>CM060611.1:24952369-25149869 GCA_030578255.1 Tiaroga cobitis | reverse complement strand
TTTCTCTCCAGTAAAGGCAGAACTACCCGACTACATCTGTTTTCTAATGTCAGCTATTATGTCAACAATAAGTACAACATCCAATTTTAGTCAGCACCTGAGCTACACACATGTAATAAGCTCCTCTGTGTTCCCAGCACAAAAGCAAAATGGGAGCAATATTTCATAAATCTGCCGAGACTGTTTTTCCAGAATCAGCTTTTCGTTATTCTGGTGATCTTGTTCTCTGACAGGAGGTGATGACAGGCAGCAGCGTTTAATTCTGCAGGAAGGAAAGTGATTAACTGCTGAACGCATTACATGCAGAGACTGAAAGCACCCTGCACAATAAAATCTACATTGTGGAAATAATTGCAGCTCTTTTGTCTTCCCTTTGAGAGTGTAACTCTGTGGCAGAACTGCACAATGGCCTCTGCCGGGTTTCTGTTTCAACATTCTCTGCACATTGTCTCGCTGCAGAGTCCAAAACGCAGTCAGATGTGGTGCAAAGAGTGAGAGAAAAGGGAAAGTGAGGGAGTTTTTAATGTGCTGGCTGGTCTACGCAAAGCACTTTGGGTGTCTCCAGTGTGCCATGGCAGTAAAGAGGAGTCATCCAGGAAGAGCAGCTTCCCTCCAGGAAGTACTTCCACATTCAGCTCCAGCCGTGAGCAGCTTGCAGAGCACTCTCATTATTTTTCTTTCTCCTTCTGTCCTGCTCCGTTTCTCTCGGCCTTTAGTTTGCTGCAAACCTAGTAAAGGAATTCCTCTGACAGACAGGTACATTTTTTTGAGTTCATGAGCATGAATAGATAAACCTTGAAAGTGCATGTAGCGTATTTGTCCTTCTCCACAAACTCCAAAGTATGAGATTCTAAAGCCTAGGTATATGTGGGTAATAAGTTGTGCTCAAGCTGATCTCTCTGTCCTAAAGCCCAACGAAGGTGTAAACAGGAACACTGCGATCCATGTTAATCTTTTAAAAATGACTTGGGCAGCGAATAGCCTGGCAATGACCCCACCACAGAGGGATTTCAGAGCTCAGGATGCTATGTATTAAAGTCTCAGAGGTCAGGAGAAAATGTGCTTTAGCCTTATCTGATGTTGGTACTAAATCAACAAAAGATTCATCATGATTCAAGCTGTGATTGGCTGAGCAGTTTCAAGGCCATGTAAGTGTCTGATCATATGGTGCATCATCTAATTCAATTAGTCCAACCAAAGGTATGCTAAGCCTAGTACAGATTTGCAGGCAAAATAACAAATACATAGTGATGAATCTGACCATTTAGGAGTTTGCTTTTAACATTCTCTTTGCTGAAAACACTAGCATAGCAACCCAAGAAGTTAAAATAATCAACTTGTGTAAATGTCAGTGGGTGTACATCCTCTGGTGCCCATTAAAAGGCACTGCCTGCTTCTCACTCTCTCTCTTTCCCTCTTGCAGTCGAACTAATCAGGAACTCTGCTGCATAAAGCCTGCTGTGCCACTCTGGGTTTCAGGCTACTAAAAGACATAAAAGTCGACCACAAGTGGATCTAATCTGCTCTCATATTCCCTATCAAAGACTTGTGATATGTAAATTGGAACTAATGCATTACATGTACATCTATTACTCCTTTGCATGTTTATTAAAGGAAGAAGACAGAAGCCTGGGCTCCTTTTTGTAGGAGTTCACACTGCAGGCAAAAGTGGCCCAAATCTGATTTTTTGGGGGGCAAGTGACCAGATCAGACTTCTTCAGAGGTAGTGTGAACACTCAAATCTAGCCTAGATCTGATTTTTTCAAATCAGATTTAGACCACATGCACATGTGGTCCTGAATCAGACCCAGATCTGATTTTTTTCAATGCGGCCGCAGTGTGAGCAATCAAGGCGGATTTGATGCGACTTTTACGTCAATCTACGTCGACATTTGTCACAATTATGCGCCGGCGAAGCCCTAGACACTACAGACACAGACAGTAGCCTAACATTAAAAACTTGACTAGATATGGAGAACAGCGATGAAGCGAGTCAATGAGAGTGAGGTGTTAGATCTAAGTAGTATATGGGGAGATACTTCAATTCAAGCTAGAAGGACCTACCGTAACCGCTCCATTTTTGAAAAAATTGCACACGAAATGGAAGAACGGGGACACAGGAGAACGGCGTCGCAGTGAAACTATTCACGTCATATTCCCACCACTCCTAGCTTCGTCTACGCATCCACACATATCTCTGTAGTGAATTTGCAACCATAAACCCGCAAAAGTTTCCATTACACAAACATTATGAAATAAATGCGAATATGCTTACTTCCTCCATAACCTCCCGAACTTTAGTGCAACCGCATGCTGCGTCTGATGTCATTGTTATTGTTCTTTTGCGCATGCCGGTTAGTTTGAAACCTCAAACAGTTCACACTGCAATCAGATATAGGTCACATTTTAAAAGATAATGTGAACAGCCAATCAAAAAATCGGATCTGAGCACAAAATCAGAATTGAGCATTAGGACTTGCGGTGTGAACGGGGCCATAGTGCCTCATAATGTTGAGAATCCATTAATCTGACATTGTCAGTGTGGGGTTTACCATGAATTTGTTTAGTTTTCAACGTTTCTTTTTACTTTATCACAGCATAAGAGTTCAACAGCAACCACCCAATCCCATAAAGCATTGCGACTTTGTGAAGTCCTACACTTTCAAACAACAAGTATAGTGCAACAGTGCCCACTAACTTTTTCAACTGCTGTAGTTCCGAAAGTATTTTTCTCATTCTTTTTTCCCATATGGATAAAAAAATAAACTCTTTAAGAGTTAAAAGCCATGTACCAAGCCAACCAGCTATGATCTGAATCACATCATTATAAACTTTGTTTTGAAACAAAAAATATTTAAAAATTAAACCAAAAGACAACAGGAAAAAGCAACAAATCCATAATGCTAGGTTTCTTTTCCATTAATTTTGAACAGACAGTAGTGCAAATAGCAGCCCACGTACAGCCAGGTAATAGTTGTCAACTGATAACTTCATTATAAAAAATAAAAACCCTTTCATATTGCGCTGTATCGTGCATTGAATTTAAACTGCGAACATAGTGCCCCATAGGCCATATTTTTATGGCTGTGGCTGATGTCAAACAAAAGACTCAACTCCAAAACTGAAGGCTCTTTTCATGAAAATACTACAAAATAAATAATAACAAGGATTGTTTAAGTTATTTTGGCCTAGGGCTGATGCAAAAAAAAAAGGCAATACAGAACTACAAAAAACATCTCGTGATGTGAAAATACAAAATAACAAAATGTTTTATATGAAAACTGTGCCTTTGGAGCAATGTATTGCATTTTGTGATTAACTGTAAGGTCTGTAAGGTCATTATGCACCCCTTAAAAGCTATTCAAGATTTATTCGTTTTAAAAAAAATTCTTCAAATAGATCAGTTTGTCCACATTATCAGTAGTGTTAAGGCCTGGTTATAGCCTATTTCATTTTCCACGTTCTGCTCTGTTTCGCTCACAGTTGAGCGTGCGAGCCTTTCAAAGTATACTCCTTTGTCCGTGAGCGCAGAAAGATGCATTCGGCGCATGCGCACTTTGACTGGCCCAGAAAGAAATACAAGGAAAAGCACTTTTCCATTAAACTGTATTTATTGTATACATTAGGATTAATCAAAACAGTGAAGGGAGTTCAGGAATTAAGAGAGAGCCCCTGCGGAGACATGCAAAAATAACCAAATTTCAGCGTCCAGTAGATTATTTGTCAATACCTGCTCTCTCCTCATCTCGATCACTCTCTCTTTTTTTTTTCAGTCTCCTCATCTTACTTATTAACCCTCTGGGGACCAAGGGGTTTTTGGGGCCCTTGGGATGTTTTGACATGCACTGACATTTGTGCTTTTTTCAGTTATTTATAAACATGTTAATGGCAAAGGTGTAAATTCACTCAATATAGCACTCACGGGGCTACCGTAATATCTTTGCAACAATTATGTACATGTTTGTATTTTTGAGAGAATATTGCTTATGCATGGTTATTGAAAAAACTAAAACTTAAAGTGTCTGAAATAAGGCCACAAAACACATATTGATTATTTCTTCACAAGACTTTTGAAACTTGTATCACATAGTCTAGAATATTTGCTCCAAAACTATGTGAGAAACATCCTGACTACTCATTCAGATAAGTCAATAAAGTCTTTTAGAATGTGTATGACGTGTTTTGTTTGAGAAAGCTTTATGCGAGGAGGCTTGATCTCTCATTAATATGTATCCATTTCACACCTGAGAAAGACAAAGACCCTCCCATAATGGCCCTATTAGGTGCTATCAGGCCATATCATTATAAGGAGCCTTGCACAAAGAATGAGGAGATAAAAAAAAAAAAAAAAAGGCTTTTAGAATGTTTGGATTTATTTACAACACACACACACACACACACTGCTTAGAATAAGTGAACACACCCATGCTAAAGTTGACTAAAAAGAGGAATAAAAAATCGTAATGCCTTAATTAAAAAAATGAGGAAAACTCCAACCTTTAGGGACATGAATAATGTCCTTGAATTCTTTGTGAATGAATAATGTATCGCAAATAATTAAATGTTCTTCTTTAAAATACAGGGTGCATACGTCTGGACACATCTATCACACACCCTTCACCATTATAGACAAGGTTTTATTTCAGTTCAAAGTTAGAGTTGGAAACATCTTGAAAAGAAAATTGTCTTTTTCCATAAATGTCTTAGTTTGATCATACATATTTCAAAGTTGAGGATTCATTATTTTGATATAGCTTGCATTGGAACAAAAACTATAACATCTTAGTTGATTAGTTTATTGACAAAACATACTGTATATTTAACATATGAGCAGAAACTCCTAACAAAAGCTTATTTGATGTCTATTTTAGAGTAAAAACTTTATACTCTATCCAAAGCTAGTCAACAAAATGTATTTTATTTCGTCTATAACAGTGCGTATCTGTGAGTTCATTCATTCACACACACATACACACACACACACACACACACACACACACACACACACACACACACACACACACACACAGAAACATGATTCACATTTAAACAGTATGCTATTTTTCCGTTTACAGACACTAACGTTATTCTATATCGCGATTAGAACAAAGCACAAGCATAAAACACTTACACACTTCTCAGCTGAATCTGTTGCTCCTCCTCGTGGTGAAAATAAACCAGCACTTGTTCTGAGGTAGGTAAATGTTCCAGGATTATTCCTCATAGCCAATCAAGATGACAGTAGATTAATCTGACTAAAAAATATTTTTAGTTTTCAGAGTTTATGGGCGTTAACGCGTCTCAATGTGGTGCTTCACGTATTTGCGTTTGAATAGCGCGTGCTCTCCGTGGGCGTGTCACATTACTGGAGATAATGAGCTGAGAGAAAGATAATTAGAATGGCTGACACGTCTCTCTTTTTATATAGATGACATAAACGGAGAATATTTATTTTAGTTTTGAATCGGATCATTTAAAAGTACAAACTCAAATGATTTAAAAGATATATTGCTCATGTCTGGGTGAATAGTATTTGCTGAGTTTTGTTGAAGATTAGAGACGTGCTCCAGGAAAAAAGTTCACGGTGACCGAGAGGCAGAACGCACACCCTGTTTATATTCTTTATTTTACAAAAGCACAATATTTTATTTCAATTGTATGTGGGCACATAAAAAAGTAGACATTTAACAGATTATTTTCTCATATTTCTTAACTCTATATGAACAGAAATGATGGTAGTACTTTAAGTCTATTTTTCTGCTATGTGAAAAAAAAAAACGAGCAAAACGCGCCGGCGCGTTTCTGGTCCCCAGAGGGTTAAAGCTAAAGTTATTCATTCAAGAGCTGTGAGTGATTTTCTTTTTGCCTTTTGTTGTTTGATTCGCAGTAATGGCGCAATCGTCCGCATGTTTATTAGACTGCTTCCCCTTTAAGAACGAGTGCAGATCTAATAGTCTACTGATGCACCATATTTTCTCCCAACTATTTCCATAACTGCGTCCATTTTAGACATAAACTGTTTAAGTGAATCTCCAAGCCAGTCATTTTGACTTTTTTTTTTGTGTGTACATTTGATCGTTTAGACGCAGACATAAAGCCCAAAGTATAATCGTTGCGGTCTGTTTCGGAGGGCGCGCCGCATTGGGAACAGCATCTCTTGCGCCAATTTTTGTGCTTTTAATAGCTCTTTTTATTATTAAACGCATCCCGCAATTTAGCAACAGAAGAGACTGCATTTTACAACAATCACCGATTGTGCTGATTCTGTCTTAAAGTTTGAGTTGAGAAATTACAGCGTGCTACTGTACTGCTGTGATGGGAAGGACGTTGCGCTAGACAGAATGCAGTTTTTAATGGTTTTACCTCAAATATATTCTATAATCTTTGGAAGCCGAAATCTAAAATAAAATCATACTACCGGTAATATCACAGATCTAAAGTGTAACCATAACTTGAATGTTTAGTTCTGTCCTCCGTCAGGTGTTGTGCGCGCTGTGGCACCGCGTGAGCTCTCTCTCTCTCTCTCTCTCTCTCTCTCTCTCTCTCTCTCTCTCTCTCTCTCTCTCTCTCTCTCTCTCTCTCTCTCTCTCTCTCTCTCTCTCTCTCTCTCTCTCTCTCTCTCTCTCCCTCCCTCCTCTTCTGGACTGCGCGAATAGCAAAATGCATCACAGACAAATGGTTTAATTTTATTATATATAGAAATACCATCTCAGCGAGATGGTAAAAACAAAACAAAACGCTAACGTCTGTATAGCAATAATAAATGATAGCCTACATGTATTTCTCCAGTACCGACAGCAATAACAATAACGTCCGAGCTTATCGATACAGCGGTCTTTCAAAATTCAGTCCCGTTTAATACCGGGTTTCGGTACCCATCCATCCCTACCAGGTGTACTGTGTTTTCCATGACACTAGGAATGTCCTCTTTCTCGTATTAGCCTCGTAGTTCTTTGACACGTTATAAATAACCTGAAGTAACACTGACACTCTTCGCGCCACACTGTGTATGACGTTTGCTGTTTGTTTTGCTGATGGCCAGTTACTGTCCCGTGCGGGCAAGTGACTGGCCAATCAACTAGCCCGACCCTTTTACTGGCCCCGGGCCATCGGGCCATTGCTTATGTCGAGCCCTGTACCTAAGGACACTGTACAAATTGGTAAAGCAAAAGAACATACAAAAGTACACAGTACATAAACAGTATACTGTGAAGTACACAGTACATAAAATGCCAAGATGCAGAGAAAATATAAACACCCTCAAATGGTATACATGAGTGCATTGAACAAGAACTGAAGACAGTGCAAACAAAATCAGCAGGCTGACAAGTAAGCTAAACTAAAAAAAAAAAGTGTTTTTAATTTAGTTTAAAAATGGTAACACTTGTACTTAGGCGCATCTCAAGTGGTAGGGCATTCCACATTTTAGAACCTGCCACACTAAAGGCCCTGACACCCATGGAGCGAAGTCGAGATGTGGGAACTGCTAAGAGACATGTATCACTAGAGCGAAGGGTGCGGGATTGCAGATATGGGGTGAGGAGATCTGATAGGTAGGATGGGGCCAGATAATGTAGGGATTTATAAACAAGGAGAAGGACTTTATAATGGATGCGGTAGTTACAGATCACACCTTCTTCTGGATTGTAGGGTGGATCGCCTGTGTTTGCCGTTTGACTGCAGGCACATACAAATCAATTCCTCTATGGATGGAAACAATTTATGTGATTTTTACTTCTGGAACCTGACTGTTGCACTTTATTGGCTTGTATACATATTTGCAATATACTTAAACTATATACAGTATGATATTTTATACTAGTTTTATATTGTAGCATTATTTTTGATTTGATTGTATAATTCACAGTGCTACATCAGATATGTTACTATTGTGCTCTGTTCGGGGTGGAATTTTAGGGGTTTCTCTCAAGCTTTACTCTTCATAGCACTGGGTAATTTGATATGGATGATAAATGTCTTCTCTTTCTCTTTGACTTATTGAATCTTGAAGATGCGCTGCCAGGTGGTGCGAGACCTCATGCTGTGGGTGCTAAACTATGTCCCACCCTCCTCCATTACTGTTCATTTACTGTAGGTTTGCCCCTGCCAGGTAGCAATAATAACCACTGACTGCTATGCTGTGTTAGTGAAAGCTGGCACAAAGAACCGTGTAAGCACCTGTGTCCCACAGCGCTCTTCTCTAACTCTCTCAACTGCATACTCAAGTCCTGTTGGTCAACAGCATTGCTTGACAAGCTCAGAGGAAACTAGTGATGTTTGATTTTTGTTGTTGTTGCTGTTGGTTTGTTTTTTAATGATCTCAGTTAATCTTTGAATTTTGAATATAGATGGACAAATATTATAATTCTGACAGATAAGATAAGCTGATAATTATTTTTATGTTATGGCTGATATTATTTCCAATAAATGACCAATATTCTACATTTAATTGAGAGAATTTATGAATTACAACATTATAATGTACAATATGAATTTTTTTTTTAAGATTTGCTAAAGATTACATTTAACATTGAATTTTTTGAAGATTTTTATGGACAATATTAAGACAATATGGACATGCCGATAAATAATAAAAACTCTTGAATATTGAATATTGGCAGATAACCAATGTGGTATTAGGGGTGTGACGGTATTTATATAACCGTGAGGCCGACGGTTATAGTTGAGCACGTCATTAGAACTCTATAACCGCCAAAACCGTGTTATTAAAATATTTTTTACAAACATTTTTTATCATACATTTTTTAAATACTAATATCAGCTTACGAGGGAAACGGAGGCAGAGTTAGTGTTGCTTCGGAGGCTGAGTGCTGGAGATGATTCGGGAGAGGTCTGTGCCCCTTTACCGATCAGAGCGCACACTGACACGGAGTAACGTCTTGTTTATACTCGACGCGTCCGCACGAGTGCAAAGGTGCGCACGGCCAAAATTACGGGTTGGGTGCGCGCGCAAGACCGGCAAGACCCCATTTCGCTTGACTGTGTGCACGGCTTTTTTTTGTAACAGCGCGCCCGGCGCCGTGTCCGAGGATGAACGACTTCAAGCCGAATCTGCCCGAGCATGTATATGTCTCACCGCACCGGCACCCAGTTTGCGCGTCTAAATTGCAAAGTTCATTGCAAAGTTTTTTTTGTTAAGGCTTTGTTTACTGTGTGTGATTTATTTAATGGAAATCACATTCACTTCTAGTTGTCTTGCTGTTCATTTGAAATAAACGTAGAGCAAGTAGCTAATCAGTGTCTGCTTGTTCATTCAAACTAAGTTGTCCTATAGCAGACTAACACCCCCCCCCCTCCAAACGAGACGACCATCCCCCCCCCCCCCCCCCCCCCCCCACCCAGACGAGACGACCACCCCCCCCCACGTCATAACCGTCATCACCAATTCTGAAACCGGCACACCCCTATGTGGTATGGATTTTTTTGTGAGATCCCTCCACATTGCCGTAGATCAACACAGAAAGGTATCTGATCCCTGCAAAATATCAAAAAAGGTATCTATGCAGGAAGCTAGGTGTTGGACTGCAGACCTTCACTTTGTGAGTGGCAAGGCAGAATGGTAGATTTTTCGGGTTTTAATTTCTTTCTGTCCATTTTCGGATGAAAAAGATCTAGAATAATTGGTTGTTAGCAGGCTAACTTTTGATTACTGCTGTTTTCTTGTCACAGTCTTTTTGTTCTTTGGTTGAAGATTACTTGGAGACAGAGACAGCAGTGGTACCAGAGAAGGAAATATAGACCGTAACGCAGATACAACCACACAAAAGATTACTTTCACAGCTTTAGATTTGGACATGTTATGATTCCCTACTCTTTCATCAAAGAGAGTGGTCTTGGCCAAGGAGGTCTGTGTGCATTGATGCCAATGTATTGAGTAGTGAGGGCCTGACGGTTTGTCTCTGAACTCTCAATTACCTCAGCATGAGAATGAACGGACTGCCTCATTTTACAGTGTGTGAGCAACATCAAAGACCATTGGAAAGTGGCGGGTGGCCATTGTGCCGCTTGAGAGGCTTGTTGTCAGAATGCTGGTTTAGCCAGAGGCACTGCAGAGTTTCTTTTCGCGACTTCATGACTCTTTTCCCCCCTCCTTTTGTGGATGTATTAACCCTTAACAGGACTCTTAAGACCAGTCACCACTTTGTGATACCATTCCTAGTCAAGCATACAGACGCCAACAACCTGTCCAGATAGTCAGCCCAGACTGTTTGCTTTTAAATTATTTGAATCTTATTATTTGAGTCTTAGCTGAATCTGGTAAAAATTAAATTATTATTTTTCTAAGGTTTAGTCTAAATGAAACCGAGACATTACCCCAAAAATTAGTTCACTAAATGGCCATCTTGACAATGCCATGGGCAGCTGATGTCTTTGCAGCCCTCTTCTGCTTGGATAAGCAGACTGAAATTTTGATATTTGTTTGCCAAGTTAACCCTCTGAGGCCTGAGGTGTTTTTGGGGTCCTTGAGATGTTTTGACATGCCCTGACATTTGTGCTTTTTTCAGTTGCTTAGAAACATATTAATGGCACTGGTGTAATTACACTCTATTTAGCACAAACAGGGCTACCATAATATGTTAGCAACTTGTTTGTACATGTTTGTATTTTTGAGAGAATATTGTTTATGCATGGTTATTGAAAAAACAAAAAAATAAAGTTTCTGAAATAAGGCCACAAAACACACACTAAGGGTGTACTCACACTAGGCACGGTTGCCATGAACCGGGCCCGAGTACGATTGTCCCCCCTCCCCACTCCCCCGCTGGCCTGCACTCACATAGGGTTTCAGCATTCGTGCCGGAGCACGCTTACGTCATTATGGTGCGACGGTTTGGGGATAAACAAGAAGAGCGGAGCTGTCTGAACACAATGGAGTCCATCGCTCTGTTTTCTTTGTGGATAATTTTGTGTCGTTTAAAGTCACAATTACCTTTTCTTTTCTTTTTTGTATTCAGTGGCGGAAACGGGCTTCCATTACAAATGACATAGGCAAGCTAGTAAACGTCCACGGTGGTCCACAGCCCTCTCACAGCCTGTTGTTAAACAGATGTGTCGCCTTAGTGGCGCGAAAATTTTCACGTAATCGTGCTGCTCGTATGAGGAGGTTTGCAAGGTACCAGCTGAAGTGCAGAACCATGACGTCACGCGTCCTGTTCCGTGCTCCAGCACGGTTAGCGCTCACACTGCATGCGAACCGCGCCCGAGTCCAACTGAACCGTGCTCTGGCCCACCTCTTCCAAGCGGGCCAGGGCCGGCTAATCGAGCTGCGCCCGGGCACGGTTCGGAGCACTCACACTAGTCAAACGAACCGCGCTTTGGTGGTCAAACGCACTCGGGCACGGTTCAAACTGGCTAGTGTGAGTACACCCCTAAATATGTGTCCACAAGAGTTTTGACTAATGGATCTTGTCGCCTAGAGTTTAGGCTTCAAAATGATCTGAAAATCATCCTGTCTAATCATTCACATAAAACAATAGATTGTTTTAAATTGTGAAAAAAAGTTTTTTGTTTGCAAAGGCAATATGCGGATGGGCGTGAACGGCCCAACCCCTATCATGAATAATTAAGTGGTTCTCACCTGAGCAGACAATGACCCTGCATAATAATGAGCCTTTCATTCAGGGGTGTCACACAAGAAAGAATGCAAGGACAATAAATAAATACATACATAAATACATAAATAAATAAATAAATAAATATATATATATATATATATATATATATATATATATATATATATATATATATATATATACAAACAATCAAAATATAAATGAAAGCCAAAAGCACATTTTTAGTCATACCTGGAAACAAATCCTGGTCAAATAGGTTGTATGGGCAATTCTGCAGAATTGGTTCAAAGTTTGAGTTGGAAACATCTTGAAAATAAAATTGTCTTTTTCCATAAATGTCTTATAAAGTATTATTTTTTAAAGTAGGCAATAGATTTTATCATACGTATTTCAAAGTTAAGGATTCATTATTTTGATATAGCTTGCATTGGAACAAACACTATAACAGTTGATTAGTTTATTTGTGACAAAACATCCTATATATTTTACATATGAGCAGAAACTGTCTAATTAAAGCTTATTTGATGTCTATTTTATAGTAAAAACTTTATAATCTATCCAAAATTAGTCAACGAAATGTTGTCATTACAGACACTAGTATATCGCGATTAGAAGTAATCTCAGTGGGCTATAGCAATATAGTTTGTATGTGTACATGTAAAAATAACGTTTACTAAAGTACAGTAGGTAGTCAACCAGAATGCCTATTACCGCCGCGGCAAATCCACCACCGTAAAAATAAACCAGTCGCATTTCAAAGTAGTTCGCGAAATGACCGCCAGGTGGCGCAAAGGGACATTTAGCAAAACGTAAGTGGGGCAATTAACAGTAAGGATGAAATACTACAAGTTATGGTCATTTCCAAATAAGCCTACAACAAACATTTATTTTTAACAAATATTTTTAAATATGCAACATGCACGTTTTAACAAACAATACAATCTGAACCAGCGCTTCTGCTCCTGTATTGAGACATGCAGCGCGTTTCAGTTACAATCCTGGTTCCAGTGGCCTTAATACATTCACGGCTTTTTAAAATGTCACAAAGCGTTTTGAAGTTTTGAATGAAATATTGAAGTTTATAATTAGGATATTTTGGCACACCACGCCGAGTGGCGCTATGCATTATTCTAAAATCTGGCTTTATTCTGGCATGTTGAATTAGAGTTTGACAAACGCGGCGGCGCGTTCATTTGAATTTATTTTTCTCATAACAGCTAAGAACTTAATAGGCTTAATAGAACTTAATAACTTAATAATTTCTCGCTCATTTGAGAAAGTTTGGGACATTCTCAGTCAGTAAATTCATAGCCGAGCGGTAGAACTTACGGTTCGACCATCAAGATGACACTGGTTCGAATCCCGATGTAACATGGTCTACTGTAAATTTTATATTCATTAATGCAGAGAGATTTGTCTAGCTCTAAAACTCTGTTACACCATACAGTTTTTTGCTTATATTTATCAAATAAAATTACCATGCATTTCCATTTTACACTAAGGAACAAATCCAACAGAACGACTTTGCATCTGTATAATAATAGGCTACCAATCGTAATTTCAAAAGCAGTTCTGTTAAAAAAAATAATTTTATATATATATATATATATATATATATATATATATATATATATATATATATAATTTTTTTTTTTTTTTTTTTTTGATTCCCTACAACCTAGAGTTTTAAAAAAAAATGGTTTTAAGTAAAGTGTGATTTGCCAGGGGGGACGGGGATTTCCTTCTGGTCTAAACATCCCTGCTTCTGCTGAATTATTTTAATCCCACACCCCTCCCTCCACAGTAGCTAATCAATGCAAGGCTACTTCACCAATAGACCATATTAAATATATAAAATAGAGATATGCAACAGGCACGTTTAAACGACAAACAATAAAATCAAAACCAGCGTTTCAGTTGTTCATTAGTTCCAGTGGCCTTAATGCATGCACGGTTTTTCAAATTTCACAAAGCGTTTTGAGATTATTTTGAATGAAATATTGAAGTTTATAAGTGTTTTGGCATACCACGCCGAGTGGCCCTATGCATTTTTCTAAAGTCGGGTTTTATTCTGGCAATTTATTTTTCTCATTACAGCTAAAATAACTTAATAGGCGACTCCGTAATTTTTTGGTCATACAGATAAGAGTAGAGTAGCTTACGTCGTTCAAAACGGTAAACTTGTATTCATATTATTAGGCTAACGACAACAGTTTATCTGTCGTCTCTGTGTCCGGGAACTGCGCGTCACAAAAATTAACCAAAAGCCGATTCAGCTCAGTCACGATAAGAAATCGGCTATGTCTAAAGTCTTTAAATGTCTAAATATTTAGGCTAATAAATGTTATCTGATTATGTAATCCATATGAAAACGAGAGGTACAGAGGATCTATACTCAATGTAAGCGCTTCCCAAGAATGACAAGACAAGGGTGAAAATCTCGCTCCATTTTGTAGGCTAAATCGCCCTGAATTTGTCGAAATGTTGCGATACTGTTTCATTTAAGTTCATAATTATTCTATAAATGTTATTTAATTTAGCAGCATTACCACGACGCACCGTGGTTCGATATTTATTTGAATAATAGCTACAAAAAAAAAAACTTAATTAATTGCATGCCTGGTTAAGGATCCAAAGATCCCTGTAGAATAATATTGAGTTTTTTGTTCATGACAACACATTAACATGCGTTTTTTCAGATTATATTTAGTTTTGCTTGGAAAAGGCAGGCCCAAACCAGTTTTATTTCATCAATTATTGACATAATGAAATATTTAGTAATAAACTTTTATGACAGAAATATCACTAGTCTACATGTAACTTAAATCATTTAATTCCTTCATTATCAACACTGTCTAGAATAGCGATTTAAGTGTGAATTGCGACTTCTCTTTGTGTTAAGTCAGCCTCAGACTCCGATAGCCTGTGGGGGGTTGGAGGGACAGTTGCTGGACAAAGGTGTTAATGTTCCTCTTTCATATGGAGAGTGTCGGATAGATGAGCAGGCAAAATTATTGTAAGGATAAATCTGTGTCCAAATGTAGGCCCCATATCTTATTAAATTATAAATATTGTAGTTTATTTATTGTAGCCTATTTAAAGTTTTTTTTTTCACACAAAATTTCAATTGAAGTTATTGTAAGGTGAATTCAACAAGGCATGCTGTGTCTTTGAAGCAACAATTAAAGGCTAAATATTTTTTTCGTGATTTGTATGGCTGACACGCAGCGACATATACAGTATTATCAGCTGTATGATGTGTTTTTACATGTTTTTAAATGTTTAATTTCGAGAGAGACCCGGCGGGTGCAGCGAGGGAGACTAAATAAACTTGCTAAAAAGAGATCCAGCGTGAGAGAGGCAAAGAAAAACGCATGTTTTTAATTTAATTAGGCTATGTTGCTTTGGACAATTTTCGTTTTGTACTGTTTTAATTGTTTAATTTAGCTGTAATTTCTTTGGCAATACAAATTTAAAATGTCGCAAGAATAAGATTAGCCTAGTGTTTCTTATTTTGCATCGCAAAAGAAATAAACTCTAAACTCGATGCAATCCTGTTTAAAAAAAAAAAAAAACTGTCCCGACACTTTATTTAAACCTTGAAATGTTCGAACTTGGTTTCAAACTTAAGTAATTTAAGTGTTCTTTTACATTACACAATAATTTAGCAGACTAAAGACGAGCTTCTTCAGTTTCATTTTCTGATGCAATCGGCTGACAATCTTCCTTCATCAGTTTGTGTCCTTTGTGCAGCGGCTGCGGTTCTACGGGAATGTAGCAAATGTATGTTGTAATGATAATTAAACAAAACTCTTGGCTTTAATTAAGTAAACAGTTATAAACAGTTACCTATTTAAGCATCAAGGTGGTAAAATATAAACGCTGTTGGCCAACATCGGTTAAAAACGTATGCTACACTGAGATTCGATCTCGGGTCGATTGAAGCTCCTTGAATCTCGAGTTGTTGCGTTAACCACTGAGCTACCGTCTGTATGCTGTTCAAAGCCTCATTGATGTAGCCTAAATGTTTTTGCAATGTTTAATGTTGAATTGTTTTCATTATTTATTCAATTTAATTTTAGTAGCCTAATTTCAGCATTGTGATTATTAATTATTTTAACTACGTTTCACTTGAATTCATATGCTACCAGCTTTCAATCGCTCTGAATGCGCGGCATCAGATTACGCAATAGAGAGAATAAACGAACACTTTTCAGAGTCTATGATTGTAGCGCCTCTTAGCGGTAAAAGGCAGCAAATACACCACACATTTTACCGCCGCGGTGGAACGGCTGATGTGGGCGTTGTCATCATGGCTTGCCTCAACATTTGCGTTTGAATAGCGCGCGTCCTCCGTGGGCGTGTCAGATTAACGCGTAATGAAGTGTAATGAGCTGGGGAAAAAATACTGAAATCACTCTCTTTTCATACAGATTACATAAACAGAGAATATTTGTTTTTTATATAAATTACTTCATTGAAAAGAAGAGAATTCAAGCTTCATAAAGAAAAATCTCTCGTGCCTGTATGACAAGTATTTGCGGAGTTATAGTTAATCTTAGGACGCGTTTCAGAATGGACTTCACCGACAGAGAGAAGGCAGAACTTGCATCATGTTTATTTTTCTTTATTTGTCGAAAAGCACAACACTTTGTTTTTATTGTGAGTATACAGAAAAATAATAGACACTTAACATTATCGATTGATGTATACCACTTATATTTAAGATCAAAATCAACAGAGTATTTTGAGTCTCTTTTGCACTGATAAGAAAAAAAGCGAGACAATCGCGTCGGCGCGATAGCCGACCTCAGAGGGTTAAAGGTGCTCTAAGCGATGTCAAGCGTTTTTTAGGCCAAAACATTTATTTTTTGTCACATACAGCAACCATCTCCTCACTATCCACTAGCTGCCTGTCCCCTGAACACACTGTAAAAAAACGCGGTCTCTGCAGACAGCCCAGGCTCCACAAACGGCAACAAAAACAAACTCCGGCAACCCACTCCACGAAACATAACAAACTGTTCCAGCCAATAACCAACAAGAAGGATTTTGGGGGTTAGTGCGCGGATGAGGAGGAGGGAGGGTCTAGCTAGCCTCCGTTTTGTTTGACAATACTTTAAACGTCAACAAGAAGTGACGTCACCCGACATCGCTTAGAGCACCTTTAACATTTTAAAATCAAGCTGGGTCAAAATATACAGATTTTTCCATAAACGTTTTGTGTGTTTCAAAAACTGATTAATCAAAAGTCTGGTTCATGAACAAATGAACCCTCTGAGCCTTCATATTGTTATTATTCAAAAAGACTCAAACTCAGACTGATTCAAACAACAACTAACACATCTTTCACTGAATGATTGAATATTTCGGTAAATTATAGGATGGATGGGTGGGATATTTTATAAATATGTTGTGTAATATTTTGTTTTGTGTATATTTACTATATCTGTTAAATAAATAGCAATTTTTACAATGATTATTTTCCACAATGTAAAATTTTCCTTATAGAATCTACAGCATTAAGCAGTGTAAGCAAACCTGGACATTGTAACTGAAATAAATTAATTGAATTGAAATCAGAATTTAATCAAATTAAGAGCTTGTGAATCAGAATCAAGTTGAATCAAGTATTGATTCTCAGACCTAGTCATGTCACCAGTAAAATAGTATAACGATGTTGCTTCTTCACCTCGAATCAGGTTGGTTTAGGTATTTTGCAAGTGCATTGAAGAACAATGTATTGACCAATAAGATCATTAGCTATTTTAACTGGAAGACAGCTCCCTTTTGTGCTGCACATTAAGCAAGAGCTCAGGGAGACTGGCTTCCTCTGAAACTCCATTCATGTGCACAATGTGTTCTAAATAGTGTTGTGGTATGGCAAATTTGATTTCTTATAGACCTTACTTAGTGTATCTGCTTTCTTTTTACACTTTCTTTTCCTTCTTTTTTTCTTTCGATGTCCTAAGTAGTTTTCTTTTTGATTTGCCCTAATTTGTACCCTTCAGGTAAGCATGTTCTGGTTGGTGAGCACATCCCCAAGATCATCTTTCTTGTGTGGGTGGTTTGGAATTAGATAAGTGGTGTGGGATTTAATAACCCATTTCTGGACTGTATTATTAGTATGTAGTCCAGTTCAAATTCTGCTGTGGATGCATTATTTCCTGTTTTTACCTTGCATGCTATGTTCTGTCCCACATATTTATGTATTCACTTCATCTTGTTCTTGTCTGCCCAAAGGATGCATGGTCCTAGGGCTGGGCGATATGGCCAAAAAAAATTATCACAATAATTTTTTTATATCAGTCGATATCGATAATTATCACGATAAATGTCAAATCTTTATTTCTTTCAAGTTTAAAGGCAGATTTTTGCTCCTAAGTGAAAGTTGTAGAAACCAGAGCATTAATTGTGGTTTTAAACTACTCTTTATTGTCAGAACATATCATGACAAACACTTGCCAAACAGGTGAACATTTCACAAATCTGAGGTAAAACATAATTTGTCATTTTGTATTATTGTTTTTTTTTTTTTTTAGCTAGCTGTTTTTACCAAAGCACAACAATAACGGCCTCACTGCAGTAGCATTACTCGGTCATCTTGTTTTTGTTATGGCTTTTACCACTTTTTTAGACACTGGGGGGAAAAAAGTAAAGAAATGTCTGCTGCCAGAGGCATCAGAAAGCTTTCAGGTACAGTAAGGTTTAATGTCCTTTTTCAATTGACTGTTCGCAAAGACTCACCCCCTTTAGTTACTGTTGCTATGTCCGACAAGCCACGCCGCTCTCACGCCACGCCATGTTCTCACGCAATGAATAATATCGTGGAGCAGAGAGGACTCTGACAACGCACTGACAACGTGCTGACAGACAGGACAGACCAGGTTACTTTTGGTATGAAACAAAGTCTCACCTTTCAAATTTGGTCATTTTTTTAAAGAAATTTAAACAATAAATACCGTTTTGTGGCTCTTTAATGTGTCCGTCGTAGAGGCCTCAGTTAAAGGGTTAGTTCACCCAAAAACGAAAATTAAGTCATTAATTACTCACCCCCATGCTGTACCAACCCCGTAAGACCTTCGTTTGTCTTCGGACACAAATGAAGATATTTATGATTAAATATGAGAGGTGCATGACTGCTACATAGGCTCCCTAAGGGAATGAAACTTGACGGCCCAGAAAGTCAATGAAGAAAATGTTTAAATATTCCATGTGACAACAGTGGCTCAACTATAAGTTTATGAAGCGACGAGAATACTTTTTGTGCGAAAATAAAACAAAAATAACGACTTTATTCGACTATTCCTTTTCTTCCTTGTAGGCCTGAAACGAGACTTCAAGAGATTTTCACGACGCATGCGCAAGAATTGCGATCTCCTTCAACTACTTCAGTTAAGTTCTCGCGCATGCGTCGTGGAAATCTCTTGAAGTCTCATTTCAGGCCTACAAGGAAGAAAAGGAATAGTTGAATAAAGTCGTTATTTTTGTTTGTTTTTTCGCACAAAAAGTATTCTCATTGCTTGATAAACTTATAGTTGAGCCACTGTTGTGACATGGAATATTTAAACATTTTCTTCATTGACTTTCTAGGCCGTCAGGATTCATTCCCTTAGGCAGCCTATGTGGTAGTGATCCAGCTCTCACATTTAATCAAAAATATCTTCATTTGTGTTCCGAAGACGAACGAAGGTCTTACGGGGTTGGTAAAGCATGGGGGTGAGTAATTAATGACTTAACCCTCTGAGGTCGGCTATCGCGCCGGCGCGATAGTCTCGCTTTTTTCTTATCAGTGCAAAAGAAACTCAAAATACTCTGTTGATTTTGATCTTACATATTAAGTGTTGTACATCATTAGATCCTGATAAGTGTCTATTTTTTTTGTGGATACTCACAATAAAAACAAAGTGTTGTGCTTTTCGCCAAATAAAGAAAAACAAACATGATGCGCGTTCTGCCTTCTCTCTGTCAGTGAAGTCCATTCTGAAACGCGTCCTAAGATTATTTTTAATTCCGTGAATACTTGTCATACAGGCACGAGTGTTTTTCCATAATGAAGCTTGAACTCTCTTCTTTTAAATGAATGAATTTATATAAAAAAACAAATATTCTCAGCTTATGTAATCTGTATGAAAAGTGAGAGATGTCAGTATTTTTCTTTCCAGCTCATTACACCTAATTACGCGTTAATGTGCCACGCCCACGGAGAGCGCGCGCTATTCAAACGCAAATGATCTTAGACAAGCCGTTCAAACATGCCAACGCCCACCAGCTGGATTATAAAACACATCGTGTTTAGTAAGTATCTTGTACAGCTGTGTACACAGCGTATCCTTTCGCTGTGAGGAATAATACTATCTAACCCTGGAAAGTGTACCAGAAGTGCTGGTAGTTTCATTTCGAGGAGCAACGGATCCAGCTGATGTAGTAAGTCATTTATTCTAGTGCTTTGTTCTAATCGTGATATTGAATAGTGTCGGACTGTAAACCGCAAAAAGACTGTTTAAATATGAATTGCGTGTCTGTGTGTAGGCTAAATGATGAGTGAACGGCATAGGCGCGCGCGCTTTGTTTACTACAGTTATACAGCGCGTGTCTGTGCCTTGTTCATTCACTCTCGCACCTATATTAGTAAACGTTATGTTTACATGAACACATACAAACTATATTGCTATAGCCTACTAAGATGAGTAAAAATAGACTGAAATATGTTGAAATAAAATGTCTGTATAAGCAACAAGCTGCAAATTCACATGTATATACTAATATATCATACACAATACATTACAGACTAAATATGAATGTTTAGACACGATTTTGTGATTAGTTTTGGATAGATTATAAAGTTTTGACTGTAAAAAAGACTACTGTCACATTAAATAGGTACGCTTTTGTTCACCAATTTCTGCTCATAGTTAAATATACTATAGTATGATGTTTTGTCAAAAATAAAGTAGGTATATTGAATTATCAACAAAGATGTTATTATAGTGTTTGTTCCAATATTCAAACTAATGAATCCTTACCTTTTTTTAATACGTATGATAAAATGTATACTTTTTACAAAGAAATACACTTGAAATATTGTTAAAATTGTAATTGTTGTTGTAATTGTAACCTATTTGTAATTGGTTACAATTTCTAATTGTAAAATATGTATAGGCTATATAGATAATTTCTTTTGTCCTTGCATTCTTTGGGATCCTGTGACACACCTGTGTGAAAGGGCTAATTAATATGCAGCTCATTATGCGGCACATTATCCGGCCTTTGTCTTCTCAGGTGTGAACACGCCTCCACGCATATTGCCTTTCCAAACAAAAGGTCTCTAATAAAATTTAAATCAGTGTATGTGTTTGTGTAAATGATTAGGCAGGATGATTTTCAGATCATTTTGAAGCAAAAATTCTAGGCAACAACACTCATTAGTCAAAAGTCTTGTGGACACATATTTAGTATGTGTTTTGTAGCCTTATTTCAGACACTTTAAGTTTTAGTTTTTTCAATAACCATGGATAAGCAATATTCTCTCAAAAATACAAACATGTTTCATAATTGTTGCTCAGAAATTACGGTAGTTTGTGCTATATTGAGTGAATTTACACCTTTGCCATTAACATGTTTATAAATAACTGAAAAAAGCACAAATGTCAGAGCATTTCAGAACACCTCAAGGACCCCAAAAACCCTTAGACTTTAGAGGGTTAATTTTCATTTTTGGGTGAACTAACCCTTTAAAGCTTCTCGTGAACCAATCCTCTCTTTCTTCTAGTTAATTTATAGCATCAAATAAACATGAATAAACATAAGAAGGAATGTTGTTTTAACCGTGGAAAGAGGTCGATACACACTGTTTTTCAAGTTGAAATCCTCCAACGTTAATCTACTAACTCTCCTGACTGCTTTGTTGGACAAAAATGTTGGATTCGGCGGATGGCAGATTATGATTGGTCAGATCGCCTGTCAATCAAACTCCCTGCGAAGGTTCAATTGGATCACCCATCCCCTCACAATATCCCCAATTTTCTCTCGGATCACTTTTGGAGGTGAAATGAATCCTAAGTCTATTCATGATGGATTTATTTGAATCTGCTTTGAGTCCCGTCATTGTACTCCCCAACGCTGAGTTGCGCCTCTTGCTAAAAAGCCAGGATTATTTATTTGGTCTCATGTGGAACAGGAGGAAATTGTGTAAACTCTGCATTGTTTGACCCAGACGCCAGCCCTTATGTGTTTGCACAGGCTTCTGCTTAAAAACATGTATTTCTCTGCTATTAATGCTGGCATAAGAAAACGATTCATTATGCACTTTAATTGCAGCTGCCAGATCTCAGCCACTGATGCCACATAATCTACAGGCTCCTCCTGGGGAGCAGCCTGGGTTGCAGACCCCGTGCACCTGCTGAAGGTCAACCCTGGATGAGGTCTGGAAAGTGCTGAGCTCTGTCAGCTGCTTGGTTTTGTCACTCAACGTTAATGCCACCTGAGGGTGGAGTCTGTAAAGAAACATTTGACATTTCCAAACCACACATTTTTATACGCATGTTCTTCTTTCAGCAAAGAGAACACTTTTTTTTTTTAACATCTAGGGGCTGGAATCGTTGTGTTAAAAGGGTCACTACATTCTCTAGATAGACTTTTTTTTCTTATATCTCCATTCCAGCAAGTAATTTCTGAAGAGCTCTCCTCTCAGACAGCATCCATACACCATTAATTTCCATTTCTCTCCTCTATGGCCTTGCCAACGGTGTTGGATGACCGTGTGATCTTTGAGTTGGCCGGAGGACCACTCTAAAATCTCTGTTGCACACCACTCTCAGGCAGAACCTCTCACATCCAGAGTGATGCTTTCTGTGGGCTTAGTGGTGAAAACTGATGAAATCTGTGGAGACACCAAGACCTGTAGACTTGAATTTCTTTCTCTGATCTTGTCTCTCTTGGCTCTCTTGGCTTTTAGTAGCTCACAATTTACATATGCTGTGCAGGAATGATTCAATACTTGTTTATAATACTTTTTTACAATACTTGTTTTTAATGAAATTAAAGGGGTTTTCTCACCTTGACCCTTGAAGAATTAGGTTCTTAGAGGGCTGTGCCAAAATGTAAGACCATTGCAAACTGGACTGGTAGACGGCAACAGACACTTTATCGGGTTTTGTCGGATCAGTGTGATACCCCTGTCGGAGTCTGCTGCTGTCTTTCGGAGCTTGTTTTCACCAATTGAACATGCTGAATCGGAATTACCGTATATACCCTAATATAAGACGAGGTTTTTGTCCTAAAAATAGGCTGAAAAAGGGGGGGTCGTCTTATATTCAGGATCATCTTGTATTCGAGTGGAGGAATCGATGATAGCCTTTTTCTCCCGCGTCGTCGACTGACGAGAGCGCCGAGGATCTCGATGCGGCGCGAACGCGCTTGGAAAAAACGAGCGCGTCGCTTCCATTATGAGCGCGCATCCCGCGCGCCTACATTTGAAATACAAAAGACGCGATATGTGAACAGGGGGGGCGGGTCTCTGCTCGCTTGTCTCCGTCCGCTCTAGCATCCTCTGTGAACGGTGCTTTTTCTTGCTCGAGCAGAGAGAGAGGGAGAGAGAGAGAGAGAGAGAGAGAGAGAGAGAGAGAGAGAGAGAGAGAGCGGGAGCCGGATCGTCGTCGAAAACGGCCAGACGACCCCGCAGGATGGTTAAATCCATCCCGTCGCACTCAGGACAGCCGCAGTCATGGTCAATCAGGAAGCGCATATGTGCCCGTCTCTGCCGACGAGCGGGCCTCTACACGAGGCACAGATGATGCGAGGCATTTGGAACAACGCCTCGGAAATTTGCTCTTAAAATTATTTTCTGTTGAAAACCAGATTTTCCCCCCAAAATAAGTCTGGAAAATAAAATCGTCTTATATTCAGGGTTGTCTTATATTCGGGTATATACGGTAAATGTCTGAGAAGTCTCGTGCTATAATCTGCTGACTGTCGGCATTGGTCTGCGTCTGTCGGTGTGGTGTAAATTTGCCTTAATGTTATTTACTAAAACTTTTTCAATACAGTACGATTTGTATTTGTAGCAGATTGTATTAGTTAGTATTATTTAACATAACTATTTTGATTAATAATATTTTTTATTATTTATGAATATATTTTTTTAATCATAGCTGCTCATCTAGGTAATTGAGACAACACTAGACGAAAAACCATTTAATATATATACTGTATATTCTCTCTCTCTCTCTCTCTCTCTCTCTCTCTCTCTCTCTCTCTCTCTCTCTCTCTCTCTCTATATATATATATATATATATATATATATATATATATATATATATATATATAGTGCATATATATATAAATATAGTGTGTGTGTGTGTGTGTGTGTGTTTATGTATGTGCTGTCAATCGATTAAAAAAATAACCAATCAATCACACAATTATTCTGTAATTAATTGTGATTAATAAAACCTAACATTAAAGTTTTCAATATATTTTTATATTGTAGTAATTTCACATTTAATCTCCAAATGAACATAGAAACAACATAAAGACAGTAGTCTATATTTTAAATATTTATTTAATGACATCTTTTTATGAAATGAGGCATCACCGGTACCAATTCCCCTACTGATGTTTTTATGAAATATATTTTTTCTCAATTTTAGCTATTAATTATAGGCATTCAGCATTAGTGTAATTGAAAGCTATAATTTTTTTTTTTACATTTATTTGGCTTTAAATAAAATGAACTTTTCATTTAAGTGAATTTAAAACAATCTTCACATAAACTCATTATAATAAATGCCTAATTTACATGTGCCTTCATATATCAGGGCTCAATTTTTTTTTGTATTGGCCCAGTCAGACCGGTTCAAAATTTTACTTGCACTGTCAAAATGCATAAAGTTACTGTTTCTTGTTTTTGATCCATGTAACCTTGTAAACAGTGCTTAAGATTTCTAGGTAGGTCTAACAGGTAGGCTATAGGAACTGAATAAATTTATCAAACACTTCAGTCTTCACTGTATAAATGATATATAGATTAATCCTTCTTAAAGCTTCAAACGTTATTCAGTCAAGAGCAGTGAATATTGTTCTCTTTGTCTTTTTTTCTTTGATTTATATTAACGACAGACAGCAGCAGGTTTAATAGGCTGCTGTCACGTTAAGACCTGCTGCACATGAGTCGGATCTGACACATCCTATTTTCTCACAACTATTTATGTACATTTAATACTTCATTTAACTCTTTAACTGTGCTTGCGAGGATACTCGACAAAACGGGCATTTTGTGTTTGTGTCCTTTCAAGCGGCTTTCTGTGCGCACGAGTGTGTGTGTCACAGACAGACAATTCACAGACACGCGCACCAATAGTAACGCACTGCCTTCTTTTTTTGTGTCATCGTGCGTGAATGGTTTAAAAGAATTTGCTTGAATAAGAGTCATATATCGTAGCGCTAGCCAAACGATGACGATAAAAAACGGACACTGCCTTAATTGCGTTAAATATTTTTAACGTGTTAAACTGAAAAAAATGAATTGCATGTTAACACATTAATTTTGACAGCACTAATATATATAACCGTATGCGACATTATGTTTGAATGCTGAATGGGGAATGACAGCAGAGGAAGAGTTTCCATAAACTTTAATTTAACAACGTTAATATTCATCTGTCCTTCACATTAATTACAGCATGAGAAAATTGTACACAAAAATATTTATTGTGCTTTATAATGCTTTTTTGTCTTTTTTGGAGCTTAAAGGGTTAGTTCACCCAAAAATGAAAATTAAGTCATTAATTACTCACCCCCATGCTGTACCAACCCCGTAAGACCTTCGTTCGTCTTCGGAACACAAATGAAGATATTTATGATTAAATGTGACAGCTGGATCACTCCTCCATAGGCTCCCTAAGGGAATGAATCCTGACGGCCCAGAGAGTCAATAAAGAAAATGTTTAAATATTCCATGTCGCAACAGTGGCTCAACTATAAGTTTATCAAGCGACGAGAATACTTTTTGTGCGAAAAAACAAACAAAAATAACGACTTTATTCGACTATTCCTTTTCTTCCTTGTAGGCCTGAAACGAGACTTCAAGAGATTTCCACGACGCATGCGCGAGAATTGCGATCTCCTTCAACTACTTCAGTTAAGTTCTCGCGCGTGCGCGTCGTGGAAATCTCTCGAAGTCTCGTTTCAGGCCTACAAGGAAGAAAAGGAATAGTCGAAGAAAGTCGTTATTTTTGTTTGTTTTTTCGCACAAAAAGTAGAGATGCACAGATTGATCGGCTGGTGACCGGAATCGGCCGGTTTTCACGTGATCGGCCATGATCGGCGACCGGCCGGTCAGTCTGACATAATCCGATTTTATGCCGGTCAAATGCACTCGGGCCCCGCATGATTAACATCGCGCAACATCAGCATCACACGTGCACACGAAGCGCACACATGTAGGAAACCTCGTGAATTCACACAGCAAGCAGGAGCAGCGCGGTTTTTTTTTGTTTGTTTTTTTGTTCGGCGTGCATGTTAATCAATGAGTGCATTCACACCGGGAGCCGGAGCAGCGCGTGAGCGTCGAGCAGGAGCGTCGCGTGACCAACAGTGAAACGCGGGTTTCGGCGCCGAATCTATTTTTGCTGCGCTCAATTTAAGTGAAAGCACACTTTTGACGGACTAAATAAATAGGATTAAATCCAAAAAGTGCCCAAAATGCACAGAATTTGCATGTCTGGTGTGTTTTAACAAGAACTGAAGTAGGCTAGCCTATGTCAGAAAGAAAATGAAGACTCAAAAATATTTATAGAAAATTTACCCATTTAAACTTGTTTTTATTATTTCCCAATCGTTTCCCTGCACATGCTCCACTTGTCCTGTTTAGCTTGGCTGGACATGTGTCAGATGAGAGAAGAACTGTTTGAGAAATATAACTTGCCATTGATGTACAAGTGATTGCAATAGGCCTGTGTGTGTGTGTGTGTGTGTGTGTGTGAGAGAGAGAGAGAAATATCTTTATACTCCAAGGCTATATTTATTTTATTTGATATTTGTTATATTATTTTATTGCCATTACCTGTTTTCGTACAGAAGTTTAGTTTGCTAAATATATCAGATTTTTTTAGTTGGATATTGGATGTGAAAAGGAAATGGTTCTTCCATAACACTGCACTTTAGATGTGTGGGAATTTTCCACACTAGGAGTCATTTATATAGTGCTATTTTATAGCGATTATCTGTTCAAAAAATGTTCTATGCAAAATGTTCTATTAAAGAGAAGATAGAAAATAAATATGTGTGTGCTATGAAGTGGTTTGAAAAAATGAAATCGGAATCGGCTAAAATCGGAATCGGCAGTTCAAACTCAAGGAAAAATCGGAATCGGGATCGGCCTAGAAAATTGTAATCGGTGCATCTCTAACAAAAAGTATTCTCGTCGCTTGATAAACTTATAGTTGAGCCACTGTTGTGACATGGAATATTTAAACATTTTCTTTAATGACTTTCTGGGCCGTCAGGATTCATTCCCTTAGGGAGCCTATGTAGCAGTCATGAACCTCTCAGATTTAATTATAAATATCTTCATTTGTGTTCCGAAGACGAACTAAGGTCTTACGGGGTTGGTACAGCATGGGGGTGAGTAATTAATGACTTCATTTTCATTTTTGGGTGAACTAACCCTTTAACATAAATGTGAGTACTACGCACAGTATCGGATTTGGATCTGACCGATACCTGGTTCGACAAAAATTGAAATATCAAAGCCGATACCGATACTGAATATTGGCTCGGTGCATCCCTAATTATTAGTATTATCATATATATTAATAGAATGTTTTATTATAATAATATAACAATAAATTATAATAATAATAATATAATGTTGTTATTGTTATTACTTAGAATTAATTCCATGGTTGATGTTATTTATTTTTGTTTATTCTATCAGTTCTTTAAGGGAGTTCCCCTCTATGGCAAAGGCTTTTTCAGCGTGTTAGCATCAAAAACCCAATCTCTGCCTCTGCCTCTTATTTCACTTTACGCATTTGTGAAACGGCATCTTTCAGACATGCATTTACTCTCTTTATCTTCATTCAGCTCACTGGAAGTGAATTAATGGCTAATCTCTCCAAATGTGACTTATTGCAGAAATAATATTATTTTAATTTGAAATGAAAATTCGGTCACAGTCTGGGTGTTTCTGTATTTGGGGTTGTAAAAAAATGGTTTCTTATCTTTTCCAATGCTTGTCACACAACAGCAGAGCATAGGCATAAAGCTATTGATACCCACTAGAGCTCTCCCACCTTCAGGTAGTCTCTTGTGCTTTGTTAGTGACACAAATGTATTCAAAGTCAACCGAATACAGAGCGGGTGTTTTCTAGTAATGATGCTGCTCTCGACATGTGTATTTTGGCAAATTTATTCCCTCTTCCTTTTTTTTTTTACTAACTCTACTGTTTGAGTTGACCTACATCTAGATGATTTCTTGTTTACATTTTTGTTAAATCTGTTATTCACTACAAAATGCTGCCTGACACTCGTTAAAAAAATCATCCTCAGCATGTTTGCTATAGTACGCGATGGTGTTTGTTTTGCCAAATCACCATTGCACAGTGGGCAAAATCTGACAAAAACCTCCACATAGAGATAGGCACTACTGGTTCTCAGCTAATAGACATCACAAATGATATGTTTACGGCCCTCCAATCATCGTACACATGATTTGCCCAATTGGGCCTAATCCGCTGTGAATGGAGCCGGTCCTCATGGGAGCTGAAGCAGGCAGACTGTGGTGCCTGGTTGTAAATTGGAATGCTAATAGAGGAACTCTAAGCGGCCTGCGGCCCTGATAGAGGCCCGTTTAATGGAGATATTCGGGGGATGAGCATTTATCAAACGTTGACAGACGGCTCTCATCCAGATAAAAGAGGGGTGAGGACCCACCCCCACCGACTCAGAGGAAGTGAGGCGTGTCTACAGGATCTTTTCGGAGGAGACCTAAACAATCACATGCTGTATGCTACAGAATTGGCCACAAAATGATGAGTATGGCAATGTTTCCTCAAGATAACTCACTGATTTCATTTGCATGTGCTTCCGCCCATGGCAACTCCACCTTTACATCTGTTAGCATACAGCTCTCACTTCTCCTTTGTTATGTCAGAGAGTCACTGTTGGATTTCAGTTTGTCTCTCAGAGTGAAGCTCAAATAGAGAGAGGATTTGTTGACACATCCTCTTTATGCTCAAAACAAATGCCTAGTTTGTCCTCCTTGTTTGTCCCTTGACCCAGCTCGACCCATAAGAGCATGTTCACCTCCTCTTGTCCGTCTTTCATTTTACAGCCATCCCTTGAGGCTCAATATTCACATCCTTCTTTCCTCTCCCCCTCTGTCTCTTCTCCGGGAACTGCTGATTTAATGAAGGCCCCTGTGGTCAACATTACAGTCATCTGTAACAGGAGCCCCTGGCTCCATTCAAAGCCTAATAACTATATGATCCATGTTTTCTTCACATATGTGTTCATGTTGGAATAAGTGTACAGATTTATTTCAGTCTGTTGCCTTTTTGACCACAGGCTTTTTACAAAACTCCTCAATTTGATCCCTAAGCCTGAGCTTCCTCTCACTGGACAAACACTAAGAAACAGAAGCTGCGGGAGCATTTTTATAGGCCTGAGCCGAGCAGCCTGTGGAGTGCCTCATTAAAAGAGAAAACAGCTCTTTTTGCATTGGGTCAATCTATGTCTGTACTGTCTTTTGTATCTGTTGGATAAAAGGAATCAAAGTGCATTATAAGGCCTGGGACACACTGGCTGCGTGCCGTGCGCGTCTCAGCTGCGTGGCGTGTCCGTTTTTATTTCGGCTCCCATGTTAACAAGTTAGAGCTTGCACACTGCCTGCGTGACACGCGCGGCTCAAGAAAAACGCGTGCATGCTAGAAATAGAACCGACGCCTATTTTTCACGCGACACGCAAGCGTGTTGGAAGCGTTTCCAGGCAAAATAGAATAGGAAACGATGTTTATATGTTATTTTGTACACGAATACATATTCATAAATTACATTTTGATGGTTGAAAGTCTAGGTTTTGACATAAATTCAGATATACATATAATTTAAAAATAAATAATGATCAATTTTCAAATATTGCACCTGTCAATAAAGAACGAAATATTATGTAGGCCTAGTCTATTTTGCTGTCAATACTGCTGACAGTGTCTTTATCAGTAGGCTTTATATTTATGCTTAACATGAAGTAGCCTATAGGGCTTCCACAATACATCCTCCCTGTATCACCTAGCAGCAGCAGCGCCGCGTCAGACACGTTTCTGATGTGCAAAGACACAGAAAACGCGACGCAGCCGGCACGCAGCTGACACGCAACAGAAACGCCACGCTCACGCCACGCAGCCAGTGTGTCCCAGGCCTAATTCCTCATAACTGTCAGTTTTGTTGCTTTTAAATCATTTCAAGAAATCCTTCTATTGATTCATAATCGGTGACTTTCTTCAAAGGTTTTTCTCAGCAGAGCAGATGTTATCACTACAGGTCTGGGTTGTCATGGCACCAGTGGCCAATTTTAGTATCTGTTCTGAACATTGTCCACAGAAACATCTCACTTCTATTGTTTTATCTTAATAATGTCCTGCTTTGACTTTCTCTAGCTAGTTCAATCCTGCTGTTTGCATAGTGCAGTAATTATTTTAGCAGCGCGACAGTCTAATGAGGTTCTCAGTGTTCGGAAAGGCAGGGCAGCACAGATGCATTTACCTTTGTGCCCATTTGACTCAGCGTATTAATTACCACCATACTGGCGCATCAGACGCTCCTCGTTATAGCTGCTGGTTGCAGAGGCCCTGCCCTGCAGTGGAGCATGGGAACGGGCTTTACAACTGGATCTCATTAGCATTAGCTTTCTGATATAGACCTATCATCAAAGCTTCTGTTATTTAAACAGCAGTTGATTTTGACAAACCAGTGTTTTATCACACTAAAGTTCTACTTTATTTAGCCTAAAAAGATAAATAGTGATTGTATCTACCAGAGTTTTCTAGCTGTGTTTTTGTTTTTGCATTATTTTTTAGCATTTTATGGCTGCCAAAGTTATTGTGCTAATTAGCATTAATACTGTTAAAGTTGTATGGTTCTCGGTACCACAGCAAAATCTGTTGGAGATATTTTGCTATTTTATTTAACTATTTGAAAAAAATATTAAATTTAAATTCAATAAGTTTAATATTTATGATGGTAATCATTATAATTAGGCTTAAATAATCCATATAAACATTTGAAGGCTACATGCTGTTTAAAAGTAAACATTGTTTATAAAAAATGATCAAGTGAAAAATAAGCAACCCTCCATCACAACTAATTATTATTATTACATTGAGAGGTAGCTAAATCTACTGTACAACAGTAGCCTAATATATTTCTTCAATTTCTTTAAGTTTATTTTGACTGGTTGCTGTGAAGACCTTTGAGATTCTATGTGTGTTTATGATATTGCAATAGTTTTTTCTCAAATAAAATGGTAAAATGGTCGTGTAGTGACTCTCAGAGCGGCTCTGAAGATGAAGCTCTCATATAGTGAAGCGGCAGAGTCTGATAACACAGCGAGTGTCACATGTGCTTTAGTGTGTGTGGTAAATGAAACCGCGCGTCAGCGCCATTCATTCACACAGAGACAATTAGAACAAGCAGGATTCATTTTTAAATGGTCTTTTTTGGTGTTTAATATTCACAGACACTAGTATATACACTCACCTAAAGGATTATTAGGAACACCTTACTAATACTGTGTCTGACCCCCTTTCGCCTTCAGAACTGCCTTAATTCTACGTGGCATTGATTCAACAAGGTGCTGAAAGCATTCTTTAGAAATGTTGGCCCATATTGATAGGATAGCATCTTGCAGTTGATGGAGATTTGTGGGATGCACATCCAGGGCACGAAGCTCCCGTTCCACCACATCCCAAAGATGCTCTATTGGGTTGAGATCTGGTGAATGTGGGGGCCATTTTAGTACAGTGAACTCATTGTCATGTTCAAGAAACCAATTTGAAATGATTCGAGCTCTGTGACATGGTGCATTATCCTGCTGGAAGTAGCCATCAGAGGATGGGTACATGGTGGCCATAAAGGGATGGACATGGTCAGAAACAATGCTCAGGTAGGCCGTGGCATTTTAAACGATGCCCAATTGGCACTAAGAGGCCTAAAGTGTGCCAAGAAAACTTCCCCACACCATTACACCACCACCAGCCTGCACAGTGGTAACAAGGCATGATGGATACATGTTCTCGTTCTGTTTACGCCAAATTCTGACTCTACCATCTGAATGTCTCAACAGAAATCGAGACTCATCAGACCAGGCAACATTTTTCCAGTCTTCAACTGTCCAATTTTGGTCAGCTCTTGCAAATTGTAGCCTCTTTTTCCTATTTGTAGTGGAGATGAGTGGTACCCGTTGGGGTTTTCTGCTGTTGTAGCCCATCCGCCTCAAGGTTGTGCGTGTTGTGGCTTCACAAATGCTTTGCTGCGTACCTCGGTTGTAACGAGTGGTTATTTCAGTCAAAGTTGCTCTTCCATCAGCTTGAATCAGTCGGCCCATTCTCCGCTGACCTCTAGCATCAACAAGGCATGTTCGCCCACAGGACTGCCGCATACTGGATGTTTTTCCCTTTTCACACCATTCTTTGGAAACCCTAGAAATGGTTGTGCGTGAAAATCCCAGTAACTGAGCAGATTGTGAAATACTCAGACCGGCCCGTCTGGCACCAACAACCATGCCACCCTCAAAATTTGTTAAATCACCTTTCTTTCCCATTCTGACATTCAGTTTGGAGTTCAGGAGATTGTCTTGACCAGGACCACACCCCTAAATGCATTGAAGCAACTGCCATGTGATTGGTTGATTAGATAATTGCATTAATGAGAAATTTAACAGGTGTTCCCAATAATCCTTTAGGTGAGTGTATTATGGTTTATATCGGCTACAGTGCTCCTAGTAAAAAAAGTTAGCCCGGAGCCCTGCGCTTCGATAAACACGGAAGTGACTGAGAGCAGCTGCCTATTAGTGGGTACCGAATATACCCGGTACTCGTGTTACCGGTACTACAGAAATGCTGGTATCGTCACATAAATTTCAGTACTGAAGTACTAGTACTTTTGACATCCCTAATCCAAAACTATAATTAATTTGTAGCTTTTTTTATTTTAGGTTGATCATGAAAAATTTGTTTTAGTTTAGTTTGTGTGTTGTATGGGGAAAAAAACGACGTAGTATTCAACCATTGCTAATTTTTGATTTGTCAACATGTTGCCTCTGCCCACCTATTATATTCAAAATGTCATGTCCTACAGTTTATATAACTGCCAAGATATGCTGACACCTGTCCCAGCATGCACATCTTTGGCTATTTTTTGTCATTTGACCTGTACATCCTTTCCATTCTTGTGGAAAACAGTATTTTCCACGTGAAGCCAGCAGTGCTTGGTCCTCATCAGGAAGACTTCAGGCTCTCCCAAGCCTCACACCCTTTTTTTACTTTGCTAAATGCTCCAGGGATGTTATCCTAACGGCATCCTCTGACAATCCATGTTTTAAAAAATCCCTGGTTTGCCTGCTGTTCTCATTGGCCAGTCTGATTGACAGCACCCTTTAGAATTGTTGCCCATTATTTGGCCCCTTCCCCCTCTTACACAGCTGGCATTATTGCCTTAGAGGTACCTGCCAGTGCCTTGACTCCTTGCAGACAGACGGGGTGACATCGCAGTCATGTCAGCCAGGAATCAGATTCATGGCTTATGCCCATAGGCTGAGAACTATGACTGCTGCCATTGGCCCCAGTGCTCTAGTCTCCGCTCTCAGACAGGAAGTGTCTTTACAGCCAAAATCACTGTCGGTCAGCACTCTAGCCAGATGTGTACAGCTGTGAATATTGCCACTAATCTGGCATATGATACATCCTGCTTGCAATCTCCCACACACATAAAATCAAGGCTGTAGATTGTAGAATTTGTGACCATGTGACAATACAATCATAACAGTATGTCTCAAGAATGAGTTTTCATGCTTCTTGCACATGCTTAACAGCATGTCACACGGCCAAAGTCATGTTTTTAATACAAAATGTGATTCATTTTTTAAGAAGTCAGTCAGTTTTTCGGTGTTGTTCCATTAGCGAAGTGTGATGCATGTGCACCAAAGTCGGGTCAGATCACGTCAAGCATATTAAATCTTGTGTTTTTTCCTTCCCTAGCCTCTCACATGCAGGATTTTACCATAACCTTGTATGTGTAACTGCACAGTGCATATTAGGTCCATAATTTAAATGCTGATTAGATTAGACACCCAGAATCGCAGCGACTGAGGCACCTAAGGTAGGCATTGATGGGAAGAAGGAAAAGAAGGTAAAAAGAATGAGATACTAATACCTCTCAGCGGGGTTTTCCCTCACACTGAACAGAAGGCCAAATTGTTACACCTCAAAAAAGGAAGCAATTGTTTCCACAGTGACTAGTGAGCGGAAATCAATATCAGCTTATAATTTGTTGCATTTAGCAAAGATACGCATGAAATTGATTCTCCTGTCGTCGAGAGCTGTGGTTAAACCAGTGGGCTATTGTGTGTGACCAGGCATAGCAGTCAGCCACTTACACCTGCTCAGCTGAGACCAATAAAACATTATGTAAATCCCATTTTTCCACTGTAGTGTTGTAGGTATTGTTAAAATTAGTAGTTGGGTCTCAAACCCACATCATGGATGTTTCCATGTCCATCCAGACGATGCTTTCAGTGTGAATCTTATAGGTCTTCGGGTTCTTGTGTAGCTCAGGTGGGTCTGTTGAGCTGGTTTTTGGTGGACCATGAGCCTTTTGGCATCTTTAGGAGAGGTCTGTGGACGGGGAGCTCTCTAACTCAAACTGTTTTAAAGCTTTTACTGTCTTTCTCCTGTTGAGAAAGGATCTGGCTGAGGCTTGTGTATGTCAAACCAGAGCCCCAGTGCAGAAATACAAACTCATGCACAATGACTTTTCTTTTCATATACCTTTAATTCAGCGTTGCGATCTGAACTGTACCAGCAGTAAGTTCACTGATGTCTAAGCATGCACACATTGCAAGGTCTCTTGTTGATGAGTTGTAGACTGAAAGAATTTACCCTCAGGGATCAATGGATGTAGAGGTCGGTTTTGCCGATTCATCAGCACTGATAACCGATTTCTGGAACTATCGGTGATCTGCAATTATCCACACCGATAGTTTCTCCCGGTTGTGTACATTGCGGGAGCGGCTGAGAAAGCCCCGCTGCCGTTACACAGTACAAGAGTGGCCTCTAGAGGCGAAATAAAAACTATCATGCCTCGTGGTGTTTGTTTTAACATAAGACTCTACACTCTGCACGGAGTGGAACCAGATGCTAATGTGAAACTTCAACAAAGGAAATGTATGTACACTACAGAACACGGTCATATTTTAAAATAATCAATTTGTTGACTAGATGCTGCATTATTAGAGAACAGCAGTACCGTAATTCCTCAAATAAAAACCGGGGCCTTTATTTACCTAAACTGCAGAAGGTAACAGGCTTTTATTTGAAGCAGGCTTTTATTAGAGGCAGGCCTTTATTTTAAAAAAATCCAAATCAAATTTCCGTCTGGGTTCCATGCTCCTCAAGACAATTTCGTTTTCAATAAAGTTGTTGAAAAGACCGTTACACTAGCAGCACTAAATTATATCTGTGTTACATCTATTGTCTACTGCCATCTATTGTCTGGGCGTTACGATGAACTTGAATGCATATTAGGGGATGTTTACACCTGGCCACTTCATGTGTTTTCTCAGATCGGAAAGCTATCTGATTTATCAAAACAATTCTACTTAAATCTGCTCACAAATGCGTTTTCGCAAAATGGATATAAATCTTTAATTCCGACGCTATATGCAGATTTAATGGAGTGCATGTCACCGAAAGCAACAGATATGAGCTGCATTTGATAGATCAGCTAATTTCTAAATCAAAAGACCGCAATAAGAGAGAGCGGCAACAACCCTGGTAAGATCATTTAGTTTCTTTACTTTTAATGATGAGGAGAATTGTCGGCGACTTACTTTCACTTTAATTTGCAATAGTTTGCACGTTGGCTTTATGAATAGATGCTCAGCTGCCGTGATGCGTGTTGTAGTAGCGTTGTCACATCTTGCTATAACATTACATAGCCTATAACACGCTCTCACACTTTTATTTTTTAGCGTTTTTGGGAGGAGTAAAATTTAGATATGTGGTTTCAACAATCAGATGCATTTGATTTACACTTGTGCAGTTTCGTCTGGAATCTCGTCTCAGATCTCCTCCTGAAGAAGTGGTTTGAGCGATCGGATTTAAATTGTCTCGAATGCGCTTCGGATGGCATTTATACATGGTCTTTTCACGATCAGATCACAGAACACGCATGAAGTGGACAGGTGTAACATCTCTTCAATGAAAGACATTTAGGAGATTATCCACACTAATTTTCCCCCAGCCTTAATTTGAGACCGGCCTTTATTTGTCCGCGTTGATCACGCACCCGGCCACTATGAGAGGCCCGGCGTTTATTTGAATACCGGTTTTTATTTGAGGAATTACGGTATGTTTGCTGACAAGGCAGAGGACATTAACATTAGTAGTATCTCAAGCGATAAGAACAATGTGTCAAATATACACGCAATTCCGAAACAAAAGTTTAAATATCATGATTGTTACTGTCTATTTTCATTAGTTTATAGCCAGCTTGGGACTTTTATTTATTCATTAGCCATCTACATTGCATCTCCGTAGCAGTGGATGCACCTACTGTATGCATGTTTAATACGGATTACATTCGGATAAATTTTTTTTTTCAAAAGCACAATGGTTTTTTGTTATTGTGAGTGTACACAAATAAATTTAGAATAATGACCCGTTTCAAATTATGCATGACTCTATGTATGATCAAAAATTATGGAGTATTTTTAGTTCTATTCAATTTTAACAGGAAAGAATGCAAGTGAAAGTCCAGGCGCCTCCATGTCATGTAGTAAGTGTGCTAATACTTTAGCTTCACACTCCACACAAACACTTGAATATACGGCTATAAAGCGCACATGTATCTAGGTTTACAATGGAGTGAGCGGCCATGTGCTTACTATTTAAAAGTGCCTATTTAAACCGCTGTTTTAATTCATTTATATTAATATTTATATATTTAATTTAATATTATTTATAATAATATTTAATATATAATTCAATACATTTTCATGCATCAGTCAATACTGTTTATTTTTATAATACATTTCAGCTCTATTTTATTATGTTATGTTTTTATTTAGATCTGGTTTTGATCATTTGTTCTAAAAAAATATCGGTTAATTTAATCGGGTATCAGCAAGTACTGCCCAACTTAGATATCGGTCTCTGCAAAATCCAATATCGGTCGATCTCTACAATGAAGTACTATCTGCAAATCTCACATAGTTCACAAATCTCATGTGATCAGCAAGAAATATACATTTACATGTGGTTGCACATGTATTAGACATGTAAATTATCCAAATTTAATTGTGCATGCCTATTTTTAATTTTATATGACTGTTGCCACATTCTCTCTCAAAGTGCATCTTTAATAATTCTAATATTTTTTAAAATGCTGTTAAATTTCCAGATTTTTATTTATTTACATAAAATAGTAGAGAATTTAAAGATCATTCATTAGTCAGTTATTGGCCTAACCCTAACCCTTATATATCAATTTATTTGTATCAGCCAGAATTTTAATATTGGTGCATCACTAGCAATAAATAATCGGACTGCGATTGAAACTGCATGATAGAGAACCAAACCAACGTGTCCGAGATCACCTTGACATCACAGTTCCTCATTGGTGTGTTGCAGTTCAGCATGGCAAGCGAAAGAAAACAAGCTGCTGATACATCCAGTGCTAATTTAACACACACACACACACACAGCGCGCACACACAAGCGTTGAACGGCCACTGACGCCCTGGATCTCACATCTCCAAAAATGTGAGATATGGCACCTATTTGAAAACGTGTTTCAATAACAGCAATAAGCTATTTGTAAAATTATAGTGGGTTTGTTGTTCCGCCATTGATGCTCTGTGAGAAATGCTGCCAGTATAGATCCAAATACTACTTGCATTTAAATGCCAAATCACATGTCCTCTCACACACCAATATCTCTTTAATTTCTCTTCAGTATGACACAGTGGTGCAGCCAGTCAATGAGACTCTCCACACTGCTACATTAATAGAGAGAGAGAGAGAGAGAGAGAGAGAGAGAGAGAGAGGGGTGGGGGGTGGCCATCTAAAGATGTGCAGATGGTTTTTTTTAAGAGGGGGTTATCATGGCCATAATTGAATAACCATTCTATAGAAAGGCTATCATGGAATCCAGAACCTCAAAGCTATTAAGTATAGCTCCAACCAATGGCTATTTTGATTTATTAATTTTGTCAATTATTATTATTGGATTCAATCATTGGATTAACCTGATAAAAAGATCTACATTTTATTTCTACTATTTTTATTTTTTTACAGTTGAATGTGTGGCTAATGCCATGGTTTTTTTATTTTTTTTTTATCCATGAATATTGATTATGAAAAATAAATGATTTTTTGTTAGTACTATAAAATGACTAATTGACAAATAAATGTGTAAAATCTACAATATTCGTTTTTAAAAATGGTTTATTATCACTATTGATTAGTTGTTAATCTAAACTATCATATATCACTGCACACATAAGCTTTGTACATCTTTGTACATATTCTGTAAAAATAAAGTTGGTCAACTTGATCAGTTTCACATTTTATTGTTGTTTTCTCTCTCTCTCTCTCTCTCTCTCTCTCTCTCTCTCTCTCTCTCTCTCTCTCTCTCTCTCTCTCTCTCTCTCTCTCTCTTCTCTCTCTCTCTTCTCTCTCTTTCCTCCCTCTTTCAGCTCTCAAAGTGAAGTTTATTGTAGATCAAGTGCTTTCAAGTATAACATCAAAATCTTTTCTGGGCTTCATGTGTAATTAGCTGTGAGGTTAATTGAACAAATTGTACTTTTTTGTTTGTTTGTTCTGGATCAACTTCTCCGCTGGAGTTGAGTACACTCACTGATGTCAGTACTAGCAGTGTGTGTGTGTGTGTGGGCAGACTCCCTCCTGTGTTTGCCTTGCCTTGAAGTTTTTCTTTGTGGCATGTTTGTGCACAAAATACTTGTATTTCTCTATCTAAGGGAAAACTAGTGCCAGGCTTCTTTGCAATAACCTGCAGTATTACTTGCCCTTCACTTTGACCTCCGCAGCTGTGGCCTCCTTAGTCACCATGGACACCTGTAGGTGACCCTCCCATTAGAGTAGATCAGTTTACTGTGTCTTGTGGGACTGCATTACTGGACATAAATTAGCTGTAGACTAGGGGTCGACCGATATGTGATTTTCAGGGCCGATACCGATTATTACAGATCAAATAGATTGATAACCGATATTTAAAAAAACGATATATGTCTGGTGTAAAAATATAAATTAATGTCAAAATTGAGAATAACAAAGGGTTTTGACAAATATTTTATTTTAACGATTTTAAACATATCTTTGAATCTGAGAACTGTTATTAATAATAATAATTATAATAACTTAAAAAGTGCAGGGAGAAACCAGCAGCATTCTGGAAACATTTTGTAAAACTTAAAGACTCTATTTTAATGTTTAAATTAAATTTTAGTAATCAAAAAGCATTTCTAATTAATTGAAATCATCAAACTTATTCAATTTATTTACAGTTTAACAAAAATTACGTTTTAGGACCCTATGAAAAACCGAAATTTTATTTTGACGGGTTGTCGTGGAGATCTTTGAGTTTCTGTGTGTTTATGATATGATATGATGATAACTTTTCTCAGTTGAAGCATTAAAAAGCTCATGAAGTGACTAAGCGACTCTGGAGATGACGTTTATGCAATCATGTCCTCATATAATGATGCGGTTGAAAACAGTGCAAGCGTCACGTGTGCTCCAGTGTTTGTGTGTGTGGTAAATGAAATCACGCGTCTGCGCCATTCATTTAGAGACACGCAGGATTTATATTTAAATAGTCTTTTTGCGGTTTGAAATTCGATTTGATTTGTACTTGACCTGCTTTTTATTAATTCATCACAAAAGTTGACAAATTCCGTGATATTTCGCTTTATACAGTAAATTCCGTTTTTATGACTGGATTTCGTCTGTTTTCTGCATCGCGGAAATCACAGGGCTCTATTATATTAAGGTATTTTGAAACTTCAGTGTAGTAATTTATTGCTTCTTCAGCAAATTCTGCTGCTGCCTTAACTTTGAGCGACAACTGATGATCAGTGAAGCAGCTCCAGTCAGCGAGTGCTTTCGGTGTGAGAGTGCAAAACTTTTAGTGCCTTACGCTTTCCGCGTTGATTGGCTGGACTAGTGACAAATCAGGTGGGAGGGGACATTAGTCTAGTCTACAGAGTGGTGAGTTCCGACAGATGTGGCTGCGTTAGAGCCAAATATAGCGCATTTCAAAATAAAATTATTTTATCGGCAAATCGGTTTTGAAAATGGCCGATACCGATAACCATAAAAATGCTTAATATCGGCCAGGCCGATAATCGGTCGACCCCTACTGTAGACACACATCAGAGTGTGTGTCTACTACAGTCTGTTATCGTTTGCACTTGCTTGCTTTCCATTTGCTGTGGGTGCATGCCAGCGTTCTGTAGGCAGCTAGGATGAGCTCATTCATCTTCCTCTCTCTCAGATAAGAGAAAAGATAACAGAATAAGGCGGAAAGGGGGTTGTAGACACGATGGAAGACAGCTGGAGTGTGTAGAGTTAAAATAAAAGGAGCAGAAGAAGAAATTGAGGAGAACTTTAAGGTGAGATTGAGAGGACATCACACGCCACTACTCATACATGCTGCGGGTTTGTTGCCAGCCTCCACCTGTGACGACCTTCAGTTCTTCATTCCAGCTAACAGCTAAAGAACCTGTATTTAAAAACATTGCAGAATTTAAAGCGATAGTTTTCCTAAACTTCCCAAAATGCTGCTCGTTTGCAGGCAAAACTGGATGGTGACCTTTGCTCCAAAGCTCCAAAAGTACAAAGAACCATAAAAGTAGTTCATGCATTTTTCTTTTACAATTATTTATCTTTATTAATTAGTGATAAGCTATGAGGTCTCAGTAGTCATGCGTTATTGTTAGTACACTACTGTTCAAAAGTTTGGGGTTTTGAAAGTAAGTTTTTTTTTTTTTTTAAAGCAAATTAGATTTATGAAAAATAATAGTAAAGACAATTTCTATATTGAATAAATGTTCTTTTGCACTTTATAGTGATAAAAAAATCCTCAAAAAAATCTATAGTGAAAATAAATATTTTTAAGCAACACATCAGCATATTAGAATGATTGATTATAATCATATTAAAGGGGTCATATGATGCAAATTTTTGCTTTCCTTTTTCTGTAGGGCGTTATGCAGCTGTTTGTGCATGTATAAGTTCTGCAGAGTTACAAAGCTCAAATTCTCAAATCTAAAGAGATATTCTTTGTAAAAGTAAGGGCTCAGCCAAGAGGGGGGGGGGGGGGGGGGGGGTTCATAACAGTCACCGCCCAAATGTATACGCAAAGAAAGAAGGCATAACTTTTATTCTCGCTGTATTGTTGCTACCGGCGCTGCCATTTCGTGGAGACACTGTTTTTCGCTGCGAAAGCCAAACAACTTTTGGTCTTCCAAAAGAGCACACAATTAGAAAACAGTGGTTGTGCTTTATTTATAACACTGTTCCAGAACAGTACAACCAAAATATTCGACTGTGTGCATTTTTCTGAGGACCGTTTCCAGAACCTGGGAGAGTACAAGGCTGCTGTGCACAAAGGCTGATTCTAAAAAGATCTTTGCAAGTACAGTCTGGCGCTTCTGACTCAGACGCAGCCTGTAAGTACGTTTTCATATTTTAAGAATTTGCTACTGACTATTCAAACGTGAGTTTTGAGCAGTATAGAGTAGCACTTGTTTTTCGTTTCTACTTGTTTTTCTCTGGTTTTATGTTTACATAGTGTTCTCCCCCCGTAGCATGGCACGACGCGTAAAAAGACAGTATACTGTAAGTCATTATAATCTGTAATTATGTCCCCAATGAAATAAAACCTTACCCATCTGATATATTCTGGTCCAGTCGTGCTGGCAAAGTTGATCGATCAGCTTGGTCATCTGCATTTTCCGGATCAGATTCGGGCTCGAATTGACATTATCACCTCGCCTGTCATTATGGCTTTGGATATTGGTATGGAGCGTGACATTTCCATCACACTCTTAAGGTATTTCAGAACGATGAGCTTTGTAAAAATCTACGAGTTTCAGAAAGGCAGGGCATAGAAGAGCAATAATAATGTACTGTATGTGTAAAATAATGACTTTTTTAACCTAAAACCACGTAAACACATTGCATTAAACCAAATAAACCAAATAATGTTCTTTTTAGAACCATCATATGACCCATTTAAAATGGAAAACAGTTATTTCAAATTCTAGTAATGTTTTACAATGTTAGTTTTGTCTGTATTTTTGATCAAATAAATGAAGCCTTTATGAGAATAAGACGTTAAAAATGTATTAGTATCAACCCAGATTAATAAATGCTTTAAAAGTATTGTTCATTGTTATTTTATGTTAGCTGTTGTATTAACAAATGTTAATGTACTTTTATATAACCTCAGTAAATATCAGCAGAGGTTTTTTTTCAGAGTATTTAAATGGTTCTGGTTCTCTGTTCTTTTCCTCCCACAGCCCTCCTCCCACTCACCCATTATTTTTTCCTCTATGTCTCTCAACCTTGTTCTTTAACACCTACTGAAGATGCATTGATCCATGCGAATGCATGAGGTGCAGTGAGTGCAGTCCTGTCCATCTATGTTTGAGAGATGAATTTAAATCAATATCCTCTGTGGTCAGGGGACATGTTAGATCCCTCTGGGTCATCCATGATCCACCTTTATTGGCCATGCTGGTTCGGACTCCTGCTCCGGCAGTCCGTGAACCGATCTGCTGCTCTCTACACTGAGCAATGACCAACAATTTGTCACTGTGGCTCTGGTGGTTTGAGCTAATGGGATCGGATTAGCGACGCTGGCTTTTCTTTCGATACAGTTCTATCAATTTTATCAAGGCTTCAGCTCTTGATTTCCCATGACTAACTGGATTTCTGACAAGGCAAGGTTTGATTAAAAAAAAAAACAAAAAAAAAAAACTTGGATAGCACGTCCCCCAGGTGTCTAGGCAATGTAGCCCACCTGGAGGTCCGCTGTTGATGTCAGGGATGCCAAATTCAGTTTTACTCACTACACATTTACGGCTGATTCACTCATGGTTTGCCAAAGCAATGTTCCACACCAAAGAAAGTTTAATTATTTGGAAAGATCTGTGTGGACACCAAGTGAAAATGAAAAAAAAAAAAAAAAATGGGTTTCCCAGGAGATCCCTTTAAAAGACTCCATCTCTTTAGCTTCCACTGTTTCAGTATTTAATCGTAAGAAAGGGAGTTTTACATTTTAGAGTGATCTGATTTCAAAAGAGAGATGAGACATGTGAAAGTCATTACTCAAATTGAACCAAGCTCCTCGCTTCACAGCCAGTGCCTCACTCATATTTTTCTTATTAAAGCAATTAATGGGAATTGAAGGACATTTAATGAAATCATTTCAACGGATGATTTAACATCTGAAAAATTGGGGCTTGTAAAATATAACATCATCCCTCACTCCTGTCTTTGTCACTAAGGCTTGAAATGTGCACTCTTCACCTTCACTTCCATTTTAATATTGGTGAAGTTCTTTTCAATGTCATTAAGAGATTAGTTTGGCATCTCATCTGACATTTGCAGCACATATCTGTCCTTCAGTCATGGTACAATGTCTCCAATGGCTTTTCAGCTGCCACTCGATTGTCTGTCTTCAGTGGCTGTTATTCTATTTTTCTATGTTGTTCTGTCCCTATGTCATTCTAACATTCTATTTATCCTTCTGTTTGTCAGTTTGTTGTTCTAATGTTTTATCTGTCATTCTCTCAGTCTGTCTGTCTGTCTTTCTATCTATCTGTTGTTCTAATTTTCTAACATTCTATCCATTATTCTCTGTCTGTCGTTCTAACATACTGTCATTGTATTTATCGTTCTTTTTGTTTGTCAAGTTCTAGCATTATGTATTTCGTTCTGTCTGTCTGTTTGTTGTTCTAACGTTCATTTGGCCTATCGTTCTATGATTCTATCTTGGAATTCAAATTCAGGTACAGTATTAATTGGAATTTTAAAGGGGTTATGAATTCTAAATGGCACTTAACCCTGGTGTGTGCTGGCCTTTTTTCTGTCTCTTTTTCATGTGTATAGCTGTTATAGCCTCTACTGCTTTGAGCTATCTTGGAAATGTGTATTATAGCACGTTTTAACAAAGTTACAGACGAAATGTCACTTTGTTGTATTCTTAATTTAGGAAGTCGCTTTAGATAAGTGTAAAAATATTCTGTTAATGTTCTAAGCTCAAATACATATTCTCTCTTTCAATTGATTTCACCACTTTAACTTTTGTGCACGTAGAAACCTTGTGAAGTTGCCCGTCTGTGACATCTGCAATACTTTTCATGTGGAGGTCAAAACAGCATGTGATGCTTTTGTTGAAAAGTACATTGACTGCGAGTCACATGTCAGCAGCAGCAGTAGTAGTAGTATTAGTAGTACCATAGCTGTACTAAAGTCAATAACATCAGTGAGGTTATTTTATGGATTTTCAAACTGTACTATTCTGTCTCTTTCCCCCACCCCCCATTATGTTTCTGATTATAGAAAGTCATGTCCCACATTTCAGCTGGGATGGAGTGGAGGGACAGGCCTGGAGAGGCTTGTGAGTAAGTGGCAGCTCCACAGGGCTTCAATGCCAAACAGAATCATCAAGTAACTGATTCTGGGACCAGGCTAGGATTGTTTTTTTTTTTTTTTTTTTTTTTTTTTTTTTTTTTCAGATGGCTGTGATATCATAGATGACTGGAGTGATTGGCATCCCAGCGGTGGCTGGAAAAATGGACAGTTATAGAAAAAAGGAGAAAGTTGCAGATGGTTGACCAAGATGACATTTCATTTTGCATACTTATGCAGCTGTCTCTGTCAAGTACCATGATTCTTCTCTGTCGTTTTCTAGGTTTGTCTTGAGAAGAGAGGTGTTTTTTGCAGGTCCATGCTGTGAAATTTCTCTGACTATTGCAAAATTACAGAGTTGAATTGAGAATGGCTTTTTGGTTCCAGTTCAATTCCTGAATTGGAATTGAATTTGAACGAGGTAGTAAACAGGATGCAGAATTTCAATTCAAATTGAATGTCTGGGCGTATAATTTAAATTATTTGAAATTCAAAGACATTTTTATACTGCAACTGTAATATTTTACTAGAACAGCACAGTTTGGCAAGACGTTTGACAAGACGTTTGACAAGAGATATGAAGGTTTATAGCCTTTATTGTAAGATAGATTTCTTAGAATGCAATTGCTAAATTACAATTCAGAAAATTCCTCTTAAAAATCCTCTTGCAATTAAAATTCTAAATTAACTTCTTGTAGGGTGTGGCATGATCCCAAGTCACCCTCTGAAATCTGCTAGGATTAGGAAGAGCTCCAAAGGCCCTCTCAGTGAAGGTGCACAGATAATAATAACACATCAGCATTCAAAATCTGTTGGACCAGCTAAGATCAGTCGAGCTCATTTACCATCTTTACCATATCTGCACCGTTGGAATCACATGGGTAATGTAGCATGGGGGTTCTTATGGGTACAAACCATGTTTGCTTGCAAAAAAAAAAGACTTACTGCATGACTCGTAAAGAGGTTAATGTGACGGAGCTATGAGGGAAGATGCTTCCAGCTTTTCCTTCTCGTTGGTTGGTTAAACTCTGAAGAACAGCTTTAACATGTGGCAACAATAGTCATGCCAAATGGCTCATACAGAGATGAATTTTCTCAACCCATCAGTGGAATTCCAGTTGCACAACCCTTCTGCCTCCGCTGCGATGACAGTTTGAGAGATAGGAACGGCAAAACTTGTAGAGGGACTGCATTAACATTCACCACAGGTTTAGAGAAAGCGCTCGCCTCAGGGCTACACTTTTTTTTTTCTGCCATGTGTAGCAGAGGCAGAGAGAGGGAGATGAAGAGATATGCTCGACAGGGTGGAGTCCTCGAGGAGGGCCTCTAATCATTGCTCTGTACCCGCTTAGGGCCTGCTGGTTCTCTCTAAGCAGATCTGTTGGGAGAGTTCAAGGGTTTAACAACTTTGGGCAAATGACAGCTCCAAATGGCAATCTGTAGATTCAGTTTAGGCTCAAATGGTCTTTGTCATCCTCAACTGTGCTCTTGGTTACTTGGTTGCCATTAGATTAATGGATAATTAATAGTATCTTTTAGTGCTGGGCGGTTTGACCAAAAAATTACACTCACCTAAAGGATTATTACTAACGCATACTAATACTGTGTTTGACCCCCTTTCGCCTTCAGAACTGCCTTAATTCTACGTGGCATTGATTCAACGAGGTGCTGAAAGCATTCTTTAGAAATGTTAGCCCATATTGATAGGATAGCATCTTGCAGTTGATGGAGATTTGTGGGATGCACATCCAGGGCACGAAGCTCCCGTTCCACCACATCCCAAAGATGCTCTATTGGGTTGAGATCTGGTGAATGTGGGGGCCATTTTAGTACAGTGAACTCAGTCATGTTCAAGAAACCAATTTGAAATGATTCAAGCTTTGTGACATGGTGCATTATCCTACTGGAAGTAGCCATCAGAGGATGGGTACATGGTGGCCATAAAGGGATGGACATGGTCAGAAACAATGCTCAGGTAGGCTGTGGCATTTAAACGATGCCCAATTGGCACTAAGGGGCCTAAAGTGTGCCAAGAAAACATCCCCCACACCATTACACCACCACCACCAGCCTGCACAGTGGTAACAAGGCATGATGGATCCATGTTCTCATTCTGTTTACGCCAAATTCTGACTCTACCATCTGAATGTCTCAACAGAAATCGAGACTCATCAGACCAGGCAACATTTTTCCAGTCTTCAACTGTCCAATTTTAGTGAGCTCTTGCAAATTGTAGCCTCTTTTTCCTATTTGTAGTGGAGATGAGTGGTACCCGGTGGCGTCTTCTGCTGTTGTAGCCCATCCGCCTCAAGGTTGTGCATGTTGTGGCTTCACAAATGCTTTGCTGCGTACCTCGGGTGTAACGACTGGTTATTTCAGTCAAAGTTGCTCTTCTATCAGCTTGAATCAGTCGGCCCATTCTCCTCTGACCTCTAGCATCAACAAGGCATTTTCGCCCACAGGACTGCCGCATACTGGATGTTTTGCCCTTTTCACACCATTCTTTGTAAACCCTAGAAATGGTTGTGCGTGAAAATCCCAGTAACTGAGCAGATTGTGAAATACTCAGACCGGCCCGTCTGGCACCAACAACCATGCCACGCTCAAAATTGCTTAAATCACTTTTCTTTCCCATTCTGACATTCAGTTTGGAGTTCAGGAGATTGTCCTGACCAGGACCACACCCCTAAATGCATTGAAGCAACTGCCATGTGATTGGTTGATTAGATAATTGCATTAATGAGAAATTGAACAGGTGTTCCTAATAATCCTTTAGGTGAGTATATATATATATATATATATATATATGTATATATGTGTGTATATGAAGAGTTCAGATGCAAAAGCCTCTAAGTGCCATTTGAAATTTTCTTCTAGAATGATAATTTTTATCAAGCTTGTAAATTTAAGTTCAGTAATTTCACTTAAATGGCAATGAAGATTACCTAATAATTGTCATTTAAGTGAAATTACTGAACTTAAAATGTACAAGCTTGATAAAAATTATCATTCTAGAAGAAAATTTCAAATGGCACTAGAGGCTTTTGCATCTGAACTCTTCATATAATCAAAATATAAATGAAAGTCAAAAACCCATTTTTAGTCATACCTGGAAACAAATCCTGGTCAAATAGGTTATATGGGTCATTGTATAGAATTGGTTCAAAGTTAGAGTTGGAAACATCTTGAAAATAATTTTTTTTCAATATAAAGTATTATAAGCTTGCATTGGATAACAGTTGATTAGTTTATTTTTTACAAAACATAGGCTACTATATATTTAACATATGAGCAGAAACTGTCTAGCTAAAGCTTATTTGATGTCTATTTTATAGTAAAAACTTTCTAATCTATTTCGTCTGTAACAGTAGGCTATGCATCTGTGCGTTCGTTCGTACACACACACCCAGACACCCGATTCATATTTAAACAGTCTTTTTGGTTTTAGAGATACTATTCTATATTGCGATTAGAACAAATCTCAGTAGTCTTACTAATGTAGGCGAGAGTGAATGAACGCACAGCGCGCGCGCGTCTGTTAATTCGTCCATTCATTCGCACACAGACACGCATTTAATATTTAAACAGTCTTTGTGCAGTTTACAGACACTATTCAATATCGCGATTAGAACAAAGCACTTAAGAATAAATGACTTACTACATCAGCTGAATTCGTGCTCCTCGAAATGAAACGGGTAACTGAGTTAACTTTTCCAGGAATTATTTCTCACTGCGCAGCAAGACGAGATAAAGGTTAGGGCGTTCTGATGTGGGCGTTTTCATGGCTTGCCTCAACATTAACGTTTGAATAGCGCGCGCTCTCAGTGGGCGTGGTCACATTAACACGTCATACGCTATAATTAGGTGAAAGGAAAAAGACCGACATCTCTCTCTTTTCATACAGATTACATCAACTGAGAATAGTTGCTTTTTTATATAAATTACTTCATTTAAAAAAAGAAGAGAATTTCAGCTTCATAAAGAGAAATCTTTCGTGTCTCTGTGACAAGTATTTATTGAGTTACAGTTCATTTTTCGGACGCGTTTCAGAAAGATTTTTGCGGAGACAGTGTGAGCTGAAAGCGCACCCTGTTTATTTTATTTATTTTACAAAAACACAAGGTTTTGATGTTAATAAGAGTGTACACAAAAAAAAAGAAGACATTTAACAGTATTGAATGATGTGTAACACTTATATGTAAGATCAAAATCAACAAAGTATTTTGAGTTTGTTTTGCACTGATAAGAAAAAAAGTGAGCAGATCACGCCGGCGTGATTGCCGACCCCAGAGGGTTAATCATAAATATCTTCATTTGTGTTCCGAAGACGAACGAAGGCCTTACGGCGTTGGTACAGCATGGGGGTGAGTAATTAATGACTTAATTTTCATTTTTGGGTGAACTAACCCTTTAATGTGTTGATGGCTAAAAATAACAGTAGATATTAGGACGTGTGCAAATCATATGAGACATTGAAGCTATTGGCTTCTATTGGTGGTTGGAGAGACAGTAGCGCAATACACCGATCAATCGGCACTCTGGTTGAAAGCCCAGCTGTTTCACACAACACATTGTTGGCTCAAACCGAGATCATAATATATTGCCATGGGATCATATTTAATCAAATTGACCCTATCAGATTAAACCGCAGTTTAGGCACAATTGCTTTTTCCTGGGAATGCCATAAGGTTTGGGTCAATGAGATTATGGATTGATTGATCAATGTCTTGTTGCATTAAATCTGTAATTTCTGTGAAAACTGTGCCCTTGAGCAAAGGCAGCGCTGTGGGTCGTGGCTATGTGCCAAGCTGCTATAGACACATCCGTAATGGTATGTTGACCCTCTTTCACAGAGGGTGAATTAGAAGACCTCTCAACTGTCTGTGTACTATTGCACTATTAAAGGAGAATTCCGGTATTTAGCACTTTGAGTCTATTTTCTAGTTTGTTTTGGATGAACTAGAGTGGTGGACATAGAAATTTTGACGATGGGTCCTGTCTCGACTTTTTGACTCTTTTAGAATCGCCTTTGACCGCTTCAGAGTGGCTGTCTACTGGCATGCACAAACATGTCCTTAAAACAACCCTTAACGTTCGTTTTCAAAACTGTGCAACTCACCGAGTGGTTAGTGGTTACAAAATAATTTTTTGAGCAAGTACATAACCAGCCAGTGTTCAACACTATCTGCTTGCCTTAGCTCGATTCAAACGGTACGCTTGTAATAATGTTTTTAATTCCAGTGGTACTGGTGGATTTCCGCGGGAATTTCTAGCATGTCTTTGCGTCATTACGTCACATCTGTACACATAAAGGAGTCTCGGCTAGTAGGCTATATTGCGTGTGAGGATTCTGGAGGTGGAGATTTATAGCCTTTTCTCACAGCACTTTATATAATTAAACTTATTAACTTGATGGCGGATCCAGAAAGGTTCAAACAACAATCACGTCTACTTCTGTCCATTCATGCCAAATGCTGTATTCTTTTTCTCTATCTCCCGTAATGTCTTTATTTCTCTTTCTTTTCCAATTTCTCCTCTCTGATTATATCTTTATTCTTTGACTTGTGTTTCTCTTTGTCCATGTGAGATGTAAGTGCACTGCTCCTTATTGGTAAAGTCACCTAAACCTTCTCGGACAAGACTGAACTGCCAAAAATTATGGCTTTACACAGCTCCTCATGTTGTTCTGAAAACTGCCTGATTGATCCGTTCACTTCCTCGCAAGTCCCAATCCAATGCCTCCCCTTCATAATGAAATACCCAGTCATTGTTATCAGAGAAGCAGCAGATCCACAGAATCAATGAGCTCCAGTCCTCCACACTGGCTAATCACTGCTTCACAAAGTGGAAGGAGCTTGGCTCTGTGCTCAGCCACCATCGATCAGAGCCTGATCTGAGCCCACCAGCACTCAGAGCCCATCACCACACATTCCGCCCTCCCATGGGCTGTCCCTCTCCAACTCCTCATCGCCTAATGAGGAATCTCATTTAAATCAGAGAAGCTGTGAATACATAATAAGGCTCAAGCCTGCTTTCAGCTGACTGTAGCACTGATACCAGAGTGGCGTATTGATCTGTTTACTCTGTGCTCTGTGTCATGTCCTTACATATCAGTGTTCAGGATGAGGGCTGAACTCTGAAGTAAACACCTTCAACAGGGAGTTGAGTCTATAGGATCAGTGATTAAGTGCTACGCCCAATCTTGTTCCAGCGCTGTGTTTACCGATTTAAGAATTCAACCCCACAATGAAGGGTCTAAAGGATTTTATACAAAACCATGAACTTTTTTTATATAAAAAAGTTTTTTGGTTTCTAGTCCAATAACTTTTAAGATTCTAAAGATGCAAAATAAAAAAATAAATACATTCTATTTATTGTGTACATTATTTCTTAAGTGTTCATGATGCTTCATGATTCATCCTGTGCACAATGGCATATTTATTTATATATTTATTTACTTTTTTTTGAGTAATTTCAATTTATTTTCCAGTTTATTTTCTAATAAATTACTTTCTAGAATGAGAAGATCCTGTCTTTGAAAATTATGAATACCTTAGAGTAGGGCTCAAGTAGGGCTGGGCGATAAAACGATAACGATAATTATCGCGTTATAATTTTTCTCGATAAAACGATATCAAGAGTTCGATAAATGTTCGATTATGTTTATGCGCCAAAAATGCGCGTAAATGCCCCTAAATGCGCGTTCTCGTTAAGGGGTGCAAGACCGTAGGGTGTCCCGAATCTCTAATAGTGTTCTCCAGGGTTGATCATAAGGGCACTTAATGCACCCCTTTCGTAAGTGCGCATCAGACCTCCCTTTGCTATGGGATATTACCCAGAATCCTTGTAGTGTTGTGACGTTTCGAAACGCTAACCAATGGGGGAGAATGGTTGCTATGGTGCTGTTCGGGAGCGGAAACTCCGAAGATAAAGGAACTGGAAGCCGGTTTGTTGAAGTGTTTTTCAAGGCTGCGAAATTTAAAAATATGAGTGCTATTGTGTCACGAAATGTTGTTTTAAAAGTTTTTTCTGGCGAGAATATAGTTTTTTAAAGCTCAAATCTGTGGTTTATTTATAAAGATAGCGCCTATTTAAAAATCTGATCTGACGTTTTCGGAGTTCCAGGTGATCACGGGCTCAGCACTCATGTACCCCGCCTGGAACAGCCTTACCTCGGCTAGTCATTCTGACGTTTAGTCTAGTGGTTAAAAATGAGCTATAAATCGGCTTGTGTATATCTAACCAGCGATCTTTGGTCTCATTATTCTATGATTTGTTCCCTGGCAAATCGTTTTGACTGAGGGCAAAGTGAAGTTTCATAACTTTATATATTTAGGCTATTTAACTGTAACGTTGTAACGTTAGCCTGTTGACTTATGTTTGACTGAATCTTTTAACTTGCTTTATTTCTTGACTTATATAGCTTCTTATACTTTTTAGGCTACTTATACTTTAATAATGGCTATTATTGATCAATAAAACTGAAATTTAACAAAAAGAGACAGGGTTGTGTCATTTTATTTCATATAGCCTATGTAAGACTATTTTAATATATAGCCTATATATAATATATCACCAACACGTCATGTATTTTTTCATGTATGGGATGGGAAGAATTTCATATATCAGTTTCCATAATAGCATAATTAAAATTGCATTTCGAATCGCTGTGACTACAGTAAGGCAGTATAAGCTCAGGTAAACCTCAATCACAATTTATCTTAGCCAAAAACTGTTTTAAAATTAATAACATTAACAGAAAGGTTGGTAGCTAAGAGTAAAAAAATATATTATTTTTTTCATTCAAAGGATTGTGTCATGTTACAGCTATTATAAGCAGCACACACATTAGCCAAATGAACGGTGTTTGCTCTCCTGATCACAACAGAAGTGACGTAGATTGTGACGTGTGCAAAACTGTCCCAATTCTTCTCTTTATAGCTTCGGGCCCTTGCGCACTTACTCCGCTAAGTGCACTTTCAACAAGTGTCCATTTCGAGGAAGACCTTAGGGCGCAGTGTCGGTATTGGGACAGGGCCGAGCTCACTGGAGCAGATGCGTTTACTCTGATCAACCTCGGTCACGACATCCAGTGAGAAGTGCTTGAATTCAGCGAAGAACACTAATGACTCTGTGATTTAAACCAGTTTAAAGGCAGATGAAACAGCGCTGACAAACATGAGAAACACTGTGCGCAACGAGACAGTCAGAATCTGAATTGATACTGAATCCATTTACCATGGATTTACTGTAACGTAAGCCTAGTAATATTAGCTGCACCATGAAATGCATATTGAATTGTATTATATTATTAATGTAGACAATGTATTAAAGGACTAATGGAATATAATTACAGTATTTAATAATATATTTAGGCTACAGTTTTTCATACAAATACCATAGAAACCATAAAGTTACATATTGCCATGATAGTGAGGTGATATAGGCTATATGCCTGGTTTTATCTGTGGTTATCATGATCTAAATGCATGATGCTGGATAACCAATGGTTAATTTGAATAAAACTCAAACAGTCAGAATGTTACATTTACCAAATAAAAATGTGGTTGTTAATTTTTTTTTAATAGATGAACGTAATGATAGAATAGAATGAACATAAATTTAACATAGTAGTATTAGCTTGAGTTAGGATGCAGATTTACTGTCAACTCACTGTCAAATATGCGTTTCGAGATAAAACATGTAATATTAATATTGCAGCCTGCACTGTAAACTGTGCTGAAGATACATGCCATCAAAGTCAGGCAACAGAATTTGTTCCAAGACTTGAAACAATATCCCCCATTAGCACATGCAGAAACTAAGAAATATATGTTTGGCAAGTGTTTGTCATGATATGTTCTGACAATAAAGAGTAGTTTAAATCTACAATTACCACTCTGGTTTCTACAACTTTCACTTAGGAGAAAAAATCTGCCTTTAAACTTGAAAGAAATAAAAATTTGACATTTATCGTGATAATTATCGATATCGACTGATATAAAAAAAAAATTATCGTGATGATTTTTTTGGCCCATATCGCCCAGCTCTAGGCTCAAGTATTTTTTCAACAAGTATGAATGCAAGATAATCGACACAGAATGATTATTGTGCTGCAGCCGCATTTCATCCCGCGCACCTTCCTTTCCTTTTACAGGGTTGTACGTTCATTCCTCCCTAAAAGCCCAAACTTGACATCCAAATCAGCCAAATAATTGAGTGTTGTAAAATGCAGTCTATTGTTGCTAAACTGCGGGACGTGCTTGATATTAAACAGTGTTATTAAAAGCGTATTAAGCCACTAAAAGAGAAACTGTCCTCTATAGGCGGCCTTTTGTGCGCACGAGACGGGGTGGAACTCGGATCCTTTTTAAGAAGTTTGTTGTGTTAATGTAGCCTATACTCCAGATACGCACCTAAATGGTAAAATATGTCAAAATGCCATTTTGGTAAGTATCCTCGCAGTCGGTTATGTCTTAAATGAATGTAAATGCAGAGAAAGGGCTCCTGTGTAACAGTATATTGGATCTGTGCATAAGCTCTTAAAGTGACACTATTTCGTTTATTGGTATTTTTGTTCTGTTGTATTTTTTGTCGGTTTTGTTCGTGATTTAGTCTCTTTGTTCTTATTGTATTGCTGACTATTTATGGTTATTATGTAATGCCATTGATGTTATGTATGTGTCAGATGAGCTTCTGAATGTGTATAGTATCACAGCTATGGGTTTGAGGGCTGGAGCAGCAGCCTTGTTAATGAAGTTTGTTGTGTAATTGATTAGAGTAGTTACCTTGCCAGACAAAAGCTTGCCTAATGGATCGAAATTCAAAAGCTATTTCCTCGTCCCTTGTGGGGGCATACTAAATCAATCTTCACTTGCATGCATGCTAATACACAGCTTTAAGCTTTAAACCTTGTCTGCATGTTTTTAGTTACAGCTAGATATTGCTTATATTAATTGCTTGATTGGCTTGAGCCGCAAGTCCGAGGCCCCCCGCGGTGGGAGGGTGGGGATTGTTAATTTAGCCTACTTGTTTATTTACTCTTTTATTTAATAATTTACTTTATTATATTATCATGGGAAATGATGCGTGTGAAATGTGAATCGTTGTCCATCATTTTGTGAGCAATTTGTGATAAAGAAAAATGTCACGTTGCAATATTGGAAATATTTCCGTTTTAAACCACGTGAGCCACTGGATATCACACAAGCAATGTGCAAACTTTGCGCTAGAGTTATGCTGGTGGAGAAGACTCAAACCCCAGTCAATTATTCACTACAGAAAGTGAAAGTAAAAATTGACTGAGCTTTTTGCATCTGATGCTGCATTAACCACGAATTAACTTGAATAAATAAATAAACGAGATGTTTTAACTGTCATCTAATATTTGATAGTCTCAGTGCAGCTTGTATGTTTGATAATATTTGCTGCAAACGTCCTGCATGTGGTGAGATATGCTTTTTAAAAGACTTTTTGGAATACTTTCTCTGGCCAGCATTATGCAGTCCATCTAGACTGCAGATGAGCTTCTGTCACACCTAGCCATCCCATATATCCTCTTTGCCCTAGAGTGTAGAAAAGGAAGCGTCTTTATCTTCCCCCCGGCCTATGCGTGTTGTATTTCTTCACTAAATTACTTTTTCTGTCTGTGATGGAAGAGTTAAAAAAAATTGATACAGACGAGTGAAATGTAGAAATGATAGGTCCTCAGGAAGTCTTTTCTCAAAGGAGACTTCAGAGAAAAAGAGGCGGCCCTATAACAAGTCTGAGAGTTATGAGATTGATTGGACTGGATGGGGATTTTATTTCTCATAGCCTGTAATTCAGTCATTCATTTCTAAACCTGACCCTTTTCTCTCCAAGCAGCATTTAGATGGATCCTGGTTTTATTCACACTAGCATGAACAATGCCACTGACTCACAGTGGCTAGAAACTGCACAGACTGATTTAATCTTACTTGGTTTTAATTATTTAAGACAGAGACGTGTTTCTCTTAACTGCAGCTCTGCTGCAACTTGGTCAGAAAAAAATATCAGAATGCAAATTTGTTTTGGATCTTTTTTTATTCATTACATACACAGTTTATTTGGGGTAAATATTCAGATAGGAAATGTGCAACAGAGTTTATGCCAGATTAGATTTTATGGATGCTTGTTTTTATTTTTTCCTATTTATAAATTTATCAGTAGAATAATGCTTTGGAGAGTGAGGAGGTTTAAAGTGAACACAAATAGAAATATAAACATGATTTGTGTCTGCGGCTTGCTTTGTCATACTTGAGTTGGATGAACTGTCCAAGCGGAAAACTCTTGGAATGCCAAAGGGGCCCAACACTCTAACTTGGAGATCCTCTCACGTTAAATTATTTTATTAGGTTTTTGTGCTGGGAAAAACAACACTTCTTATACACTCACATGCACAAACCAACACACTTTAGTCCCCTGAGGTGAAAGTGAAACATAACAGCTGTCTTCCTAAGTTCTCATGAGGAGCTTTGCTGTTGTCCAAGATTGTTAGGGGGATGGCCTCCCACATTCAGGTGGGATGTGGGTGAAGAAAAGTAGGGTCTCAAATAAATGCCAGCCAATACATCTCGACAAGCTCACCTCTGCAATAGGGACCAAAGCAGAATCACCACCAAGATTATCAGAGTATTGGTTGGAATTTGGAAACCAGACTTTTGGTATACAGGGCTTGACGCTTACTTTTTTCCCTAAAAGAGCACACATGTTCCTAAGTTAAAAATTTAGGAGGGCAAGTAATTTCATTTTAAAAAAGTTATTTCAGAGTGACACCATAATATTTTATATAATATATTATTATAAAAGATAATGCCTGTATAGTTGTTTGTTTTGTTAGTTTTTACCATTTGACATATTTATTCATGTTAGTGTCACTAAAATTGCATCAACATTTTAGCTGATGATGATATACAAAATGACACACTTGTTTGGTACAACATATTTGAAAAATTAACAAACAAATGGCAGATGTTTGATTTTGTTTAGTGCAACCTTGAGTTTACCTTGTGACCTGTGTAGCTGCTCTTTACCAATCCCAGAGTCCCTAGGCAGTGTACATGCGGGGCAAGTGAGCACATCCACAGGGTTCATGTCTTCCCTTCCCCTGGCTGGACCATGAAGCCAGTGTATTCAAGTAGAGCTCAGGGCTGGCTTAGATTAACAGCTCCAACTCTCAGCCCCAGGTTATTTCAGCTACAGTTAGCAGGCTTAATTGCTTTTGGACCCGCAATGAGAGATGATGTGCATTTCATGTTCCCCCAAGACACTTAGTGTAGCTAAATTTCATCCGCACAGAAATGCCCCTACATACAAACTTTTTCTAATTTATGGAACTTTTGGTGTTCTAGTGGTTAATAAACAAAACTACACGAGTCTTGCGGATGAACATTGTAGCCGGAGCTACTTCTCTGTTTATGTATATGACGAGTCACGCAGGTTCTGGGCTACTCTGCAGAGGTTGTCGGAAATTATGGAAGCCTTTTGTCTACCTGTGAAATAAAGTAAAAAGGTACAATACTGCTAGTTTGTTTTTAACAAGTTAATACTTTTATTCAGCAAGGATGCATGAAATTGATACAAATAAAAGTGACAGCAAATTTTGTTTCAGAATTTTTATTTCAAATAAATGCTGTTCTTTTGAACTATCTATTCATCAAACAATCCTGAAAAACAAACTTTATCATGGTATCAAAATTAATAATAAGAAATGTTTTTTTTGAGCAGCAAATCTGCATATTAGAATGATTTCTGAAGGATCATGTGACACTAAAGAGTAATGGTTACTGAAAATTCAGTGTTTCCATCACATCAATTTACATTTTTAAATATATTGAAATTGTAATTGTAATAATATTTCACAATATTACTGTTATGCTGTATTTTTGAAAAAGCAACGGTGAGCATAAGAGACTTCTTTCATAAACAACCCCACATTTTGAACGGTAGTTTATTTATTTTATTTCTTGTAATTGTGGCTTTATATCTCTAATGGACTTTTTATTTTTATAATCTGGCTTTAAATCTTATAATGTGACTTTATCTCGCAATGTGACTTTCTTATTTTAAAACTTGATCTCCTGATTACCTCTTTTATTTTTGTTTAGATTTAGAAACCAGCTTCTATACACAGTACATGCCGAAAACCCAGTTGATTCCTATAACACTTCTAGTCAAGATTAATCATGAACTGAGAGAAAAGTGTCGGAAGCATTTGTGCTGCTGAATCGAATACAGATGAGAGGTTGTTTAAAGGTACATTTACATTTTTTAGCAATGTTGTTGTCAATTTTTTAGCAGCATAAACCTGGGGACTGCTTTGGTGGAGGACCCAGACAAGGTGGTTTATCGTCATAATGTCGACACTCAGCCCCACTGTCCCTGTGTGTAGAGAGGAAGATGAGATATGTCAGTGGCCAAACCGAGGTCAGATCTATTACTGCTCATCAGCACACTCGCCCTGTTCTACCAGAAATGTTTGATTACTTCGATTCGGTCAAACAGCTTAACAATCTTTGTGTTTACTGTGTCTGCTCTTCTGCCTTCTCTTAGAGCACTGTTCATTTATATTTAATGGAGCCCCACTGCGGTGGTGGCCACAAACACTTCCTGCTGCAGTTATGCAGGCCAGAATTTGAGGAAGAGGTTTAACATTGGCCTCTCTAGAGCTTATTGGCCGGCAGTGTGCCTCCAAAGGGCCACAGTACCACGATAAGTGTGGTAACTGTCAAGCCAAAGAGCCTCACGTCTGTGAACTAGGCGACAGATCTGGAAAGAGACTGGACACACATTCCTCTGGCATCTGTTCCAGAGAGCTGCTCTTGCCACTGCTGCCCACTCACTATAGACAAAGCAGCTTCTGTTTGATTGAAAATGAAAGAGAGATGGAGGGAGACCGTTACAGCTCTATTAAAGAACATTTGAGTGACTCAGTTCAGCACAGCTCATCTTTATATCCTTTTTTTTAAATCTGTCCTTCATCCTGGCCCATATGCACACATGCACACATTTAAAAAATGGTCTTTGGTGGTGGCTGACGAACATAGTCATCCACACACACACAGTATACAAAATATACATATACTATACATATACTAATTAATCACACATTTTTCTGTACATTAATCGATTAATCGCACCTAACATTAAAGCTTTTAATATATTTTTATTGTAATAATTTCACATTTAATCTCCAAATTAATGGAGAAACAATTTACAGAAATTATTACTAGGCTTTCTGCAATAGTCTGTGTTAGCGGTGTTACACGGTGTACACCGATTACATCACTTGCACACCGCGGCACCGCCCCCCACCCTCTTTTTTGATTTTTTTTATAGTAAAAAAAAAAGATTTTGTTTAGTCCCCGAATTGCTGCTAATTCGAATTCGAGAAAAATGCGCACGGCATAATGGTGCGTGTCCGCTGGCGCAGAGCGAGCGGAGCAGAGCGAGCGTTTCCAATTAATTCCTTGTGCGTGAGTGTAAAGCTCAACTTCCATAGGATTGAACTGAAAACGCTTGCTCCGCGCCAGTGGACACGCACCGTAAGCGATTTAAAATTGAGGTGCAAAAGAGGGAAAAACTCCAATGGTGTTATCAAACATCGAACATATCAAAAATGTCCTCACTTTCACATCCCTAGTTCTGACAATAAAAGATTACTTTTAAACCACAATTAACTGTCTAGTTTCTACAACTTTTTTGACATTTATCGTGATAATTATCAATATCGAATTATATAAAAAATTGTATCATGATAACTTTTTTGGCCATTTCGCCTTTGTTTTTGTTTTGTTTTTTTTCCCCAATGTTGGGATGCAAACGGTTAATCGATTATTGATTAATTGTCGACAAGAATTTACTCGATTAAATTAAATTAATTGTCGGCTAATTGAACATTGCGAACGTGACACGAGATTCTCACGCGAGAGAGCCGACACAAACTTGAGGCGGCAAAAGAGAAACCAAACATGAGGCGGTCAAAACGGAGTGGAGTGCATCGATATTGACTACCAGCTATACAGCGTGCTAACATCGAAAATCCAGCTGTATTCTAACAATAACTTAGCTCATACCTGTCAACACTCCCGTCTTTCCCAGGTTTCTCCCATTTTTTAGCCCCATCTCCCGGACCCCTCCCGGTTTGTTATTTTTTCCGGGAAACTTTTCCGTCTGTCACACGTTCTACCGTCCACATCGTTACTTAATAAACAAAATAAGATAAAAATTATCATCAAACAGAAATTAAATTCAAGTTTTTTAAGTATTTTACCAGATAGATTATTATATATAGGCTTAGTGTGGGTAGGCCAAGCCTACCCATATAGATTTTTATTTAAAATGTATTTTATGTTGCTTAATGTTTCACATGCAACAGGTGAGCCAGTGCACAATTATTTTTTATGTATTTTAATTTTCTGTGCATAATTTATTTTGTTAAACTACATAAATGCCATAATCTGTAACATATCCCAACTTTTACAATAAAACATCAATTGAGCAATATAACATGCATTTGTATTCAGTATATAAGCAATATTTAGCTTTTTATATTAAATTGATACCGTGAGAAATTTACATTCTCAGGAAAATAGCCGCTTATCAGTTAATCGTTAATCGATCGATAAGGTTGATCAACTAATGATTAATGAATTAATCGGTAATTTGCATCCCTACCCCAATGTGAATTCATATCAGCAAATTTAATTTCTTATATTTCATTGGTATTGTTTAATTTCAATTTTAAATTTTAAATGTTCAATTTCAATTTTACATTTGTATGTGTGTTTCATTTTTGTGTTTTGGACATATATATATTTCAACATTGGATTCATCAAAAAAACATTAAACACATTTATAACTGTGAATGGAAGCCTCTAGCAGTTGTTTTATGTCCACTGAATATGTATCCATATTTATTATTTCTCTTTCTCACAGCTTCTGAATAGAGATAGGAATTATGCATGGACCTTTGCTTGCAATGCGTTTGACAACCTCAGATTTACCTCAGAGTAATTGTAATCCGACCGTTTCAGAACTACGTAAACTCCAGTGACCTTTTACGTTGGTAATCACAGTTTCAACATTTCATCAAAGTTATTGAGTGTTCAAGCGCTATTGTTCGAGTCCATCAATTTGGAGCTATAATGCTTCCAGTTCTAATAAATTTCTTAGAGCAGTTGAAAAAGAGAGAAAGGAAGGAGGGAAATGGGCTTATAAATGAATAAACCGTCTGCAACAGATTAATGTGGTAATAAAATATGGGGTGTCTCATCTTTGCAGAGAAATCCGAACATTAGTTTCAGTGCCATTGGTGTGCGCTCTCGCTGAGATTAAACTTAAACTAAAAAAAAAAGAACTCCTCTGTAATCCTCTGCAGATGGAGATGAGGTCTCTTTGACCTGGTCACTGTCAACAGTCTAGTCTAATGGTGGCTGATGGAGGCTGATGGTGATACCCCCAGAGGCATTCAACATCCTTTTGTGTAGAGGGGCTCTTTCGCTTAGACTACAGTCACACCTTTTGCATTAAAGTAACACTATGTAGTTTTTTTAACCCTAAGCTGTTTTTGGGGTCCTTGAGATGTTCTGACATGCTGTGACATTTGTGCTTTTTTCAGTTGCTTATAAACATATTAATGGCACAGGTGAAATTACACTATATTTAGCACAAACAGGGCTACCATAATATGTGAGCAGCATATATGTACATGTTTGTATTTTTGAGAGAATATTGTTTATGCGTGGTTTTTGAAAAAAAATAAAAATGAAAGTTTTTGAAATAAGGCTACAAAACACATAATACATATGTGTCCACATTACTTTTGACTAATGGATGTTGTTGCCTAGAGATTTTTCTTCAAAATGATCTGAAAAACATCCTGGCTAATCATTTACATAAAACTGTGAATTGGGTTTTATTGTGAAAAACCTTTTTTTGTTTGCCAAGGCAATATGCGAATGGGCGTGAACAGTCCAAACCCCATCATGAATAATTAGGTGATTCTCACCTGACCCGCATAATAATGAGCCTTTCATTCAGGTGTCACACAAGGAAAAATTGAAAGGACAACATATATATATATATATATATATATATATATATATATATATATATATATATATATATATATATATATATATATATATATATATATATATAATAAAAATATAAATGAAAGTCAAAAACCCATTTTTAGTCATACCTGGAAACAAATCCTGGTCAAATAGGTTATATGGGTCATTGTATAGATTGTATAGAATTGGTTCAAAGTTAGAGTTGGAGACATCTTGAAAATATTTTTTTTTTTCCATATAAAGTATTATTTTTAAAGTAGGCCAAAACATTTTATCAAACATTTTTAAAAAATAAGGATTCATTATTTTGATATGTGCATCGCATTAGCTTGCATTGGATAACAGTTGATTAGTTTATTTTTGACAAAACATAGCCTACTATATATTTAACATATGAGCAGAAACTGTCTAACTAAAGCTTATTTGATGTCTATTTTATAGTAACAACTTTCTAATCTATTTCGTCTGTAACAGTAGGCTATGCATCTGTGCGTTCGTTCTGTCACACACCCAGACATCCGATTCATATTTAAACAGTCTTTTTGGTTTTAGAGATACTATTCTATATCGCGATTAGAACAAATCTCAGTAGTCTTACTAATGTAGGAGTGAGAGTGAATGAACGCACAGCGTGCGCGCGTCTGTGAATTCGTCCATTCATTCGCACACAGACACGCATTTACCGTATATACCCGAATATAAGACGAGGTTTTTGTCCTAAAAATAGGCTGAAAAATGGGGGGTCGTCTTATATTCAGGGTCATCTTATATTCGAGTGGAGGAATCGATTGATAGCCTTTTTCTCCCGCGCCGTCGACTGACGAGAGCGCCGAGGATCTCGATGCGGCGCGGACGCGCTTGGAAAAAACGAGCGCGTCGCTTTCATTATGAGCGCGCGCCTACATTTGAAATAACGAACTTGAGCGCGCAAAAGACGTGATATGTGAACAGGCGGGGGGGGGGGTCTCTGCTCGCTTGTCTCCATCCGCTCTGGCATCCTCTCTGAACGGCGCTTTTTCTTGAGCGGCTCGAGCAGAGAGAGAGAGAGAGCGGGAGCCGGATCGTCGTCGAAAACGGCCAGACGACCCCGCAGGGTTAAATCCATCCCGTCGCACTCAGGGCAGCCGCAGTCATGGCCAATCAGGAACCGCATATCCCAGCGGGCACCATGATATCAATTTGACGTCAAAAGTTGGTCAAGACTTGATCAAGATATTGTATATCATTTTAAGGTCAGTTTGAAAAGACAATGTCTTCCAGTGGTAATTAGATGAAAAGAGAAAGTTAATACCCACACTGAAATTGGTTTATGTATATGCAGGTCAATATGTTTGACATTCAGTTTACATCAAATCAATGTCAAGGATTGGTTTTGACGTCAATTTGATTTGCATATTTGACCTGTTCCTTGATGTTGATTTTGACATCAATTTGATGTCTTTTCAACATCAATTGCCCATATGTGCCGGTCTCCGCCGACGAGCGGGCCTCTGCAGGAGGCACAGGTGATGCGAGGCATTTGGAACAACGCCTCGGAAATTTGCTCTTAAAATTATTTTCTGTTGAAAACCAGATTTTTTCCACAAAAATCTATTTTTCCACAAAAATAAGTCTGGAAAATGGGGGGGTCGTCTTATATTCAGGGTCGTCTTATATTCGGGTATATACGGTATTATTTAAACAGTCTTTGTGCAGTTTACAGACACTATTCAATAACGCGATTAGAACAAAGCACTTAAGAATAAATGACTTACTACATCAGCTGAATCCCTGCTCCTTGAAATGAAACAGGTAACTTAACTTTTTCAGGAATTATTCCTCACTGCGCAGCAAGACGAGATAAAGGTTAGGGCGTTCTGATGTGGGCGTTTTCATGGCTTGCCTCAACATTAACGTTTGAATAGCGCGCGCTCTCAGTGGGCGTGGTCACATTAACACGTCATACGCTATAATTAGGTGAAAGGAAAAAGACCGACATCTCTCTCTTTTCATACAGATTACATCAACTGAGAATAGTTGCTTTTTTATATATATTACTTCATTTAAAACCAGCCAAAGCTGGTGCTGGATAAACAGCGAGCGTGCGCGTGCGCAGTAGGCTGCGGTAATACCAAAATTATTTATGGCTAAATTATTTACGACAGCGGTAATGGATAATTCCGCTTCCAACCTGTAGGGCGACCGCAGAGGAAAAGTTCCTTGGTGTTGCTTTAAAGCTACACTGTGTGATTTTTACCTCCATCTAGCGGTGAAAAGGAATATGACCATCCAGTGAATATTAGTTTCTGTTCCTCTCAATTCCGATTTTGTTTGAACTCCTATGGTGGCCAATGTAGTCCAAGATTAACATGGCTTCCAGTTCGACCTCCTCCATGAGTGTTCCTTCAAGTGATGAGGTTATTTTAGAAAACTATTATAATTTGCAGTAATTTAATTTGTCAGGTAACATGTAGGTTATGACATCTATGTAAAATGAATAATAGTTTTATGTTTTCGTAATTTTTTTACCATTTCATTGCTAACATCAGTTATCAGGTTCCCAGACGAATGCAAGCTAATCTTAGTAAAGTAACTTTTATTTTTTAACTTTTAACTCTTTTTCGCTTCCTTGGCGACTCTAATACGTATCCTCGAGAATAAAAGTGATCCTCCATCAGCAACAGACTTCCAAAAAGGCTTTCAGGTTTTTATATATCAGTCTCAAGCAATCCCCCTCTTCACATTCGACACGGTGCCATCGAGTGTTAAAACGTGAACAGCGAAGCTTGAATTAACGGGTATGTCCCTCTTTGTCTAATGTACTTTCAAGATGGAGGGGCAACATGGCGACCTACATTAGAACCCCTTACCCGTATGTATTTTCAATGGCATATTATACACTCACGAGAATACTTTATTACTTGAACGAAGTAAATATACATTAATGAGCACATATATTTTTGAAAGAACTAAGTGTTTTTAGCTAAGAATAAACTAAAAAAGTTACACAGTGTAGCTTTAAGGGACAGTATTTGATGTGCATTTTCTTTTCTTTTTTTTACTTTTATAAAGGCAATGTTTTTCTAACTCCTATTAAATTTCATGTTTTGTCAAATTCTGAAAATTAGATTAATTTAATTATTAATATATAAAATTAAGTGATAAATTAAGCTAAATCAATCATTTCAATCAAATTTAATCAGAATCAACAAAAGCCATCTTTGCACTGCAGTGGCACAAGCTGCATCTAGATGTATTTACACACTGTTAATGTTAATGCTGCTCTGAGGTGACATGAATTCAGATACAATGCCATAAATAATGTTATGAGATCATTTTACATAAAAAATGTTAAATAAATAAATATGACATAATGGTTAAAAACACCTGTAGGTGGCGCAAGTCACTGTCTTCATTCATTCATTCAATCAGTCAGTCAGTCAGACAGTCAGTCAGTCATTACGGGACTCTCGATTCATTCAAAGCCACAGATTCATTCGCTAACGAAACACTGATGTGATCAAATGTCAAAAAAATCAATGTCGCATTGCAAATAGTGTGAATATTCGGGAAAAATTGCATTCTTGCTCGTTTAATATATGATCAACATTAAAAACAAAAACAACTCTAACGGTGTTTTTCTGTATTGAAGAGAGTTCTGAGTCTTAAATCGATCTCTATGTACTCTCTGTCTGTCTATATTTGTTCTTCATGCTAGTAAGTGCTAAATCCCCACTTTTAAAAAGGTACATTGTTAAGAACGGCAGTATAGCGCGGTTTGCTAAGGCAGCATTATCTGCATGTAAACGCCAAGCACATATTTGTGCATATGAAGGATGATATTTTATGGAACAAGAGTGAAGTACAAAGCCTAGTTTACATAAAAAAATTATAGTTTAGCATCCAAATACATCGTGAATTTCGAAACATTTAGATTCATGCCGAATGAGAGAGATGGGCTGCGTGAGCCCAACGCTAATTTCTGTTTCAGTTTTGCTTTAATTAGTTTTGGCTTGACGTTTATAGGCTAAAGTGAAAGGATTTGTTGTGAAGTGAGGGGAACTAAAATAGCCTATAGCTATGTTTATAGTTTATAATTTTTGTAAACATTTTGCTTTATTTACTGGTATTTTAAATTAATGTAATAATAAAATGCAACTTGTACGCGACTTATCTGTTTTTTCTCTCTCTCAAAAGTTCGATTTTATATACTGTATATAATATATGTGTGTAGGGTGCTTTTTAATGTTTTCAAAATACCTTGAAAAATTACTTTACTTAAATTACCTTTAAACTGTTAAACTGATAGTATTAATCGGTCAAAATTCTTACTGTCAGTTAACGGTTAAATGGTTAATTATGAGCATCCCTAATGCAAATGTTCTGTGGTTGCACATAAATGTATATTAACAATACGCAAATAAAAATGGCTTATCGCTCCTAATTACGGTCTGCCTAAATAATCAATGAAGGTTTGCATTTCAGAGCAAAAGCGGCGTAACAGGAAAATCGACCATCTCTGAACTGGCTGGCAGGCACTAAAAGATCGACACTGGGAAAGAAATGTCAGTATGAATAAAATGAAGAAACATAAAAGCAATAGTCCAGAGGGGTAAAGCTGAGCATTGAAGGGAGGCAGACAGGAACAGCAAATAATGTGACAAATGTTTTGTTTTTGTTTTTTTGGACTGTAGGCTACCTTTTATAGACTATGCCGAAACTGTAGTCTCTCTGTAGTCATGGTTACAAAACAGTGGACAAATTCCGTTCCGACAATTGGCACTGCAGTTTACATTCGTGTAATGTCATTTAAAGCAGCTATCTGATATTTTGCCTCCAGCACTTATTCAGTAGTGTGCTTTATGTAATGGTTATATGGTTGTTTTGGCAGTGCCCTTAATCTAGAGGCCTGGAAGTACTATGCATGCCTATAATACTCAAATGCAGGCTTTTGAAGTTTCAGAGAAGTTTCACTCCACCAGTACCTCACATTAGCACAAACTGTCATTTCAAACCTTCATTTCAGAGGCAGCTTCTAACAGATATATTACTTTTCTGCTAACATGGGTTCACTGTATTTTATTTAATGCTACACATATAATGACTGAAATCACAGCCTGAACCAGTCTGGGTCTAAACCAGGGTTATCATTTTGGATGTTTAATTAGTTTTTTTTTTATTTTCAATTTGTCTTTTCAGTTTTTATTTAAAGGGGTCATATAATGGTACATGCACTTTTACAAGTTGATTGTACTGAAATGTGTGTTGGCAGTGCCTGTACACAACCATCCTATAATGATAAAAATCCATCCAGTGTTTTTGTTTTAATCTCCTTATATGTTTTCCCCTGCCTCAAATCGAGCCGTTCGACCGTGTGACGTCACACGGTCGGACGCCCCTTCCACGATTGTTGATTGACAGCAGCGTTTCAACACAGACCCGGCCTGAGCGAGCTGTCATCATAGTCCGCTATTGTTGATACACTGGAGCAGAATGGCGTCTAAGCGTTTGTGGTGTTCTGTTCTTGGGTGTAATAACGAACACAGTCATTTTGATGTTCCTGAATCCGAACTGCTGAAGACACAGTGGCTGAGTTTTGTTTTCGAAGGGAATATTCCCCACGATCAACGTCAATGCTTTCATGTTTGCGCGATTCATTTCTCAGCAGACTGCTTTATAAACGAGGGTCAGTATAAAGCTGGTTTTGCTAAGAAGCTGCTCCTGAAAAAAGAAGCGGTACCAACTATTCATGTTCCTGCTGCACCTCCAGAAGAAGTGAGTGTAAAGTTTTATTAATCTTTATATTAAAGCAGCACTAGGTAACTTTTCAACCTTCATAATATATTTCCAAGTCTCTTGTGATGGTACATCGACTTACAATAGGTTGAATGACACGTCTGCCATAGCCTGACGGGTTCTGTAGCGTTTTTAATCGTACTTTTAAACTTCGGGTTTCGGGTAGTAACCGGCGAACAAAGAGAACTGCAAAATTCGATTGCTATCGCTAGCATTCTCATTCTGATTTGAACTTTGCAATCGATAAAATGCAAATAGCAAATGTTTGACCTAAAAAGTGTACTCTACTCAACATGTACAAAGAAAGGAGGAAGATTATTAATATTATCATTGTGTTCATAGCTTCTCATTGTTACATGTGTAAAGTTACTTGATTCATTCAAGTATACTTGATCGGTCATTTCCGATTATTGATAGCTACAGAGGCAAACGGGATTCATGTCGCAATTTTTTCGGATGACGAATTTCCACCCTCATGTTGTTCTTGTGCAATACTAAATAAAATCAAAAAAATCAAATGAAAGCCTATGTCTAAACGGCGTGTACAAGTTTGGTAGGGGCTACATTCTTGCAAGTAAATATATAAGATGTACAAAATCATATTTTAGGATACCTAACATGTCTGTGATATTTGTTTATTTGTCTTGCCTCAAGCTATAATGCAAATCGATTTGTAAAATTCGCAGATTCATTTATGGTAGCTTGATATTATAATATTGACGATATATGGTTATTATCTACCACTCAAACATTGCATTGACGTATCATATAGATTCAGTAAAACGGTAACCAATAGACTAGGCTACTATAATGATGCTGGCTTGTAAACGTGATCATCGCGATCATTTGTCGTTATAAAAAAAATAAAACCCATGAAATTATATTCATATGACATGCTGAAATATATGCCACTGTACCTGGGATGAAGACATTTCACACGTGACGCAAGCAGAACACCTGCATGTGACCTCCTCCTACAGTGTTCAGGGCTATCATGGTTGTCAACAAATGCACGTGCGTGTAGGATGACAGAGTTTACGACAGTAGTAGAGGACAATACTGTTTCCCAACTGTAGGGGGACCCCGAGAGCAAAAGTTACCTGGTGTTACTTTAATCTTTGCAAATCGCGAAAAAAAGTTGTTCATGACCATTAACTGTAACATCAATCTGTCAACGAACTAACCTATACATCAGTAAACACACAGTGTTCGTATCTCACTACCCTGCCAGTGCATACAAAAATAGATCAAAGTCACATTACGTTAACCAACCATTCAGAAACTTCCTGTTCGAGCCTTAATTGTCGAACTTCTTCAGGACGTCATCTTGTTCCGAGTCCGACTCCGGTTCAAACTAATACGGTTGCACAGATGTGTCCTCAAAGACTCCCGCTGCCATTCTTTCTACAAAATATACCCTCAACTGTTGTCAAGGCAACACTCCACGTGCATTGTGTCAAAACGCCTCAAAGAACAGAGGGGCGGGGTTAGCGAAGGCTCATTATTATTTAAAGTCCCTGTAAAGTCAAAATTAAGTATGTGTTCTGAGGTTGTCACACCACAGAAAAATGTGTTATTAGCCACCCAGCCAAATTTGAATGATAAAAAAAGCTGGCAAGTACATAAAATAAGCTATCAAAATCTTGAAAAAATGAGCAGTATTCTCTGCTCTCAAACACTGGGGGCATGTCCGCTGGCTGCGCTGAAACCACGCCCACTCACGGGAAAGCTGCCGACTGTGATATTAGGTGATACTGCTTTTGGGACGGCGAGATGAAGGCCCAGGCGGGAGATAGTCGCTTCGGCCCTATTCACCAGTAACAGCGGATTATCAGTGAATCCCAGTTGTCTCCGACGAAAGTTTATAAAACTATCCCGTGTAAAATGATCTCTACAGAGGTGTTGGCGGTGATCCTCAGCTCTCCATCAAGATGGCTCTTCACAAAATTAATCCACCTCTTCTTGATGTGATCGTTTTTAGGAAATTTAAATAAAGACACCGATCTGTTTTGTACATGATCGCATCCAGGTAGTAGCCTACGCATTTCCGTGTCGAAGGCATAGCTAGCTAGCAAACTGTAGGCTGTAGTAACTAATAGTACTGACAGTAACTCGCGATTGAGCGGCGAACTGATGCGAATGTGCTCTATTGTTAGGGGAGTGGCCAGCCTCAGTGCGTCGTCAAGTAGGGGCGTGTCCATGAGCTCGGGGGCTCCAGTGCGTCATCGAGCCCTGTTTTAGCCCCGCCAAAAAAATCCGGAAATCCGAAAAACTGTTTAACGGTCTAACTCCACAATTCAGTACTTCACAGTTCACAGTCTTTGTAATATGTTTTAGCAATACATTTCTAACATTTATAATGGGTTTAGATTTTTTTTTTTAGAATGGCCTTTACAGGGACTTTAAAGGCATATGCACTGAAACGGTGTGCTGAAAACAGAGCTGTTTTTGACCAGGTAAAATTAGTGTTTTCCTACAATACTAATGAGAATTTTTAATAAAAGTATATTACAAAGTTTTCATTTAGACCCTAAAGATTCATATTAACTTTTACAAAAATGGCATTATATGACCCCTTTAAAGACCCTTTCAAGGAAAATCTTTTCCTTCGTTGGCCATATTTGCAACACCTCCGGGCAGCTATTTTTAAGTCTCATTTAAATAACATATTTCAAATCAGCAACAAAATACGACATGACGTGTCCTATAAACGTTATTTCTTATGCACAAATAGTATTAAAAAAATCTTCAGGCTAGCTTAGGCATTGGCTGGTCTAGCGTCTCAGAACCCTGACTGTTTCTATTGCAACCAGAGCTTCGAACGAAAGCTGCTGTGAATCTTTTATTTAGAAGGCAAGACTTATTCCGCCATTCTGGCGTGTAGCTCTTTCTCCCATTCATAAGTAATATGAGTGTACCATCTTTGTATAAACATCTTTGTTTTGATTTTGTTAGTTTTCATCATTGTTCCCCAAATACCTCCCTCACTCCTTCATGTTTGTCAAATCCCATTTCCTCGAGTAGACTTGGCTGATCTGGATGCAGAGACTCAATTTCCCGAGATGTGTGAAAAACAAGCACCAACCAACTTAATTTTTTCTTTCTGGCAAAAAAAGGAAATGGAGAAAGAGAGGGGAAGAGAAAAAAGTAATTTAACCAACATGTAGGTCAGTGATCTAGAAACTGTAATAATGCTTTTATGTTTGGTCCCATCTGCCGTATCTCCTATGGCGGTGCCGTGTTCCTCCCATTTTCTCCCTTGCTGCCTCTCTTCTCATTCTCTCTCTGTTCCTATTGTCTCTCGATTGCATTTAGGCTAATGTACCATTATATGGACCAAACTCCAAACCTGTTTTAGTGCAAGTCTGTAAATTTGTACTGCACGTTAGCCTCTTATCCTCATAAAAAAAGTGGTTTGTAAGGGTTATATCATGTCACATGTAGGTCTGGGTATCGCTAAAAAATTTTCAATATCAATGCGGAATCCTTGACTTCGAGACCGGTTCCTGAACGATATTTTTTATACCAATTTTATTAAATCTGTTTTAACAAGATTACATTACATGTTACCTAAAAAAAAAACCTTTGGTTTTATTTTTTCAGTTTGTTGACTTTTTTTACAGACAAAAAGACTCATACAGGGCACTGGGGGGCGTAATATATGCCTCGTGCTCAAGCGCACACTTAAAGCTTGCTGCAAAGCACTGGCAAAAGTAGCCTAATGATTATGAATCTTTTGGGGGGGGGAATCTTCTGTGAGGCAAGTAGCTTGTACTCTGAGTTTCGGTTAATTTGTGACACGCTCCAGTTCTTGCAGTCGAAGACGGAGCAACTTTTCTGCTCTTAAGTTTATTTCGTGCATTGTCAAGAGCTTCATCAGATTTGTTGTGTTGTTGGTCTTGGTAGCAATTATCATGTCGCAAATATTGCATCGCGATCTGTTGGGATCGGGCCTGGTGAAAAGTAGCCACACGTTTGATCTTTTTTCACATGTTTTCCATCTATGGGGGTTGGGACACTTACACACTACAGCCTTACGTGTGAGCAACGTCTCTGGGCGTAACCGGCGTAAACTAGTGTATTTCCTTGACGCCTCGCCACAGCCAATCATTCTGCATGGTTATTGGCTCACTGACGTTTACGAGATTAACCCCTTAGGTATCGAAATTGGGTACCGAACGACAAGACATTTTTTTGATACTCTGCTATCGAGGCAATCCGGTTGGTGCCTAAAAAGTATCGAACTCGATACCCAGCCCTAGTCACATGTGACCTGAGCTGGCATTCTGGATGTGCATGTCTGAATGTGTGTGTATATGTCACCAGGCTGAGATGTGATCTTCAGAGCGGAGAGAAGCAACGCCAGGGGCATGCAGAAGGTCAGTCTCTCTGCATAGCCGAACACAGTGCTGCAGGTCTGGTGGGACAATAGAGTGAAGAGATGCATTAAGTTAATGGCTTTCTCTGCTTCACAGTGACACATTAAACAAATTACAACATCTCATTAATGTGAAGTTGCAACAGGTGGACGCTTTTGAAAAGGGAGAGTTTGGACATTTATACTCCAAAGGCAGCTGTAGCTCTTTTGGAGCCATGCCCTCCAATCCAAACTGCCATGTTTGTGCTTATGTTGTGCAAACTCAATTACATTCACTCTATTTCCATTTAATGATGTAATGTCTTGTTAGGAAAATTATTGATAAACTAGTTAAATGTTGTGACAAGCGCAGTGGAATAAGAGATGAAGTCGAGCCAAGAGCTTTTATTCCATTAGATGAGATGAGGCTCAGATCCTCTTTATGAATCAAATGTGTTTGGATTAATGGTGTCCAGAGATGCTGAGGTCAGTGAGGTGGTGACAGGGAGCAGTGACACATTTCCGATCCCAAAAATACCAGCTCTGTGACGTGTCAGGATGCATCTCTGCTCCAAGGCTTTGCGGTTTGTCCCTGTCGCTGTGGTGGTAGCAATTATGGGGGATTTCTGGCAAGAATTAAGGGGTCTTGAATGTGATCATTTGCTAGAGAGGATGGGGGTAAAAACACTGTACTGTTTTGTGGTTTCTGCCTCTATCTGCTCTTATTTTAGCAGTGGTTTTGGAGACAGTCCGCCCATGTTCCTGTGTTTCCAGGCGGGTTACGTCAAGCGAATGGTGGTTGTGGTCGACTTGCGCTGCAAATGCTCCTTCAATCAGCAGTATTCTGGCCCAGAGTGTTCTTGCACACAGGCGCAGCGTCACAGCTTGGCACGAGAAACTGCAGTGCGTAAACATGAACCAGCTGGAACCGAGCCCGTGCGTGGATTGGCCCTCACTGCTGCATGTGGCGTGCTTCCATTCTCACACTCCATGGTCAGAAAGTTCACATCTCAATTTTTTTTTTGTCTTTTTGATTAGCTTGTTTGGATTTTTGTGCTGCAGAAATGGTTTACTGAGAATCTTGTGACATTTTGTATGATCAGGAAGGGGAAGTTTTCTTCTAGTGGACAGATGGTAAATAGCAGCTGTAAACCAGTGACTCTCCTCAGATGCACAGCTGATGAGCTGAACTTGACCCCAGCTTGAAATGCCAGCCACTGTGTGCCGTCCCAGCTTGGCATTGTTTCAGGTCTCCCAGCTGAGATTGGCATGGCCTCTTTCTTTGTGGAGGTTGAGCTGCATTTCCTCCGGGCTCACACAGGTTTGCTTGCTGGCTTCTTTTCCGGCAAATGAACAGCAGGCCGGGCAGAACGTACTGAGAGTGCTGCATTCAGAGATTTGAATGCATCACATCAGGCATGCAACATGCCTGCTCTCAGTTATCTGAACAATCTGATCTCCCACAATGCCTCTCAGGTTTAGATTTAGAAAACAGGGCATTTGTGCACAATATATCACTACGATATTAAAGTTTTTTTTGTGTGGTTTATATTGGATATTTATCATTTAGCCTAGTATTTACCTGTGCATGCTCATTTTCACTTTTTCCATGTGTTTACAAGCGTTCAAAAGGTTGGGATTAGGGTTGGGTACCGCTCACATTTTAACCGGTACCTGAAATTCGGTTCCGGTACCTTTTTTTGGTACTTTAGGCATGTTTACCTCAATATCTGTAATGAAACTGTTGTCATTTATAGAAGTGTTATTGACATTATGCCAGAGCTGCCGTGTCAATATGCCCCCCCCCCCCCCCTTTTTTTGCTGATCCTAAAAAAATGATCCGATCCATGACTCAAAAACCGTAATATGATCCAAACCGTGAGTTTAGTGATCTGTTGCACTACTAATATCTTCTACAAACATAATGTACAACCAACGTAAATTTTTTACTTGCAGTCTATATGCAGGTTGTTGATGGCACTTAAAGTTGAAATTTGTTAAAGGGGGATGAAAGGAGTGGTAATTTAAACTGATATTACTTGCTCTCAGCCTGTGGGCATCTTGTGTCTATGTGTGTGTCTCTGTGGTGTCTCTTCTCTAGGTTGCTGTTAGTGTTGTCAAAAAACTCGGTACTTCGGTACCAAGTCGGTACTAAAAAAATTAAACGGTTACGGTCCCAGCTTTTCTAGGTACCGAGTACCGGGTTAATCCGGTTCTTGATGCGCTGTCGGAAAGATGCAGAGGTGCGTACTCTTCATAAAAACACTGAGACACGGCGACCGGCGCTGCTAATGCGGTGGCTATGAATCCACTTGTTGACAAGAAAGGAGGAAAGAGCCACATATGGAAATATTTTGAATTAGGCTAATGTCACGTTGCCATAAAGGGCAGTTCACACGTTTATATAGCGCGTTTTTTTGCGCGTGCAAATTTCAAATGTAGGCGCGCGGCAAGCCCGCTCATAATAGAAGAGACTTGCGAGCTCGTCTTTCCAGGCTCGCCGCTGTTCATGGTTGCATAGCGGAGACACGGGAGAGCAAGCGCTTGTGGAAAGGAGAAAGCGGTGCGATGCGCTCTCCATGATGACGAGGAAGTATCAGAATTAATTGATTTCTAGCCCTTGCATTAGAAATCAGCTACAGGGTTCTCAAGCTTTGAAGACAGGCAAGAGTGACATTTTTGGATTAAATAAAAGTACAGTAAAGTCAAATAAAACATGTTTTATCTCCTGTATAGTTTGGTAACACTACAATAAGACACCATTCATTAATATTACTTAATGCAACATCAACACATTGAGTGAACAATATATTTTTACAACATTAATTAATGTTTGTGAATGTTATTTAATACAAACACTTGATTGTTCATGTTTGTTCACTTCATTCATTGTGCATTAAATAATGTTAACAGATAAAACTTTTGATTTTAAAAATATATTAGTACATTTCTAAGTTAACCCCATGGAGAATAATTACAGTATATAACTGTTGTTTATTGTTAGGTCATTTTATCTAATGTTATCTAACAAATAGAATCTTATTGTAAATTGTTTTTAATACTACAGTTTCCATCTTTGTAACCGTGATATACACTTTAATATGTGTAAATTTAATCTAAATTAAGCTTTGGTACCGAAATTGGTACAGAGAACCGTGGATTTTCACTGGTATTGGTACCGAATACTGATAATTTGGTACCGTGACAACACTAGTTGCTGTTATTTCTGTTAGCATAGAGTGATCAAGGTCAACGTTGTCCTGAGAGGAAGACATCACACTGATATTAAAAGTGCCCGTCAAATTGCATTGTATCAGAGGGAGAGGAGCCTTGCTCTAGTGAGATGACAAATACCTGCTTCCCCATCGTGACCACTGAGCTGAGGTTCGGGAGTTTCACAGGAAATTGCCTTTTTGGGGATGGGCCTGATTGTTTCAAGAGTGTATATAGCACATAGCAGTATTTAATTTAATAAGCTTTTTTCACAAAAAGACATTGTGTTAGAGCTGTGGCCTAGCCTTGAGAAATGGTGTCCATGTTGGCGACAAGTTCAAGCCCAGATCACATCATTTCCTGGTCCTGTTTTACTATGCAACCTCTTCATTTCCTGTCTTTTCTATTGTATAAAAGTGGCAAAAAGGCCACCAATAAAATTAGCTTTTTTGCCTAGTACATGTTTTGACCCCAAAAATATGTTTTATTTAAATGTCAAAAAACAAGTATATTTATAATTTCTCAACATGTGCTCTTTAAATGAGAAAAGAAATTTAACGTGGTTAATCAATTCAAATTTATTTGTATAGTGCTTTTCACAATACATATTGTTTAAAAGCAGCTTTACAGAAAGTGCATTTCAGGGATATTGCCTTGCTGCTGAATTGACCTGATGAGACAGCATCGCAGCACTCCGGAGATGGAAAAATCAGCACTTCCTTTACAGACGGGAGAATAAAATACCATGACACTGCAAAATTGCAGTGTCATTGTACATTGGTCATAGTACATTGGTCATGCATAGTACATTGGTCATGCATTTTTTTTATTTGAGTCAATTGTTCACTGTGTGATAGAAAATAGGAAGATAGCGCAACAACAGAGCGTTTTGTTAGGCGGGGTGGCTCATCCTTAAGGGCACCTGCCACCTGCTGTGGAAAAGATGACCACATCCCAGCACTTCCATCAGACAAGTTAGCCTTGTCCCTTTCCTTTCAGCAATTGACATCTTAATGGATTTCCCTAGTTGAGGGTTGACTAAAAACACCTTAAGAGGCAGAGAGGGAAGTGGGGATAGGGAATTGGTGTCAGAGACATCACTATTTTACTTAGTGAATGACGCCTAAACAGCAATTTTGCAGTGTCATGGTATTTTATTCTCCCGTCTGTAAAGGAAGTGGCGATTTTTCCATCTCCGGAGTGCTGCGATGCTGTCTCATCAGGTCAATTCAGCCGCAAGGCAATATCCCTAAAACCAGTTTCCCATTAAACACTGCGGTGGTGAATCCACATGAATTGGATAGCTGCTCTAACCATAAATCTGTCTGGCTGCAACATACAGAGTGTAAGATTTATAATTTTAAAGCCAAAAGGGCAACAGCTGTATTTTTATTAACTAATGTTTACAAAGATTAACAAATCATGGTTACTTTACGTTAGCTAATACATTAACTATTATAATGTTAACAAATTAAAGCTTGTTGTAAAGTGTTACCAAAAAAATACTTTTTTGTTATAATAAAAGTGTAATATTATAATATAATTATTAAGTAGTGCTTCTGTGGCAGCTGCTGTATTTTGCTACTGACTTTTAAAGGAATATTTTATGCCTTCATGTCAGTGTTAGTGGATGATCACAGTACAGACAGGAACAGTATTGAAGTTCGGATGTCTGTCCATTGCTCTGGCTGTATGCTGTGCTGCACACTTTCATGAGTAGAGATTGAGAGGTTTTCACTAAAGACTGCATAATCATTCCAGCCAGCTCATTAGGCCCCAGAGCAGTCCAGTGGCCCCGCTGGGGGTGCACGTCAAACTGGCACTCAGCCCACATGTTCAAGGCCAATCAACCCACTCCAGAAGGAAAGACGGGGAAAAGAGATGCAGAAAGGGAGAGATAACAAGATACAGAGAAAGAGGAATGGAGATCTACGCAGAGGGGGGTCGTAATGTTCGTTCTCACCCCCTCAAGGTGCAGAGAAATTGAATAATCAAGCTCGATCAAGTTGGATTTTATAGTACCTCTGACAGCGCAGCCGTGCTCACAAAAACCATGACAGCTTTCATCAGTGTAAACAGGATCTACTCATCATCCAGATAGAGGAGGTACAAGCATGACTGTGACTGGGGCAAAGAACTAGTTCCAGAATCTTCCTGTACGAGATCAAGCCACTGGTGCGAGTAGTCAGTTGTCTCTTCTTTCTTTCTTTCTTTCTTTCTTTCTTTCTTTCTTTCTTTCTTTCTTTCTTTCTTTCTTTCTTTCTTTCTTTCTTTCTTTCTTTCTTTCTTTCTTTCTTTCCTTCCTTCTTTCCTTCTTTCCTTCTTTCCTTCTTTCTTTCCTTCTTTCCTTCTTTCCTTCTTTCCTTCTTTCCTTCTTTCCTTCTTTCCTTATTTCCTTCTTTCCTTCTTTCCTTTCTTTCTTTCTTTCTTTCCTTCTTTCCTTCTTTCTTTCCTTCTTTCCTTCTTTCTTTCTTTGTTTCTTTCCTTCTTTCTTTCCTTCTTTCCCTCTTTCCCTCTTTCCTTCTTTCCTTCTTTCCTTATTTCCTTCTTTCCTTCTTTCCTCCTTTCTTTCTTTCTTTCTTTCCTTCTTTCTTTCCTTCTTTCCTTCTTTCTTTCTTTGTTTCTTTGTTTCTTTCCTTCTTTCTTTCCTTCTTTCCCTCTTTCCCTCTTTCCTTCTTTCCTTCCTTCCTTCCTTGCCATAGCATAAAAATAATCATCGGCTTATCAATATCAGAAGGAATTTTTATATTTATATATCTCTAAAAAACCTGTATAGGTTGACATAAACCTGTTAAACTAATCTGTGTTTTTGTTGATACAGAGCAGGAGTGTGCTGAGATTATGGCTGATTTAATATGATTAAAGCTTCAGTAGGTAACTTTTGAAAACATGTATTTGTTAAAACTGTCATTATGTCCTGACAGTAGAATATGAGACAGATAATCTGTGTAAAAATCAAGCTTCTCTGGCTCCTCCCAGTGGTCCTATTTCCATTTGCAAGAAATACACGCTCCCGGTCAGAAACAACCAATGAGAGCCAGGAGGCATGTCTTAGCAGTGTCAATCACGCTCGTGTACGCACTGATCACACCCCTCTCTTGCACAGCGCGAGCGCCGGAGCGCGAGCCGTCGTTCAAACTCAAGATTGCCGGCGTGCTGCAGCTGTGCTTATGACGGAGAAACAACCTAAACTGCCAATTCTCCAGTGACAGCTGCTCATAAAACAAAGAGGTAAAAGGAAAAAGACTGATGACGATAAACAACCGAAAAAGAAAGAATTACACAGAGCCCATTGACTCGGTGTCAAAACTAACATGTAGATAAAATGTCACGCACTCTGCTAAGCAACAATTGAAACCTGCTAATTCACTGGCTTGTCATGTTGCTGAAATAATGTACTAACACACCTTATCTAGCATTATATATCGCTAGAATAATTACTTACATACTGTAACGTTAGTTACCGTTATATTAACGTTATCTTACTAGCTATTTATAACTTATAGAAAGAGTGCAACGTTATAAAGTTACATGTAGGCTATTGGAAAATACATAATGATTTGAGGACCAAGTTTGTAGTCAAAGTATGGGCAGGCCATAGTCAATGTAAAGCATATTATTGACGTTTAGTCCCTATTAGTGAATGTGCCGTATAACTTTTTATCCGCCGTCATCGGTGGCCCTGTTTACTAGCCTGCGCGTTCACGACAGGCTCCGCTGTGGAGGAGGAGCTGTGGAGGGAGGGCTGTAGCGCAGCAGAAAGCAAGGGGGTGGGACCTGGAAGTTGTACTTGTTCAAATTTTCAGGCTAAGTCAACGTTTTCTCAAAACTCCCTACTGCAGCTTTAATATGGCAGGACCTTGATTTTTAGAATCATGTAGCAAACCACAAAAATGCCAAACTTCAGTTCTTTACAGTAAATATATGTAGAAACTTATAATCTTTTTAAATGACTTTTTTATGCATTTTTACTGTATTTTTTTATTTATTGTTTTTACTATTTTTGGTAGGAATTTTTGTAATGTGACAGACATGCTGAAACTGAAAGTAATGCATATTGATGGCCAGAACTGTAGATGTCTTGGATAGTTATTCCCTTGCTGAAGAACATGCAATCCTCTCACATAGCATTTGAGCTTGGACAGGTAAATTGTGAAAGCCCAACAATAACAATTGTATGCATAGCAGAGCCCTGAATCACAACTGAGAAATGAGAATGAACCGTCTTCTTTGTTGTCTCATCTCCATTACAAAAGAGCCAGACGGACACACTACTGTATCCACAGACAGAAAAGACTCCACATACTGAATGCTTTCTTGAATGGGTCTGTCTGGATATGTTCCTAGCCAGGGGCTCATTCATCAGTGACTCCAATGTGAATAAGCGTGTGTGTGTGTGTGAGAGACTCTAGCCAACTTCAGTGACAAGCTGGAGAGATGAGTACAGGAGATTTATGACCCTGATCTGAGATCCATGATGGACTGAATGTGGGACTCAAACTCTTTTGATAAACTGCCTTTCTCCCCACTTCCTCTTATCTCGCCATTGTAATTTTGTTTTGTGTTGCAACTTCAGATATCACAACTTTATACACTACCATTTAAAAGTTTGGGGTCATAAGATTTTTTTTAAATGTTTTTGAAAAAAGTCTCTCATGCTCACCAAAGCTGCATTTGGTTGATAAAAAAAATACAGAAAAACTTAGTGTACTTACCTAGAAAGTACTGGGTAATATAAGGTAAGTACATGGGTTAGGGGTAGGTTCAGGGTTAGTACCTAGTTATTACCCAATAATAAGTACATAGGGTAACAGGACTGTAAAAGGAAGCGTTACCATGTTTTTTCCTGTGATGGTAAAGCTGAATTTTCAGCACCATTACTCCAGTCTTCAGTGTTACATGATCTTTCAGAAATGCATTCTAATATGCTGATTTGGTGCTCAAGAAACATTTATTATTATTAGAAATGTTGAAAACTGTTGTTTATCTCAAAATGTGAATTTAAGTCTTATTTTAAAACTGATCTTATAATCACCTTTTTTACGTTGCATTCTGAGGTGGAGCTTGTTTTATTACAGTTTTTTTAGTGTCCAAGAAACGAGGTAAAATACAGAATAGCCACACATTAATCACATGTGACCATTCTAAACCACTGAAATTTATTGTACAAATTTCACATTTCACCACTCAAAACAAATGCACAGACAAATCCATTAGACTTGTAGCTTGTAACTTCCACACAGCGATGATCGTAACAGCGAATGTTATTTGTATGGAATGGTTGATTGACAGTTCTAAGCAGTGAGAAGCCCATTTACACTTGTCATAAGAGAGAATTATTAACCATCTACGCCTCGGCCACCAAACTTTGATTCTCACTCTCATTAGCATTATTCAGCAGTTGCTCTGTCGGTTTGAGTAATCCTGTCTGTGGGAGTAACCATCACGGCATGCAAGCCTGAATTTTTGCTTTCAAACAAAAAAAAAAGCAGGGAAATGCCATCTCGCCCCATATCAGGGTGTGTACATTGCATGGGAAGTGTGCCCAACACCCTGTGATGTGTTAGGCAATGTCCAAAGGTTAACTGCTGAATAAGTCACCAGACCAATTTGACATGACATCTCCCCAAGAGGAGTTTTTGGAGGGTGCTTGGTAATATAGCACCCTCAGATCCCCTCAGACAGTATTATAATGTTCTGATGCCTACATTTATTTGTTGCATTTAAAATGATTGATTTTTGTTTGTAGTGTTGTATGTAGCTTTTTTTTTTGTGGTCATATTCAGTGTTCATTTTCAGAAATGATTGGGATGACATGTTTGCTGACTCTACAGACAGATACCAGCGTATGTATTTCGTGAACTTCACAGAAGAGGCCATGACCTGTTAAGAACAGTAGCAGTGTGTGTATGTATATATATATATATACACACACACACACACACACACACACACATATATATACACACACTCTCTCTCTCTCTCTCTCTCTCTCTCTCTCTCTCTCTCACACATGCACACTCTCTCTCTCTCTCTCTCTCTCTCTCTCTCTCTCTCTCTCTCTCTCTCTCTCTCTCTCTCTCTCTCACACACACACACACACACACACACACACACACACACACACACACACACACGCACACTCAAAGATTTGGAATCACTCCAATGAGACATAATCCCTGTATATTAATTTTTTCTTCTGCCCCTGGGCTCCAATCCCACCTTGTTATTTTGAATCCCCCCAGCTGGGAGAGATTAATGCAACCTGACAATCTTGTCACAATCCCTTCCACCACCTCTGTCACACACACAAACACCCACACACACTCGTTCTTCTGCACCCCTACCCCACGAACTGAAGATCAGAGAATTGAGTGGATGAATCAGTTAGTTAGTAACACGACTCTCTCTGTCAGGATTGAGTGTCAGCTTTGATGAGAAACTATAGCAATGTCGGTTCTTTGTTTAATCACCATCATCATTAGAGTTCTCAGAGGCATTATGTTTTGAACACCCTAACAACGCTCAAGGCAAATTCTTAAATAAGTTGTTTAAACGACATAGAGCTGTACCAGCATTCTCTAATAAGCTATCCTAAATGGGATTGGTATAGCAGTTCTCTCTGTGAATATGTGAGGATTTTTGAATCTGTCAGATGTGAAACATCACATGCCTTTCTTTGATCAGCCCATAAGAAACCAAATTCAGCCCCCAGTGGTAAAAGATGATCTTCTGGTTTGGTGGCTGAGATTGGCTCTTTTACACCATGCTCTCAAACATGTTTTTCATTCCCACAGTTTTATTCTTCTCCTTTGTGGTTTTTCGGTCGAAGAAACGTACTCGGTTACTAACGTAACCTCGGTTTTCTCTAGAGAGGGAACGAGTACTGCGTAATATCTTACGCTATGGGGGAAAACCTCTTTTCCAGGAGATATTGAAGCCAAAAATGATCCTTAATTTTGATTTAATGTAAAACGCTGTGCTGCAGCATGCAGACATAGGCAAGACGGCTCGCGCGCCTATTGGCTGCCCTGCGGCAACAGCAGCAGCCTATCGAGAGAGGCCCTGCGGGACGCGATACCCAATGGGGGCGCTTCGCGTCCATTTCGTCACGTCCCGCCAGAATAGGCGTGGCCTTGGCCTATAAATACGCTCGACAGGCTGATACAAACTGGTTTTCAACGCTGAAGCGAACCAGCGCTGTTGTATGCACGGCAAGATACGCAGTACTCGTTCCCTCTCTAGAGAGAACCGAGGTTACGTTAGTAACCGAGTACGTTCTCTTACGAGAGTATCTCTCGTACTGCGTAATATCTTACGCTATGGGGAACACAATGCAACACGCCGTACGTACTGGGATCCGACACCAAAGTCCCAAGGGCAGTAGCCCGGGGCTCATGTAGTGCATAATCACCGTAGACTCACAGAGAGTCGGAGAAGAGAGGCTACAAGCATCATTCCCATGAAATAGCATCCCACAGGAGCTAGTTATGTTAACAGTGTTTCACGCAGCCAGGGTGAACGTGTTCAGCCTGAACTGGGTATAAGTACGGGTTATTCAACACCCATGGAACTGTTCTATCGATCAGTGAGCGATGCCCAAGCAAAACTCAGCATTCTGCACCGGCGCAGCGGGCAGATAGTACTGAATTCTAGACCGACAGCAGCTTAGCCTGTAAGGCGGGAACCTCTAGGTTATAAAACCTTATAAATCTAGACGGCGAGGCCCAGCCCGCCGCCATACAGATATCCTGCAAGGAAATCCCGCTAGACCACGCCCACGATGAGGCGACGCCTCTCGTGGAGTGCGCCCTGACACCCAAAGGACACTGCAGGCCCTTAGAAGTGTAAGCCAGCGCTATGGCATCAACTATCCATCTGGATAGGCTCTGTTTTGATGCGGCCAGTCCCTTGGAGCGTCCGCCAAACAAAACAAAGAGCTGCTCGGTCTGTCTGAAGACAGACGAGCGGGACACATAAGCTCTCAGCGCCCTAACGGGGCAAAGGAGATTAGCATCCGCCTCCTCATTATTCACTGGGAGGGCGCACAGGGAAATAACCTGGGCCCTGAACGGTGTGTTGAGGGATTTGGGCACGTACCCGTGCCTTGGTTTGAGTATGACTTTAGAGTCATTAGGCCCAAACTCCATACATGACGCGCTTACTGAAAGCGCTTGTAAGTCCCCCACGCGCTTCATTGAAGCAAGAGCCACAAGAAATACCGTTTTGAAAGACAGGTGTTTCATGTCTGACAAATGGATTGGCTCGAATGGGGCACCTTTCATGGCTTCCAGAACCGTAGAAAGGTCCCACACAGGGACTGAGGGGGGTCTGGGAGGGTTCAGCCTCCGAGCTCCCCTGAGGAATCGTACGACCAGGTCGTTTTTCCCCAGTGACTGGCCAGACGCTGGTTTTGCAAACGCTGCTATGGCCGCCACGTATACTTTGAGCGTGGATGGGGTTCTACCCTTATCCAGCAGTGCCTGAAGGAAGGAGAGCACTTCCGTAACCCCGCAGTCTACGGGTGAAAAGCCCTGAGCTTGACACCAGGTAGAGAACACTGACCATTTTGAGGAGTAGAGCCGTCTAGTAGACGGGGCCCTAGCCTGCGTGATCGTGTTCAGCACTCCCTCCGGGAGGTTAGCGGGTACCCGTTGATGGCTCATGCGTGTAGGGACCATAAATCCGGGCGAGGATGCCAAATCGAGCCCTTTGCTGAGAGAGGAGGTCTCTCCTCACCGGTATAGGCCACGGAGCAGTGCTGGTCAGCCGCATCAGGACTGGGAACCAAACCTGGTTCGTCCAGAGCGGTGCCACGAGCAGCACTGGGCATCTGTTTTCCCTGATTCGTTCCAGCACTTGAGGCAGGAGCGAGACGGAGGGAAAAGCATAGAGGGGGCAGCGGGGCCATACGTGGGCCAGCGCATCCCTGCTCTTGGAGAAAAAGTACAGACAGTGAGCGTTTTCCTGGGACGCGAACAGGTCCACCTGCGCTCTGCCGAATGTCTCCCACAGCAGTTGGATCGTCTGCGGGTGCAGGATGGCCCATGCGTGTAGGGACCATAAATCCGGGCGAGGATGCCAAATCGAGCCCTTTGCTGAGAGAGGAGGTCTCTCCTCACCGGTATAGGCCACGGAGCAGTGCTGGTCAGCCGCATCAGGACTGGGAACCAAACCTGGTTCGTCCAGAGCGGCGCCACGAGCAGCACTGGGCATCTGTTTTCCCTGATTCGTTCCAGCACTTGAGGCAGGAGCGAGACGGAGGGAAAAGCATAGAGGGGGCAGCGGGGCCATACGTGGGCCAGCGCATCCCTGCTCTTGGAGAAAAAGTACAGACAGTGAGCGTTTTCCTGGGACGCGAACAGGTCCACCTGCGCTCTGCCGAATGTCTCCCACAGCAGTTGGATCGTCTGCGGGTGCAGCGACCATTCCCCTGCTGGGACATTGTCTCTGGACAGTCTGTCTGGTCCCAGATTCAGGTGACCAGGCACATGCGCCGCTTTCAGTGAAAGCAGGTTGTGCTGAGCCCAGACCAGGAGGCGTTCCGTCAGCCTGTAAAGGTTTCGGGACCTGACGCCACCCTGGCGATTCATGTATGCCACCACTGACATGTTGTCCGACCGGACTAGGACGTGGTGGCCTTTTATCTGGGGACAAAAACGCCGTAGCGCGTTGTCGACTGCCAGCATTTCCAGACAGTTTATGTGTAGAAGCTTTTCCCGTTCCGACCACTGGCCAAAGAACGGTCTGCCCTCGAGCAGCGCTCCCCATCCCGAGGTGGAGGCGTCCGTAGACACCACCGTCACACTCGAGGGAGTCCCCAGACTCACGCCTGACTGATACCAGTCGGCTATTTTCCACGGTTCCAGAGCCGAAACGCATTTCATGTCGACCTTGAGGCGAAACAGACCAGTGGTCCACACCCGGGGTGGAACTCGCGCTTTCAGCCATAACTGCAGTGGGCGCATGCGAAGCAGGCCCAGCTGAAGTACCGAAGATGCTGAGGCCATGAGACCCAGTATTTTCTGAAACCTTTTGAGCGGGACTATAGAGCCGCGGCGGAAGGATTTCGCGGCGCGCTGAATGTCCAGTCCACGCTCCGGCGACAGACGTGCTGTCATAGACAGCGAGTCCAGCACTGTTTCCAGAAAAGAAATTTTCTGGCTGGGAAACAGCGAACTCTTCGCCCAATTGACTGTAAGACCCAGTCTCTCGAGATGTTCGAGTAATGTGGCCCTGTGTTCTATGAGCTCCGAGTGTGATCGAGCTAGAACCAGCCAATCGTCCAAGTAGTTCAAAACTCGCATGCCCTGAAGTCTCAGGGGTGCGAGAGCCACGTCCATGCACTTCGTAAATGTACGGGGTGCTAGGGACAGACCGAACGGAAGGACTGTGTATTGATATGCCTGGCCCTCGAAGGCGAATCGCCTGTGACGTGACGCAATCTGTATTTGGAAATAGGCGTCTTTCAGATCTATTGATATGAACCAGTCTCCCTGGCGAACTTGCGCAAGGATTTTCCTGGTTGTCAGCATTTTGAACTGGCGCTTTAAAAGCGCTTTGTTCAATTGCCGTAGATCTAGAATGGGTCTGTGACCCCCGTCTTTTTTGGGTACCAGAAAATATCTGCTGTATAGCCCCCCTTCGCTCTGAGCCTGAGATAAAGGTTCTATGGCCCCTTTGCTCAGTAGTTTCGCTATTTCGGCACGAAGTAGATGAGATACTTCTTTGTTTACCGTGGTTTCGACACGCGCCGTGTAACGGCGGGGACGTCGAGCGAACTGTAGCGAATAGCCTCTCTTTATAGTGTTCAACACCCATTCTGATACCCCGGGAAGCTTTGCCCACGCGTTTGCGTGAATAGCTAGAGGTAGAATGCGATCCGGGCTCTGGCCGCGGCACAGCGGCGGCTGCAGAGCGTCGGTGTGCTGAGACATAAACACTGTGTTTAAAGTGTGCGAGGCGGGGGGCGCGCCGATCACGGCGGGCAGCCTGGTCGCGCTCGGTTTCTCTATGACAGATTGTGGAGAGAGAGCGAGCGGGACCAACCCTGTGGGTTTTATCGTGTCTGTGAGAGAATGTGGGCGCGGGACAGCGGGCACATTTACTGCACTGAAAACACTGTTGGCTTGCGCTGACTGAATGTGTGTTGGTTTCGTTTTTACAGAAACCGTGGGACACGCATCGTGTAGTGTTTGTGGGCACTGTGTCGTGGGCACATTCGTGGGCACACTCCTTAAATCCGCGACGCTGATCGATTCCGCGCCTTCCTCGTCCATTTTTCGGAGAAGGTCGGCCTGGAAGATCTGCAGGATAGCCATTGTGTGTAGCGCCGACACAGCTTGCCCGGCGGCGGTGTAAGCGCGACCGTGCATGGTTGACGTCACTCGGCAGGCTTTAGATGGCAACACTGTCTGTGCTCGCCGTCCAGCAGAGGGCGGGCAGAGATGTGTTGCTACCGCTGCTTCCACAGGAGGAAGAGAAAGTTATCCTCTATCTTTCGCACCGTCCACAGTGGAGAATGCAGCAGAGACAGAGGTATGCATCCTGGCCGAGAAGGGGGCGTTCCAGGACCTCGCGACTTCTTCGTGAAGCTCAGGAAGAAAAGGCGCGGGTCTGGTCTGTGATGGGGTGTGGTCCTTCTTGAGGAAACATCCATCCAGTCGGTTGCGCGGGGGCTGCGCGGGCGCCTCCCAGTCGAGGCCGAGGTGTTCGACGGCTTGAGAGAGCAGACGCATCAACTCTGACTCAATGCCAGCCCTTCTTCCAGAAGGCTCGCGAACAGCGGGGTGGAGGTCCACGGAGCTCGCCCAATCCTCACTGTCCAACGCCCGAATAGAACAGTCCTCGGCTATGTCGTCGATCTCAATGGCGGAAGCGGTGGCAGACGGCGGCTGCTGTCCGTCGGTGAGCGGCTCGAGCGATGCCGGCGAAGCTGGCGGGCGAACCAGCGAGCTTTGGCGGGCAGGAGAAGGCTCGGGAGCGCGCTGAGCGCTGCGCTTTTTACGGCGCGGCGTGACAGCGGGCTGAAGTGCAGGCTCTGAGAAGGATGCCAGGCGAGTCCTCACTCACCATAGGCAGTAGCTCACAGTGAGGGCATCCGCCGTCGACGAGAGCGAGAGCGCATGATCCTCACCCAGGCAGGAAACGCAGATGACATGACGGTCTCCGTCGCTGAGTGTGGCTCGGCACGAGCCGCAGGACCTTTGCATCTTTAAAAAGACGCTAGCTCTTTTAGACAATAGAGAGAGAGTGTGAGTCGCAGCGGCGAACACACACTAGCAGTGAAAAGGATATAACGCCGGAAAGCGTAGCAGGTACGGCGGCTGAAGGCGGCGAGGTAAAGGCCAGCGGCTTCAGACTCGATGGCACGTCCCGCTGTAGGCTTGCACTCAGACGGCGCGGCTTCTCACTCCGGATCCAGCGATGCAGTAGAGCTTCGCTGAAGAGTTGAAAATCAGTTTGTATCAGCCTGTCGAGCGTATTTATAGGCCAAGGCCACGCCTATTCTGGCGGGACGTGACGAAATGGGCGCGAAGCGCCCCCATTGGGTATCGCGTCCCGCAGGGCCTCTCTCAATAGGCTGCTGCTGTTGCCGCAGGGCAGCCAATAGGCGCGCGAGCCGTCTTGCCTATGTGTGCATACTGCAGCACAGCGTTTTACATTAAATCAAAATTAAGTATAATTTTTGGCTTCAATATCTCGTGGAAAAGAGGTTTTCCCCCATAGCGTAAGATATTACGCAGTACGAGAGATACTCTCGTAAGAGAACCCCTTTATTCTTGTCAACCGGGTTCTTTTGTAAAAATGCGTGCGTGCTTGAATGGAAGTTATCATAATACTTGAACCCTCAAAGGCACAAAGTTAATTTTATCCCTAAGAGAATTAACTTTATTTTAGATAATACTTATACGGAAGCAGTCATTTTTTAGACTCTAACACACATCTACACCAGATGCTAGCCGCAGCACGATGCGACAAAAGCAGATAGACATACTTCACGCACTCGTACTACTTCTTACACAAAGAACAAATGGATTTGCAAGTCACCTTGTCGCATCCAGTGTAGACACGGTGTAATACCTACTGTTTTTATTTAATCTTGTTGTTTGAAAGGGTTTTTATGATTCGTATGCAGTTATGCAGTATGATACACAATAATAACATTGTATGTTTTTATATTTATAAATAGTGATGCACATTCTACCTCAGTAAAAATAAAAAAAGATCAATTTTACTGTAAGGAATAGTCACATTATAAGATACTGTATAAAGTTGCAATTGTTAGATATGAAATCATAAATACAAGAAACAGTCACAATTACCTTTTTTTATTTACTTTTTTAAGTTGGAACCAGATATACAGATAGCTGATAATTTTATATATATATATATATATATATATATATATATATATATATATATATATATATATATATATATATATATTAGGTATGTCAATAGATAATTTTTTTGGTTGCAGTTTTAAATAGACTGTAAGTAGCACTTCATCTTTTATAACTTGAGATTTTGTAATGCGATGCACTTACTACCTAAGATGTGGTCGTTATAATAACAGACAGAACACAAAACTCTCAGGAATCTGCTGGTCAAAAGCCTTGTGCCAGAGGTTCCAAACAGATATTTAATCTCAGTGGATGAAAATCTTCATTGTGGCCTCTGCATCCTGTGACATTTTTGGCAAAATCTGCAAAGTCATGTGACTCCGCCCTCAGGTGTCCATCATAGTTGTCGTTGCGACACAGAGCAGTGTTGTCAATTAGGCCAGTACTCCAATTGGAAAGCGTTTGTTCTGCTGTCACGTCAACTGCCACTGGAAAGGCCTCCTGCAGGCCTTCATTTGACTCCCACAGACACTCCTCTGCTGAAGAGAGCAGGAGGTGATCAGAATAAGATCATTCATTATGTTTATTCTCTGCCCTGTTCCCTCTTTCACTGTATTTCCCTTTAGCCTTCAGAAAGGGTCACTTCTCGTTGCCTTTTTGCATTATATTCACAAGTTTGTTGTCGGGATTTAAAAAAAAGTTTTTTATGCTCTTCAAGGCTGCATTTATTTGATCAAAAATACAGTAAAAACAGTTATATTTTAAAATATATATAATTTATTGCATTTTGGATTTTTAAATGGATATGTGTGCATAGATACTGTAGCCATCAAAAGAAAAATCTTTATTAGTTTTTTTTTTTAATTAGTTTTCAAAACCACACTCTTATTACTAGGGCTGTTTTCGACTAAGGATTTTCATAGTCGAATCTGATTCGTTAGATTTTGCCGTAGTCGACTGATAGTCTTAACTTTTTTTTAATTTATTTTTTTAGATAGCAGCTAGACGTTCTGTTGAATAACTGTTCGTTTGTTATAGGACAACTCGCTCTACGTTTATTTAAAATGAACAGCAAGACAACTAGAAGTGAATGTGCTTTCCATTAAATGAATCCTTAACAAAAAAACAAAACAAAAAAAACGTTGCAATGAACGTGCTTTGTTTTAAATAAATCACACACAGTAAACAAAACCTTAACAAAAAAGCTTTGCAATGAACTTTGCAATTTAGACGCGCAAACTGGGTGCCGGTGCGGTGAGACGTACATGCACGAGCAGATTCGGCTTGAAGTCGTTCATCCTCGGATGCGGTGTCGCGCGCGCTGTTACAAAAGAAGCCGTGCACACAGCCAAGCGAAATGGGGTCTTGCCGGTCTTGCGCGCGCACCCAACGCGTCATTTTTTGCCGTGCACACCTTCGCGCTCGTGCAGAGGCGTCGAGTATAAACAAGGCTTTACTCCGTGTCAGTGTGCGCTCTGATCGGTAAAGGGGCACAGACCTCTCCCAAATCATCTCCAGCACTCAGCCTCCGAAGTACCTCTAACTCCGCCTCCGTTTCCCTCGTAAGATGAAATTAGTATTTAAACATTCTCTATGATAAAAAATGTTTGTAAAAAATATTTTAATAGCACGGTTTTGGCGGTTATAGAGTTCTAATGACGGTGTTCAACTATAACCGTCGGTCTCACGGTTACATAATAACCGTCACACCCCTATTGGTTACATAACACTTCCCTACTATTCGACTATGAGGTTCATAGTCGAATCAGACCTTTCCGAATCGAATCGTCGAATCCTCGACTATTAGAAGTCAGCCCTACTTATTACTAATAGACATGATGATCTCCAGTAGTATAATTTTGATGAATACAAGATAAATGCATAGAGCTGTGGTTTAATTGAATGGATTTTCAGTGCCTCGACCCGTGGGTGCTTAGCTTAAGTAGCCAGTCTGTACTTGACCGCTGTGGGCCTTGTTTCAACATGATAGAGAAGCTCTGCATGGCTGACCTGCCACATTAGAGCTCTCTGACCCTGCAACTGTGAGATTGGATATAGAATAAATCCATCTGCTTTACACAGAGAGAATATCAGCGCTCTCCATCTGACTGAGATAGTTGAAGAAATGGTTAGGGTTAGGGTTAGGGTTATTCTTCCCCCACTCACCTTTATCTCCTCCAGCGCAGAGTTTCAGCCCTCGCCCTGCTCACCCACCCGTGGACACTCAGATTAAACCCAAACTAATCCCATCCACTTGCACATGATCAGAGGCATGAGAGACTGCCCAACAGGTGCCTCAATCTAACCAGCATACCCTGATGTGTGTCCCTGCAAGTGCCCCTGCTGATAAAACCGAATGTGGAGGAATTAGTTTTTACTTGAAAAACATGGTGCTCTCTGAAGACCCACCCAACATCTAGAGGAGGTACAGAGAGAGAAAGACACATGGATACAGTTTCTAGGGAATGAAAGGACGCTAAACTCATATTATTGTCCCATAATCCCTTTATGTTCTCGGATTCCTTGGTTTCCAAGAGTGAAATCCCTCCTTCACTCTGTCTTACACAATACATTGTTGTCACAACAGACACATTCACATTTATCTACCCTTGTGCTTTTTACTAAACCCATCATGACCTTAACCTATATTTGGTGCCAGTATGAAATTAATGGTTACAAGGCAGCATTGTGTTGAATTTTCTTTTCTTTTTGAATTTTTTAATTGTTTGCTATTGGGATGCACAATATTATGGCACAACATTGGAATTGGCTGATAAAGGCTTAAAATGTAATAATAGTCATCACCCAATATGAAAAAATACAGATATGTTGATTGCGCGCCTGCGATATCTATGCGATAGTTGTGTGCAAGGAGTGCTAGCGACAAGATCATGTCAGCAGTGTGGTCGTTCTTGAAGTGACCTTTTGCATGTATGGTTATTTGAATCACTGTTTTGGATTGCAGCGTTGAACTAGAGCATGAGAGTACAGTTGGACGTGTCCGGTGGGCGATACTCGTCAACAGCAGAGAATGTCTAATAGAAGAGAACTGGCACTCTCTGGTTACTTCCGGTTTCTGGACTGGCTGCAGTAACACGTCTCTGTCTACGCGGGGGCGCGTAGAATGAATTGGAGTCTATGGGGTTTCACCCCATATTTTCATACTGCCTGAGGTGCTGCTTTACGGCAATTCACTTCAGCACTTATATAACGATATGAAAATAAAAGTGCCCGCAGGAAAATATAAATACAGGACACAATTAACTTAGACAGAAGGTCCTCCTTAAGATAATGTTTCTGCTTTAGCTGCCATCAAACGGGGTCTCTGGTCATAATCGGTCGCAAATCCGTCTAGCAGAATGCTAGCGTGTTCCGGCCAACAACGGCCCGACCTGTAAGAAATCGAAGGACATAAGTACTCATTCATTCATTCGAATGATTTTTTTTATTTTTTTTATCTGAGGCTAAATGTGGCATCCTTAACTTAAGTCACGCCACCCACACTTCATGTGTTGATGACTCTGTAGATCGCACTGTAGATTGGCTACATATTTTAAATCCACAAATAAAATGTTTAGGTTACATCTGCATCTGTCTGAAGAAGAAAAACCCCAGCAGGAATGGACTTTATTATTGTTTTTTTTTTTTCAAAGAGTTCAATATACTCTTATTAAAAGTACTTTGTTAACATGTATTTATCTCTAACAAGTAATCTTTTTGTAAAGAGACCTTAGAACTCTAAAACCAAAATGAGAAAATACAGTTTTTGCTCAATACTAACTGAATTGAAAAAGAAAAAAAACAATTCTTGAAAAAGTAATTCCTGCACTGGAGTGACTTTGTGTTATTTCCAAACCAACAAACCAAGGAAAAAATATATGTAAATTGGTATCGGCATCGGCTATCGGCCAAAATGAGTTGAAAAAAAAAATGGATTTTATTTTAACAAATAACTTTTTAATTAATGCGTTTGGCAGATGCTTTTATCCACATTGCATCCAAAGGTACACATTTTTCTTGCATTCCCTGAGAATCAAACCCATGACTTTGGCATTGCTAGCGCCATGCATTAGTGATTGAGCTACAGGAATGCTGTAGAGTGTAATTTTTTAACAATGAAAATCCTCTTATCTTAGTTTAGTACTGTATCCTATCCTAAAATATTCTGTATCAGCTTAATATGCAGAGACACTTATAAGTATGTATATGGGACAGACTGATATGAATAATTATCACAGAATAAATATTGAAATGGTTTGAGTTCTTTCCTTTTTTAAAGATTTATTTTCATAGTTTAAAACTGTTATAACCACCTTTACTCGGCAAAGTTGGTGCCACCATATTTTTAGATGCGTAGACAGAAAACAAGATGCACTCTAAGCTTCATGTCCCATATACATACTTATAAGTGTCTCTGCATATTAAGCTGATACAGTGGGTTTGGGCACATATCACCTTGGACCATTCAGCTTAAATAGCTCCAACAATTTATAAACAAGCATCACATGTGGTTTTCACTGTGGCGTCTGGCGCTGAGAGCGAGAGATGTTAGGGTATGCTTGGCAGAACACACCTCTCATTTCCTTTGTTAGCTTACGAAACAAACCATAGGTCTTTTGTCTATGTTTTTCGACTGTAATTATTCGATAGGACTCAAAGAGCATAACAAGTCTCAGTTTTCTCATTAAGATCATAAAAAAACTGTTTTAAAAAAGTTTTAAAGGCTCAGCTAGCATAAACCGTGCACTGTTTTATATGTTGCGCTTTCTATGCTTGTTTTTCTCCCCTTAAAGCAGAATGCATTACAGCATGTTACATCTCTAATCACAGTTATTATAGCCGTTAAACCTTTTTAGCAAGGCCTATACCGAAACATCACTGTTCACGTTGTATTAATTTGACAGTGATTTCCCAGTGGAAATGCAGGTACGAGACAGGCGTTCACAAGTGTCTGCGGTCTAAGTAAATAGCCTTTTGCTTTGCTAGCACCATTGCTTGGTGAATTTGTAAACACGGGGAACCAAGCCAAGACCACAAGAGCCCTCCATCTGATAAGAGCCGTGTAATGATTTTCAAATGGGAATTTTCCCTTCCACATTATTTGAGGCCATTTTCATCTTGTTATACACCCATATTATTCCACACACACACAATGTGTGCTTAAAAATATGATTGTCTGACTTTATTTACTTAATAATTTAAATTAATAAATAAATATCAATGAAGGAATCAAATGTCCATTTATGTAAATGATTGTATTTGTTTTTTATATATGCACTTATTAAATATAATATAATATATACTTTTATTATATCATTTTACAAAAGGGGTAATGTAATAGACCAATCCACATTTCTTGTGTTCTTTACTAAAAGCCTACATTTCACCTAATAGGCCTGTAGGTGGCACATAGACTTCATTTAACCAACAACGATAGCTTCATCAAACAGAAAATTCAGTGGCATGCACAGGTTTTGAGCCCCTGCCCCTTTAATCGTAAAAGCGAAAGTGCCCTTTTCAGTCGTATCGTGGTGCCCTACGGACCGTTATTATTAAAAATATAACAACTTTTAATTTAAGTGAACTTAAAACAATCTTCACATAAACCCATTATAATAAATGTCATATTCCCTGTGCCCTTTAATACTGCATAAACTAAATTAAATTATAAATTAAATATAGATAAATCTGTATTAAAGCTACACAAATTATTCAGTCAAGAGCAGTGAGTGATTTTCTCTCTTTCTTCGTTCTTTGGTTAACATTAATGACAGACAGCAGCAGGTTTCGATGGCGGATTCCTCTTATCTCGTGCAGCAGAAGTAGAAGTGGTCAAGTCAAACACGATGAATCTGTAACTGCATGAGAGGATAGTAAACGAGCTGCAAGTTTCCCGCTGACATGTTGCAAGCTCGTCATGCGCATACCCTCTATTAGGCTGCTGTCACTTTAAGACCCGCCGCACATGACGCGGATCTGACTCGCATTCCATTTTCTCACAACTCTTTACGTTCGTTTAAGTTTTCATTTAATTCATTTAATACTGACAAAATGTGCATTTAGTATATTTTATGTTTTTGTCCATTCAAGCGTGAAAGAGAACTTTTGTTTCTCTTTAGTTCAGTGCGGTACTGGCGCACTGTCTGAAGTGCACTGTCTGGGCGCAATCATATTCCAGGGGGGCCAGTGCCACCTCGTGCCCCCCTTCTAGACCACTGATATCCATTTTCCTTGAGCAGAAGTCTTTCACATTCTCTCCCGTCTTCAGAAAGAAGCATATGTCATCCTTTCATGCTCAAAAGCAGGACTGAGTCTTTGGGGCAGCGCCATAGACATTTGGGTCACGGCCCGAGTCCCCCTCCCTTGTTCTGAAGGGATGACTGGAAAATCCCTGCTAAACACGCAGCAGCTGGAGTCCACTGAGAGGATTCGGCTCCGACTCAAACTCTATTGCCAGCATGTTCGTCATGTCACCATGTCAGCTGATATCCCATACTGCAGCACATGGACATGGACTGATCACTCTTCGGGTGATGTGAAACAGAAGGGTGTGTTGGTGATTGTGTTTATTTGTCCTTTGTTTATTGGTGTTTTTTCTTGCTTTGATTTGGGCATGATTTGTTTGCCGGTGTAGTTTGCTAAGAAGTCAGAAACAGACTTAACCAATATAACATTGAATATAAATATATTAAATTATTGAAACCTGCTAGCATAAGGCATTTAGTAATATACTTAAATTCACTATAAAGTCTAAGCTTGTTGTCTAGCGGTTTATTATATATTACATTGTATTGTATTATATTATGTTATTTAGGTATTTAGTTATATTTGTCTTTAAAACTAATTTAAGCATATGCCATCATATCAAATGTTTTTTTTTTTTTAATCATAAATTCAGTTAAGTGTATCCAACCTAGTTTATTGCATTTTTTTTTTCAAATACTTTTTTTGGTTTCAATACTTTGAATGTATTTGTTTGTTTGCATTTATACTGCTTACACATGTAGTGCTACTTAAATGAAGTTAGATACCGTGATGCATTGTGATGTATTGAGTTGTGACATAGGGCTATAGGACTCGAGTCCGGACACGAGACCGTTTTTCTATGGTCTCGGACTTGTCTCGGACTCGCTGGTATTCGGACTCGGACTTGTCTCGGTCTCGGCCACTGGTCTTGCCAAATATGGCTTTTGGTCACGACCGAGTCCAGGTGTCTTTCTATTATGTTAATAATATTGAAGGAAAAGTGAAACACTGGCCACCTAATAAACAATCACACTAGATTATCCTCGCACGTCACGCTCTGCGTCTGCATGCCCGTTAATTTTGCATTTGTAAACTTTGCATCAGCCTAACGGCATAAAGTTATAAGTTCGATTACGTATGGTGGTAGTAGCTAGCTGTATGGGTGTGTGTGTGTCATATGCGTTAAAGGTGGTTAATTTGGGTAATGTTAATGTTATCTGACATCGGTGATGATTTCTTCAGTTTTAAATTGACAATAGAAAATGTGTTTAGGACGAACAGAAATATTCTCCAGGACGCCTACAGAACGAAAGACATTTTTGTATGTGTGTTCATTTATTACTAGCCTATTAGGGTAACGTTAACTTAGAAAATGCCAAAATTAACCGACCAAGTGCTCACTACAACGGAACGCGTCTTCTCATGCTGTTACTATAGTTACAATCTTACTAGCTACTACTTAAAAATCCTGGGTGTTGTGACACTTTTGCTTTTAGATCAACAAATAATAACCCAAAATTACTGTCTTGATAATGTCAAGCATAAGACTTTTTTTTCCTGTCCTGGACTCGGTCTTGACTCGGACTCGAACCTTTTTGGACTCGGTCTTGTCTTGGACTCGAACCTCTTTTGGACTCGGTCTTGACTTGGACTCGACTAGTCCTGGTTTTGGACTTGTCTTGGACTCGACAAAGGTGGTCTTGAATACAGCCCTATCGTGACATCTCGATGTGTATCATATTGTGAGATTTGTGATACCCTAGCTTAACAGAGAGAATCAGGAGACTATCGAATGTGAATCTGGTGTGTGTGTCCAAGTTTATTTTGAGTTGTAGGAGTTTGTGCTGGTTGGTGTCCTGTGATGCTGGGCTCTCAGGTCCATTTCAGACGAGTGCCAGGACTCACTGCCATCTGTTCACACATCTCCTACCACTCTCAGTTCCTTGCTGAAACTCAGGCTCTTGCTTAAACTCTCATTTAGAGCACATTAGTGTAGAATATCACATTTGAACATTTGTTTATATGGCTGTTTTCCCTCATCAGGTTTATTTAAAGTCACTTATGCATAAGGTTGATTCAGAGCAGCTTGATATACAGCACTGGCTCTTTCCATTATATCACTGTAATCATCTGTTCTGTTTGTGATGTGTGTAGCCATGGTGTTGTGATCATCTTCTCTCCACTCCTCTTTCTGTCTTCTACCTTTCATATATTTTACTAATTCTTGCGTCATATTCTATTCTTGATTTATTTTTTCCTGCTACTTTTCGTCTTGTCCATTTTGCCTCTTGTCTATTCTTTTGTCTTCTCCTCTTGTCTGTTTCTACATCTCTTCTAGTTTTATCTCATCTTATCTCTCCTTTCCTTTCTTGTGTTTTCTCTCCTCTCAAGAGTCGTGTTCTGGTGGACAGGTGGATTTGCCATGTTTGGAAACCCTGCACACATTACAGCTGATGTAGGCACAATGCTAGTGTATCTTCATCTCAGTTAAGCAACTGGATAACATTAGCGAACAATCTACGATTCTCTCTTTCTGTCGCTGCTTTTGTGAGGTGATGGACAATATTGTGCTGTTTTCGCGAGGTGATGGGTGTTGCGTCTTGACTCTGATCTGATGCTCGTCATACACACCAAAGCACTGAGATGAGGGGAAAATCTATATTTTGAGACAACATAGCTAAAGCTGTTGACCTGACCTGGGGGAGAGATGAAGAATGAGAGACAAGAGCAATGAAAATGACTGAGTACAAGGATGAAGCACCACACTAGAAACAACATACAGAGAAGAAAAAGCCACAGCTTTGATGGATGAGTCACACACCGTCCCCGCAGGTGTTGTTGTTGAAGCTCCATGAATATTTAGACATATTAGCAGATGAACACAAGAGCAATACGCCTAACACATAGACTAATTTAGCTGTATTGATCCCTCAATCATCTGTCCGCCTGCCTGGACTGATTCTGCTCGTTGCAAGCCAGAAAATTGGTGGAATATGGGTGGTAGAATGTAAGATGCAATGCATTATAGTCTGTCATGATGTCATTAATACAGATTATCAGCAGTAAGAGACATACCTTGAGTATACAGTATTTGTGCAGATATACTCAGGCCCAGATGCATTTTCTGCTTTGATTTAGGAAGGAAATTCTGTCAATTAGATTTAAAAATATGATATCAGTACTATTAATTTTGTTAGTATCTGAAAAAAAGATAAAATTAGCCATAATTATTAATGAACATTCATGAGCCATTTCAATTCTGCAGGAATGTGCTGAGTTTTACAGCCACAGATTCTGTGGCTCTGTGTTTAAGGAAGTTTAGCGTGTACATTTTGGCTTGTATAAAAGCATTATGTGACAATAGTGCTACTACATTGTCTGTTTGTGCATAAAGAGCTTGTACATCTTTTATTAAAGCTCATCGTCATCTGTGGAGTCATCTTAATGGGTGCCACTTGTCTGAACTGACAGTTGTCATTACACAGTGATGTTCGAATGAAGTATTTTGTTTTCTGAAGGTTTGTGAAACTTAAAATTAATATAATTTATGATTGGTTGTGTGAATTACCTCAGTAATTATTAAAATAATAATCAATGATGTAGTTTCCAAAAATGTTTTTAGTATGCTATTGAAGGCTATCCAGAATATGAAATCAAATGGAGAACAAAAATCATCATGACAAAAGCTGCATTGTTTTTATTGAAGACAAAAACAAAACAATACCGAGCAGATAAGTATTTATTAATTTAGTCATTGGTAGTTTTCATGCTGTCATTTTTTCATATTTCGCTCATTACCTGTTTTGAGAACCTACGTAGAACCTCCACAAGCATCTGCACTCAGTGTTTTGCTCTGACTGAGGAACAGCTAGTGTCACCATGGCAGCAGGCAAGGCTAGCGGAAAATACGCCCATACGCATGTAATGAGGCGACACAGCACCATCTTTACTTTTGCATATGCACATGTGCTTTCCTGTTTGTTAGTGTGTGGCTTCTGCATTACACACTCGGGACCCTCTAGCACACCATCTGGAAGCCTCTAGAAGGGCCACCAATAAGCCTACTCAGATGTGACTCATGACTGGCATTAAATCAGTGTAAATACCGCACACATTTAACCCTGTTACATGGCACTGATGCAGCTGGGGAGAGGAGGGGCCTTCACAGATCTGTGAAAAGCGATTCACGTCTAGGATTTCATCAGGGCGTTTCATGCCACATGTTCTTTAATGTTGTCCTTAGTGGGGTAGCGTGATCCGTGTGTGTGCACACAAGCTGTGCCACCAAAGCCCATCATAAAACAAGCCCTTTGTTTGACACTTTGTTCTGTTGCAAACGTTTATTACTGGAATCACTATTTGTCTACAACAATTAAGCCCAAAATATACTTCGACCGTCCGCTTTTCGTGACAGTCCATGCACTGTCCATGTGACATAATTTTGCTGTTCGCATGGATGGTGCGCAAGTGCGCGTACAACAGCACATGTGCGAGTAACTTGAGTGCTTGCAAACAAAGTCCACTAGATCGAACACAGAGTCAAACTCTTCTTTCCACACTCGTAGCCAAAGGAGTATACTTTGAAAGAATTGCCCACTCAACTGGGCGTAAGACGGAGCGGAATGCGGAAAATGAATTATACCCGGCCCTTTAAGTATTAAAGTTTTGCTAACTTGTCTTGGAGAATTTATGCTACAAAATGAATGCTACAATGCTTTGAATTTTTTTTTTTTTTAATTACTTGCTGTCTATTTACAGTTCTTTATTTTAAAATATGGAGCAGCAATGGTGAAATAGATTGTTTGTATATTTGAGCTTTTTCTGAGGAAAAAAAAACCCCACCTAGATCCTTCTAGCAAAAAGATAACGATTGTGGTGCCGTGTTTTGCACCTTTCAGAAGATGTTCAAATCTAGTTATGATTTTGCTGTAATTTGAATTAAGTGAAGTTTCTTTGGCTAACCCAAACCTTCTCTTGTTCCACAGGTGATCTCTGCGCTGTCCAGAATATCCCACAACAGCATTGCACAGATCAAAGGCATCAGGTAATTCATTTCCTCCACATGCTGATTGTTTCCTTTCAGTAGTGGTGTGTCTCGAGTTTTTAGGAATATTTCACAGCGCTCTCTTGGGCTGCACCTTTTATGTGGCTCCATTCAGTGGGCCTGCAGGTAGAAGCAGTTGGCACAGACCACCGCATATGTGCGAAACCTGTGGGCCAAAAACCATGAAGTGTGTGGTTGTCACTCCCCTCAGGTGTTTTAGCGGGGTGGAACCTGCCTCCCTGCTTTATAGGCGACTGGGATCACTTCCTGTCTCATTATTTGGCCAGTCTGTTCGCCCTGCTTCGCAAATAAAACCTTTTATCCGACGGGGTAATGAGCTGATGGAGCGAGCCATTAGGCGTTTTGCCAGAGCGGGGCGGAGGCGATCAAGGTCTACCATTAGTCAGTAAAGCGTAAGAGACTGAGGGGTGCCTAAATCACTTCCGGTCTTCACCAGGCACGCTGCCTCACAGGGATGGCCAAAATACTGCCCATTGATTTGTCAAAAGTCTGGACCGAATCTTTTGTACTGGAAAAATTTTATGATTCTCCATTGTAAAAGTTTGAAGTAATTAATTTAAGATGGATTGTGGCGGCAGATGAATCTACTGTGACTAATGCCAGTCAAATTTGCACCCTGAGCAAGTCTTTTACACTTGACGTTGGATTTTGGGAGTTATAGTCACATAATTTCCTGGCTTTATACAGCAAGCAATGAAAGGCAGCTTTGTTTTCATCGATACCACGACGTGTGTCACAGCTTTGAGGGCGGAAACAGCATGTGCTTTAGTTGTTAGGCCGACGGTAACCCACATTTCTTTAAAAAGACCTTTATTTTAGTCTGTTTTACAGTTTTGTGCCGTAGAATTAAGGCTGAATAAAATTAGCTGTCTGTTTTATTTCCCCTTCAAGCATCTCAAAAAGCAAGAAATGTCTTGGTCTTGTTTGGAACATTCCTCGTACACCCTTTTGGATTTGGTTTAAAGCTCCATGCAGATGTTTTTCCCGACAGGGCTTGAAATTCAGCCACATTCTCGCAAGCAAAATACTAATCAATATTCAAAAGACAGGATTTCTCTTAGCACAGTTTGGTTGCATTGTTTTATTAAAAGGCTCCTATTATTCCCTTTTTTTTGGGGTGTACTAGAATGTTTTCATGCTTTATTGAATTTATTTTTATTTATAAAAAATTCATTATTTTTCACATATATTACATTATTACTGCTTCTCTCTCTCCAATCTGGTTGAAATGTATAATTTCCAATGAAGCCCCTCCTTCCGAAATACGAAATGTGCTGTGATTGGTTAGCTGGCCCAGTGTTTTGTGATTGGCAACTCTTAGCGCGTGTTTGGGAAATGTCCCACCCCTCCATAACCACAAGTTCTTCTCTAGTGTAAATATAAATAGAGATGCACCGATTGATCGGCTGGTGACCGGAATCAGTCTGACATAATCCGATTTTATGCCGGTCAAATGCACTCGGGCGCCGCATGATTAACATCGCGCAACATCAGCATCACACGTGCACACGGAACGCACATGTAGGAAACCTCATGAATTACGGTCGTTTCACACCGCAAGGTGCAGTGCGTTTTTTTTTTTTGTGCGGCGTGCATGTTAATCAATGAGTGCATTCACACCGGGAGCCGGAGCAGCGCGTGAGCGTCGAGCAGGAGCGTCGCGTGAGCAACAGTGAAGCGTGAGTTTCGGCGCCGAATCTATTTTTGCTGCGCTCAATTTAAGTGAAAGCACACTTTTGATGGACAAAATAAATATGATTTCATCCAAAAAGTGCCCAAAATTCAAAGAATTTGCATGTCTGGTGTGTTTTCACAAGAACTGAAGTAGGCTAGGCTATGTCAGAAAGAAAATGAAGACTCAAAAATATTTATAGAAAATTTACCCATTTAAACTTGTTTTTATTATTATTTAATTGTTTCCCTGCATATGCTCCACTTGTCCTGTTTAGCCTGGCTGGACATGTGTCAGATGAGAGAAGAACTGTTTGAGAAATATAACTTGCCATTGATATACAACAAGTGATTGCAATAGGCCTGTGTGTGTGTGTGTGTGAGAGAGAGAAATATCTTTATACTGCAAGGCTATATTTATTGAATTTTTATTTGTTATTTATATATTATTTTATTGCCATTACCTGTTTTCATACAGAAGTTTAGTTTGCTAAATATATCAAATTTTTTTAAATGGATATTGGATGTGAAAAGGAAATGGTTCTTCCATAACACTGCACTTTAGATGTGTGAGAATTTCCCAGACTAGGAGTCATTTATATAGTGCTATTTTATAGCGATTATCTGTTCAAAAAATGTTCTATGCAAAATGTTCTATTAAAGAGAAGATAGAAAATAAATATTTGTGTGTGCTGTAAAGTGGTTTGAAAAAATAAAATCGGAATCGGCTAAAATCGGAATCGGCTAAAATCGGTATCGGCAGGTCAAACTCAAGGAAAAATCGGAATCGGGATCGGCCTAGAAAATTGTAATCGGTGCATCTCTAAATATAAATAAGGATGGTGTCAATTTTAAACCAATTCAAGCCCGATTCAGACCCTGACAAATGACAATGTTAACGATCAAGAGGATCGTGCTGAACAGATTTTAAGCACAGATTTCACAGGACGTTTCAGAGTGGTATCTTTTTTGTATTTTTCTTATAGATATGTTATCCAGCATTTAATCATATTTGTTGGAAAACTATGATAATACAAACAGTAATCGATCACAAAATCATGGATACTTTTCCTAAGGGGCGGTGAACAGTCTTACAAAAGCAAGAGCTTACAAAATCTAAAGTAAACTACATCAATACTGTAATGTTCGTTAGCAGGCTAGCGGAGGCAAAGCTTTGCCTTTCTTTTACATCATAGCTTAGCAACTACATAAAACTTATAATTGGAACTCTTAATAGAAAATACAATTACAAATAACAAGACCTACTTACAATTTGTGATCCATAAACAACAGATTGTCCTGACAAAGTAGGAACTGCTATGTCTTTCAGGAGAAGCTTTTGTGCATATAGCCTGCATTGTACTCTCTTCTGTCTGCTGTTCTCCGTAAAATGTGCCATGCACAGACACTTATAATGTTCAGGAACAGTGTTAAAAATTATTTTTAACCTCTTTAAGTTCGTCAGCCTTAGGACAAACTTTTTCTGGGGTGAAAAAAACAGAGACAACACTCTTCGTCTTCTCTAGTAAAGCGGGGACCTAGACAGGGATTATTTAAACAAGATCCAGAAAAAAAGTGCTTTGTTGTCCAAACGAGCCGTTCATTGTAGTACTTGGAAAGCAGATTCTGTTAATAAAATATCTTGGACCCGAGCTTTGTAACCTTGCAGGTCTTTTTTATGCTCAAGCAGCAACATTAAACACTAACTAAAGTTTAAAAAAAACGAAATAGGACCCCTTTAAAGAAAGACCCTAGAGAGAGACGCCTCCATAGCATCGTTTTGCTCTTTGACTTCTTTGGTTAATGGTTATTCTGAATGCCTGTTAATTAATTAGCCATCACAAGATACAGAGTGCTGCTTCATGGAGGGACACTGTGACATTACTGACAATGAAAATCTTTTTTTCAGCTGTGACCACTAGGGCTGGGTATCGATTCAGATGTTCAAATTCGATTCGATTTCGATTCGCAAGCTCTCAATTCAATTCGATCTCGATTCGATTTCAATTCTCGATTCTATTTTCGATTTCTATTCCTGAATCGATTCACGATTCGACTACAATGAATATATATGTCATACAAATCATATATTTATAAAAAAAAAGAACAGTGGACATAAGTTTACAAGTGGTTAATTAATACAAAGAAATTAAGAGCCACAAACCTGTATATAAAACTCTTTTTATTTTAGGTAGGCCTACACTATACACTAAATGCATACAATGAATAGACAGGATTTTGATCCAAGATGCAAAATTGATGCTGAAAATTGGACAAGTCAGAACAGTTGCACGCCTTGATCAAACAGGATCAGGTTATTTTATGTTTAAGATAGATAGATAAATAAATATCAGTTATTTTTTAGACAATTTTTTTATTACATTGATCTCACCTAAATGTTTGTTTTTACAATGGGGTAATTTTTTGTTAAGAGTTTATGCAACACATGGAAGCTTGATTTCAATCTTTGAATTAAATTGAAAAAAGTAGCACAAATAAATACAATAGAATAAAGACAAATAAAGAGACATAAAAATAAAAGTTTTTGGGTAGGTCAGAAATACTACAGAAACTGAATAAAGTAAGCCAATGTAAAATAACACTGGATAGTCTTTTAGTCCTGACTGAATTAAATACATAGGCTATTAATTCTGATTCCTTACAATTAATGCTATATTATGTTGTTTTGACAACAAAATTAATGACAGGCACATATGGATGCGTTCACTTTAAGAACTAGTGCTCGGATCCATTACTGTTTCATTATACTGTCTGTCACACGCGTTTTATGCTTATTTAAGACATAACCGACTGTCTTTACGAGGTTACTCACCAAGACCAGAGTTTTGACAAAATTTTGTGTGTTTTTAACTGTTAACCCTCTGAGGTCTAAGGGTTTTTGGGGTCCTTGAGGTGTTCTGACATGCTCTGACATTTGTGCTTTTTTCAGTTATTTATAAACATGTTAATGGCAAAGGTGTAAATTCACTCAATATAGCACAAACTGGGCTACCGGAATTTCTGAGCAACAATTATGAAACATGTTTGTATTTTTGAGAGAATATTGCTTATGCATGGTTATTGAAAAAACTAAAACTTAAAGTGTCTGAAATAAGGCCACAAAACACATACTAAATATGTGTCCACAAGACTTTTGACTAATGAGTGTTGTTGCCTAGAATTTTTGCTTCAAAATGATCTGAAAATCATCCTGCCTAATCATTTATACAAACACATACACTGATTTAAATTTTATTAGAGACCTTTGGTTTGGAAAGGCAATATGCGTGGAGGCGTGTTCACACCTGAGAAGACAAAGCCCGGATAATGTGCCGCATAATGAGCTGGATATTAATTAGCCCTTTCACACAGGTGTGTCACAGGATCCCAAAGAATGCAAGGACAAAAAAAATATCTATATAGCCTGTGCATATTTTACAATTAGAAATTGTAACCAATTACAAATAGGTTACAATTACAACAAAAATGGCAATTTTAACAATATTTCAAGTGTATTTCTTTGTAAAAAGTATACATTTTATCATACGTATTAAAAAAAGGTATGGATTCATTAGTTTGAATATTGGAACAAACACTATAATAACATCTACGTTGATAATTCAATATACCTACTTTATTTTTGACAAAACATCATACTATAGTATATTTAACTATGAGAAGAAATTGGTGAACAAAAGCGTACCTATTTAATGTGACAGTAGTCTTTTTTACAGTCAAAACTTTATAATCTATCCAAAACTAATCACAAAATCGTGTCTAAACATTCATATTTAGTCTGTAATATATTGTGTATGATATATTAGTACATACATGTGAATTTGCAGCTTGTTGCTTATACAGACATTTTATTTCAACATATTTCAGTCTATTTTTACTCATCTTAGTAGGCTATAGCAATATAGTTTGTATGTGTTGTTCATGTAAACATAACGTTTACTAATATAGGTGCGAGAGTGAATGAACAAGGCACAGACACGCGCTGTATAACTGTAGTAAACAAAGCGCGCGCGCCTATGCCGTTCACTCATTATTTAGCCTACACACAGACACGCAATTCATATTTAAACAGTCTTTTTGCGGTTTACAGTCCGACACTATTCAATATCACGATTAGAACAAAGCACTAGAATAAATGACTTACTACATCAGCTGGATCCGTTGCTCCTCAAAATGAAACTACCAGCACTTCTGGTACATTTTCCAGGGTTAGATAGTATTATTCCTCACAGCGAAAGGATACGCTGTGTACACAGCTGTACAAGATACTTACTAAACACGATGTGTTTTATAATCCAGCTGGTGGGCGTTGACATGTTTGAACGGCTTGTCTAAGATCATTTGCGTTTGAATAGCGCGCGCTCTCCGTGGGCGTGGCACATTAACGCGTAATTAGGTCAGAGACTATTTATATAGAGACATGCCACTTCCTCAATCCTTAATACAACTACATAGGGAAAACCCGTAACGCCAAAGATAGCGGTTGTATGCACATGCCCCGCCCCTCCCGCTGGAAAGCCAATCGTCTGCTTTTAACAGTCAAGCCGGAAAACATTTAAGCCTATCGTCTGGTTCCACCGACGCATGCGCACAGTTGAGGTTTGCGACAGCGGAAAATATGTTACTGTTTGAAAAGGCGGCAGATTTGATATGTGTTAGTTGTGTAAATATCAGACATCCCAAGTCTCCCGGAAGTTCCGGGAGTCTCCCGCAGATTGATAGCGGCACTCTAATGACCGCAAATTAGTTCAAATCTCCCGGAATCTAGAGCGAGCGAGCAGTAGCGCGCGCATGACAGAGAGCGAGAGAACCCTTGTGCATGCGCAGTAAAAGTATAACCTGTGGAGAAAAAGGCGTTTTAATTTGGGGCAAAGTCATCAAACTTTTTCAGCGATTTTTATCATATTTTATTAGTGTTTGTATACATGCAGTTTTTATGTCCCGGTGACCAGTGAAAGTGCAGTTCTGAGTCTCTGCCCATTCATTTAGATAGGAGCCTGGTCTTGTTAGTCCGAAATAGCTGCCCGGAGGCGTTGCCAAGATGGCGGCCGAGTGGCATGACTTGCCTAAAAGGACTTTGATTAGGTGTAATGAGCTGGAAAGAAAAATACTGACATCTCTCACTTTTCATACAGATTACATAAGCTGAGAATATTTGTTTTTTTTTATATAAATTCATTCATTTAAAAGAAGAGAGTTCAAGCTTCATTATGGAAAAACACTCGTGCCTGTATGACAAGTATTCGCGGAATTAAAAATAATCTTAGGACGCGTTTCAGAATGGACTTCACTGACAGAGAGAAGGCAGAACGCGCATCATGTTTGTTTTTCTTTATTTGGCGAAAAGCACAACACTTTGTTTTTATTGTGAGTATCCACAAAAAAAATAGACACTTATCAGGATCTAATGATGTACAACACTTAATATGTAAGATCAAAATCAACAGAGTATTTTGAGTTTCTTTTGCACTGATAAGAAAAAAGCGAGACTATCGCGCAGGCGCAATAGCCGACCTCAGAGGGTTAAAGCGATATAATTAGAGGTCGACCGATAGTGGATTTTACCGATACCGATATCTACGTTTGACCGTACATCCCGATAACCGATAATTCAACCGATATTTTTTTTAATGGATACTGGATTAAAAACAAACATAACACTCACAATAAAATAGTGTTGAACTGAAATGTGCTAAATTAAATAAATATATAAATATGAATATATTAAAACTCTATACAGAAAATTATTTAAACACTAAAATATTACAGGTTTCGTTAGCTATAACCTAGAAACATACATACATTTCATAGGTAACACTTTGCAAGTCCCATTTGTAAACAAGGATGTATTAGCTAGCTTTCATGAACTATATGCATTATGCAATATACGTTTTTACTGTATGTATTAATATGAGCAATACAATTGTACCTTTATCATTCATGTTAGTTCATAGTACATTAACTAAGGTAATAACAGATCAAATTAGAATTAAAACTCCATTTTAAATGCATTAGTAAATGTTGAAATTAACAAACTAACAATGAATAATACTTCTACAACTTGTATTAACCTTAGTTAATGCTAAAAAGGGAATCTTATTGTAAAGTGTTACCATTTCATATAATTACAAAGAGTCGTGCTTAAAGATGGCCATTAAAATGTAATAAAGACCTGTATTACGTACGTATGTAATATAGTCTCTCACTTTATTTGCTTCTATTTTAGAACACTTGATGATAATCTAATCAAAATAACAAGATGTATTGTAGTGATTAAAAAGATCTTAAATCGAACGCGTTTCTGATTAGTTTACGTTTCTGTCGGCTGCATGAACATATCAATGTTGAGAAAGCAATCACGTCACTAGTTTTAAATATGCAATTTCGTCGGCTAATGAATGCATAAAAGTGACCAGCCGGATATAAAATAATGCAAATAGATAGTAACAATTGCGCCATAAAACATTTGGGTCAGGTCTGCGTGTGTTTTTGTCACAATTGTTTAAACCGCTTGACTGAGGTATAATGTTACAGTCCTCACAGCCTCGACGGCAAACTACTGTTCTTTCTCTGCTGATGCAGCATCTAGTCAACAAATGAATTACTTTATAATGATATGGCAATATGTACTTTAGTGTTCTGTATTCATACCGTTTCGCTGTCGGTGTTTTAAATGTGCGTCTGAAGTGTCAGCGCTCTCTGTGCTGCGTGTTCTCTCCGTGCTGCGCGCTGCCTCACGTGTTAAGTAAACAACTCAGCCAGTGATAGTTTGTTATTTGTCCTCTAGAGGCCGCTCTCGCTCTGTATAATGCCAGCAGTCTCTTCCCAGCGCTCTCGTGCTGTGTAATGACAGCGCGCACTTCTCAGCCGCTCCAGCAACGGACACAACCCGGAAAAACTATCGGTGTGGATTTTTGCCGATAACAATAGTTCCACCAATCAACTATCGGTGCCGATTGATCGGCAAAACCGATGAATCGGTCGACCTCTAGATATAATCCACGAAAAAGAACTTTTGTTACTGGCGAGCTGTTTGTGAGGTGGATTTAGGCTTTACTGCACGCAGTGAAAAACATCTCTGAGAGTGCGCGAGCACTGGATAGTTTAAAATTGCTTGAATGTTTAAACTGGTAAAACTTAAAAAGACGTGAACATGATAAACGTTAGTTACGATGCAATGCTGGCCCGATTGTGCAAGTGAATATTCCGTCATGTGCCGACTCCCAAACACCAGTGTGTATCGACGCCTGCATCGCTTGACGCTTGCCTTGTGCAGAGAGAGAAGACGCAGCACCGCGAGCCCTAAATATGGAAAAAAATTTGAATCGACCACATTTTAAAAAACGATTAATCGAAAAATCAATTTTTTTGCCCAGCCCTAGTGACCACATCCGCTTCCTTTGAGCTTTACTGTTTACACAAGTTCCAACTGGCGATCAAAACAGAAATGTGTTACTCTGTATTTATTGTTCAAGTGTACTTTGTTTGCTATTATACATCTAGACTATTTTAAGTAACTCAGTCACACCTTTAGATATAAACCACTGCTTTTACATATGGAGGTCCTGCTTCAATAAAAAGGCCTTTTACTGAGTAGCAGGAACAAGGAAAGGCAAAGTGTTAGTCATTAGTGCAACACCTGTTGACGTGATCTCTGGTTTCCCTCTTCTCAGCATAGCATGTATCTGAACCACTGCTCTCTCAAATTCACTCAGATTGTATTTATCACTAAATGGTTTGTTATGTGCAGATCACAGTATATGAGACAAATCACCCTCCTTTTACTGTATTTGTATGCTGCATTGTTCTGTACCAGGAACTAACACGAAAAAACTAACTTTTATCCAAAACCTACTATTCAATTCAATTCAAATTTATTTGTATAGTGCTTTTCACAATACATATTGTTTCAAAGCAGCTTTACAGAAAGTGCATTTCAGAAATGTACATAGAAAAATACAGTTAGTTAATCATGTATTAATTTAGGGCATAACATATCGCCGGCGTTGAGTCGTCTCTTCACAGGCGTTTAGTCTTCTCATCACAGGTGTTCGGGCATCTGAAGTCTCCGTGAGAGGCTGGATACAAACTGGAGCTGACGAACGCTATTTACCTCGGGACTAGCAGATGGGAAATAATTAGCATAGCTGCTGTTCATAATATTAATACATTCTATCTGATGCAGCAGTGGTATAAAAGGTAAGCATTATGTGAATGCTTGGCTAAAGAGATGCGTCTTTAATCTAGTTTCAAACTGGGACAGCGAGTCAGAGCCTCGAACAATATCAGGAAGGCTATTCCAGAGTTTAGGAGCTAAATGTGAGAACGCCCTCCCTCCTTTAGTGGACTTAGATATCCTAGGAATGACCAAAAGCCTCGAATTTAGTGATCTTAAAAAATTTGATGGATTGTAGGGCGATAGAAGGTCCATTAAATACACAGGAGCTAGACCATTTAGGGCTTTATAGGTCAGTAGTAATACTTTGTAATTGATTCGGAACTTGATAGGTAACCAGTGTAGAGATGATAAAATTGGTGTTATATGATCATATTTTCTTGACCTAGTAAGAACTCTAGCAGCTGCATTTTGCACTAACTAGCTTGTTTATTGAGGAAGCAGGACAACCGGCTAATAAAGCATTACAGTAATCTAGTCTCGAGGTCATGAATGCATGAACTAACTTTTCTGCATCAGAAACAGATAGCATGTTACGTAGCTTAGCAATGTTTCTAAGGTGGAAAAAGGCTGTTCTTGTAACATATGAAATATGATTTTCGAAAGACAAGTTGCGGTCTAGTATAACACCCAGGTCTTTTACTGTAGTGGATAAAGTAACAGGACATCCTTCTAAATTAAAGTTGTATTGTAAGAGGTTTTGTGGGTAGTTTTTTTGGACCAATAAGTAATACCTCCGTTTTATCTGAATTTAATAGCAGGAAATTAAACGTCATCCAGCAGTTTATATCTTTAAAACACTGTCAATTTAGATGAGTTAGTGTTTTCATCTAGTCGTGATGAAAAATATAAATGAGTGTCATCAGCATAACAGTGGAAATTAATTCCATGTTTTCTTATGATATTACCAAGTGGCAGCATATTGAGAATAGCAGAGGGCCTAACACCGATCCTTGCGGCACTCCATAGTCTACTGACGTTATCTTCGATTTTTCCCATTTAAACAGACAAAATGGTAATGGTCTGATAATTACGATCTAAACCAGCTTAATGCCTGTCCCTGAACACCAGTGTAGTTTTGTAGGTGATCCAAGAGTATTTTATGATCTATAGTGTCGAACGCAGCGCTAAGATCGAGTAGAACGAGTATTGAGATACAGCCTTGGTCAGAAGCTAAAAGTAAATCATTTGTAATTTTAACTAGTGCAGTTTCTGTGCTATGATGCTACTAGTGAGCTATCCTTCTGTAACTGACATGAAAGTTCATAAGTAACTGATTTGGAACATTTTATATGTAATATGCCGGAACTCTGCATCATGCAAATAGCACACAAGAGACTTGATTCAGTTGACGAGAAATAATGCTTGAATAAGTAGTGAATGCACTCTCAAAAAGAAAAAATGTACAGCTTTTCATGGAGGCAGTACCCTTAAAGGGTCCACTTTGTACCCTATTTACCCATAAAAGTTCATTGTAGTACCGTAAGGCTACATATTAATACTCTAGGGTCCTAAAATGCATCTTTTAGGGGTAGATAAGGTGCAAAGTTATCCTTTTTGGGGTACTGCCCAGAGACAAGCTTTTGTATCAACTTACTCCATTTTAGACCAGATATACATTTAAAATCTCTCTGATACTTGAATTTTTAATTTAGAAAGGGAAAAATTATTTTGTCAACACAAATATAGTCATGTATTTTTCATAAATGATGTTGTCAATATGTGTTAAAGGCTGTCACCCATGGATTTAACAACCTGAATGGTAAAAAAAAAACAAAAAAAACGTTAAGATTAGTAATAGTTTACTGGAGACATGGGCAAGATCTCTCTCTCTCTAACACACACTTTTACTTCCCATAGATTACATGTGCTTTTATCTCTTACATGTAGAGGATGTCACCCACTGACATGTGAACAACGGCCTTTTATGTATAATGCCATACTGTACACTAAATATGCGCTAGCTACATCAATCAGTCATTTATGCACAGATCCACTGTATGCTTTAGACATGCACAATTTACCTTCATCATCATAGATTGCTATGTATTATGGATGTGCACACACATCACATGCAAGATGGTGCTGTCATGTCTTATACAGGGACAAGGGACAAGCATAACAAAAGAATGACAAAGCATAATGTGCATTACATGAATGGGTTTGCTCCTGGCGTTTGATAGAAGACAGAGATTGCGGAGCAGATTGAATCTTCTTGTAAGCATCAGATAATCCCCCGCATCCACTCAGCTTTCTGCTTTATAGATTCCTGTGGTGATGGACACTGCTCTTCAATGCAATGTGAAAGTGCTGTATTTCACTAAGTCCTGGGAGAAACCCAGAGTCTGCTGGTGGAGTTATCAGATAGATGCTCTCCTCTGATCATCCTTCCAGTGATATTCCAGTATGATCGAGACAGGATCAGGTGCTCTGTGCTGCTTTGGATACTGAGGGATTACTGGACTCCTGCTTTTTATAGAAGATCAATATAATCTGATAATTTGCTTGCAGTTTTACTCTGATGATGAGAAATCAGAGACATTACTATTGAGAGGCAAGAAAAAAGACATCAGGAGGGATTTTAGCCTTGAATATAGAATTACATTTTACATTATAAAATGTTATCAGATTAAAACATAGTTTTATTTTAATTATGAAGTAAATTTTTATTGCATTATTTTCTAAATATATATTTCTAGTTTTATTTTACAAGGCACTTTATTTAAAGGTGCTATATGTATTTTTTAGCGGGCTCTATGGGTGATGTTTTAGATTGCAACCAATTTTTACAAGAGCGCTCGTGCTCTTGCGCGTGCTCGAACACAAGAGCGAGCACTCATGGTACACGGCCACACTGAGACTTTCAACACACCGGAGAAAGCATCACACACAACATGCTGGAAACTCATGTAAACTCCCACTGTCTGCAACGTTACAATAATAGGCTACTTTTATCAGCTTGACGTTGAACTAATGCTCCATGCTCGTACCATGATAATGTTACATTGACTGCATTTAGCCGACATGTGGTGTTATCTAGCATAATAAGGCATTTCACTAACTATTTGTGTATTTTTCACAATCAGCAATGTCAACATAGGTGAATGTATAATATGATAACGAAAACGGTTAGTGAAATAGACTGAACAATTTCAGTGTAACAGTAAGATCGTAGGAAGTAACATTACTGTACTGAACGTGTCTGGAAATGTGTATTATAAACAATATGATAGGAGTGGGATGAGTGACGTTAGACAGTAGATCTAGTACATAAAATAAAAGTTACATCCTAAAGCACCTACTTTTTGTTATCCTGGAACAGTCTTTTGTGTTCATTTCATGTCTCATATATGTTGTAGTTTACCTTGCTATTTCATTACAGTTTACCATTATTTCAGCATATCTGAAAACTTGTAATTTATCACAATAAAAATAGCGGAGGTTTCTCCATAATTCAAACGCTCTGCCGATGTTGATCCGTGTTTTCGTCCTAAGTCGATCCGATTCACGTTTGGCCTGACGAGCTTCAGCAGATACATTTTTGTTTCGTTTTTTATATTTATGTGGAGTTTGTGTTGGAGGCAGGTCGTTTTTTGGTGTTATCAGTAGGGGTGGCACGGTACATGAAAAAACATCCGAACCATTCGGTTCGCTTGTCACGGTTCGGAGCGTGTGTGTGTCTCACGGTTCGTCGCATGCGCAATGTAGCCTCGTGCCCGTATGTGACCTCAGACGTGTGTTTCCTTTTCGCGTGACGTGTGTGGACATGTATGGCAAGCCAAAGTGTTCACAAACGCCTGGCCAGGCGTCCGATTGCACATTGACACGTCAAAAGCGTGCGTTCGACAGCCGAACGCGCGTCAAAAGCGCGCGTTTTTGCCATAAAAGCGCGCGTTCTTAACGTGCGCTTTGTGCACACAGAAAACGCGCGTCAGAAGCGCACGTTCGACAGCCAAACGCGCGTCAAAAGCGTGCGTTTTTGCCATAAAAAGCGCGCGTCAGGAACGCACGTTTGGCTGTCAAAACGCACGCTTTTCACGTGCGCTTTGGGGGTCACCGAAAACGCGCGCTTTTGACGCGCGTTTATCGTAACAAAAATGGGCGTCGAAAACGTGTGTTTCGAGTAGGACGTTATGAACGTGTAAACAGGTAAACCACACAGGCAGTGCCAGCGTGTGTGAAGTGTTCATACAGGCGAAAAGAACGTGCTCGTTCATTTAGTGTTCTCGGAATCGCACGTCGAAAGCGTGTGAGGTCTTATGTCCCGGTTTCTTGTACTGTCATTAAACCCAAGCTAAACAGCATGGCTTTATCGATGGCAAATTTGACAGAGGGGAGGATTATAATTGGTGAGTTATCCAGTATAGTTATCATTTAGGTAAAAAAAGAAAACTGCACTTCTACAACATTTTATTGATTTTTGCTCATGTTAATTTCAATGTTTACTAATGATTATTAAAATAAAAAGTTGTATTTGTTAACATTACTTACGCACTGCGAACTATCAGGGTACTAAAAGGGTACACGTCTCAGATTATTAAATAAGTAAAACAAAGTTGTAAAAGTAAAGTTTAAAAAGGTTATGGAAGTCTATGAAAATTGTAAAAAAAAAAAAAAACTCTTCAACTCTAAAACCTCAAGAAAACCAATGCTAAATATCTGAACAAGTTCTGGGCCAGATTTTAGGCTGATGTGTATAGCCTATATATATATATATATTTACCCGTGGGACACTTGCCATTCTACATTATAACATAACTATAACACGCGCTTTGATTCATTCCGTACATTTGGGGGTTTTAGAGGTTTAATTGAAATAAAATATTAACATTACTGCCCTAACTATTAGGATATCTACTTCATAAATATTTGGAATAGTATGGAAATATAAGGTTCAGATCATTAAAAACATATATGGAAATCGAAGAGTCATTGGTGAAGTCTGGATGTCATCTAGTGGAAAAGATTGTTACTGCACACACAAATATTTTTTCCCTAAAGTTCATTTATTGAGACATCAGCCTAAAATCTGGCCCTGAACTTCAGATATTTAGCATTGGTTTTCTTGAAGTTTTAGAGTTGAAAATGCATTGTAAATATATATAGTATATAATACAACAATATGTATTTTATATTTTTTTTTTACAATTTTCATAGACTTCTATAACCTTTTTAAACTTTACTTTTACAACTTTGTTTTACTTATTTAATAATCTGAGACGTGTACCCTTTTAGTACCCTGATAGTTCGCAGTGCGTAAGTAATGTTAACAAATACAACTTTTTATAATCATTAGTAAATGTTGAAATTAACATGAGCAAAAATCAATAAATGTTGTAGAAGTGCAGTTTTCTTTTTTACCTAAATGATAACTATACTGGATTATAATAACTCACCAATTATAATCCTCTCCTCTGTCAAATTTGCCATCGATAAAGCCATGCTGTTTAGCTTGGGTTTAATGACAGTACAAGAAACCGGGACATAAGACCTCACACGCTTTCGACGTGCGATTCCGAGAACACTAAATGAACGAGCACGTTCTTTTCGCCTGTATGAACACTTCACACACGCTGGCACTGCCTGTGTGGTTTACCTGTTTACACGTTCATAACGTCCTACCCGAAACACACGTTTTCGACGCCCATTTTTGTTACGATAAACGCGCGTCAAAAGCGCGCGTTTTCGGTGACCCCCAAAGCGCACGTGAAAAGCGTCCGTTTTGACAGCCAAACGCGCGTTCCTGACGCGCGCTTTTTATGGCAAAAACGCACGCTTTTGACGCGCGTTTGGCTGTCGAACGCGCGCTTCTGACGTGCATTTTCTGTGTGCACAAAGCGCACGTTAAGAACGCGCGCTTTTATGGCAAAAACGCGCGCTTTTGACGCGCGTTTGGCTGTCGAACGCACGCTTTTGACGTGTCAATGTGCAATCGGACGCCTGGCCAGGCGTTTGTGAACACTTTGGCTTGCCATAGACATGCATATACGAGGCTTGTTCGACTTGAACTGGCACTGCACAGAGCGATCGGCGCCAGGGCGACGGCTCCGTATGCTTTTCAATCACTCTCGCGAGTCGCGGTACTTTGATGTCATTCACCGATAGCTCTGTCTAGCGCCGGTTCAAGTCGAACACGCCAGTAAAAGTGGAGTATGGAGCGCTGCAGGACACGTCACGCGGAGAAGTGGCAAGTGGGAGAGATAAGGAAGCCTAACCGGAGTTGGAGGATGCGCCAGCGTCGTATAAGTCCGGTGTGTGGGAACATTTTGGATTTCATGTTATGAGATATAGCAGCTACAGTGGCACTTTAAGTTTAGATAAGAACTCCAGTCATATGTTTCCAAATACTGCACTTTAATTTCAAGTGAAAAAAGGTGTATCCTCACTCTCAGGGAATAGAAGCATTGCTGATACTGTTTATGTGTTGAGGTTGAACTTATGTTTCACTTTATGATTATGGCCGTTGCTATTGCTATAGCCTAATTATAGGCAATTATGTTTCATGTATTTTTACTTATTTAAAAGACAGAGTTTTAAGAGTTCCTCTTTTTCTTTTAAAAGATAATATTTTTGTAAGAGCTACACTTAAGTTGGCAATTTGATAAATGCAAGTTAATTTTTAATCTTTGAGTGCTAAAAATGCATATAAGTTCCTGTAGAGCAGCCATATCACCCTGTAGCCCAAGACTGGTTGCCCACTGAAGCTAAGCAGGGCTGAGCCTGGTTAGTACCTGGATGGGAGACCTTCTGAGAAAACCAGGTTGCTGCTGGAAGAGGTGTTAGTGAGGCCAGTAGGGGGTGCTCACCCTGTGGTCTGTGTGGGTCCTAACGCCCCAGTATAGTGACGGGGACACTATACTGTCAAAGAGCACCGTCCTTCGGATGAGACGTTAAACCGAGGTCCTGACTCTCTGTGGTCATTAAAAATCCCAGGATGTCTTTCGAAAGAGTAGGGGTGTAACCCCGGCATCCTGGCCAAATTTGCCCAGTGGCCTCTGTCCATCATGGCCTCCTAATAATCCCCATATATACACTGATTGGCTTCATCACTGTCTCCTCTCCACCAGTAAGCTGGTGTGTGGTGAGCGTTCTGGCGCACTATGGCTGCCGTCGCATCATCCAAGTGGATGCTGCACATTGGTGGTGGTTGAGGAGATTCCCCCCTCTATGTGTGAAGCGCTTTGAGTGCCTAGAAAAGCGCTATATAAATGTAATGAATTATTATTATTATTATTATTAGAGATAGTGATACACATTCTAGTTTTTTTGCCAAATAAACGAAAAGCATGTCATCAATGTCTTCTCTCTTGCTGTATCAAAATGTCACCTAGGTTTCCTCGGAGATGGTCCCAATAATGTGCTTAAAGTCGAGTCAAATTCAGTTTGTGCATGATTGCATGATATAACTTTTTTGTTAATACTGTATCCTAAATTGTGGATAATTAAGCTATATATCATATGCTGAAGTACATTTCTGGAGTGTTAAAGATTAAAAGAAAAAATAACAAGAACCGTACAGAACCGAAAACCGTGACCCTAAAACCGTGATACAAAGCGAACCGTGGCTTTTGTGAACCGTGCCACCCCTAGTTATCAGACTCCATGTCGTTAGCTGCAGTGCCGTCGCATAGACTGTATATAAAAAGGAGAGAGGCTCGGGAGCGCGCATGCACATCACATCCGATGGATTTCGCAGAAAATCCGACCTGGAGACTTCACATAGAAATAGGAATACTGGCCTTCAGAGGTAATGGCAAAACCCGACAAGTGGATCATTGTAATGTGTGATTACAACCCCTTCACACACAGGCAATAAAAAAAGGATTCATTTTAGAAGAAAAGTTACATGTAGCACCTTTAAAGAAAGTTTGTCTTCATAATCTCGTCAAAATGTAACTTGCTCCGCCTTTATACATCGTAATACAGAAAGACTGAAAGTGTAATTATTGCTTTTATACAATAGTTTAGTAAACAAGACGTTAGTATTTAGTAACTTACATTTTAGACACTCTATATCCAGTTACTTTGTGTATTTTTGTCCTTTTTTTGTTCCTATGAATTAGCATGCTTGAGCAAATCAGTTCGGTTGAATGAAGGACATGTGTCCTTACTGAATAAATCACTGGTTTTGAAATGATCGTTTTAATGATTCAGTCAGTGACTCTTTCATAAAGGCAGTCATTTGTCGCCACCTATTGGTGTAACAAGGTAACCTGCAGAAAGAATCACTGAATTTTTTGTGTGTGTGTATTTTATTAGAATGACAGAGTTGTGCATTTGTATTGTTAAACGCATTAACAGCATGAATAGGTTTATACAATAAAAACTATGCAAAATAAGGAAATTTGGTACAACAATTATTTATTGTATAATTTATTACAAAAAACAAGTGCAAAATTGTATCTTAACAACATGTTGTCATTTCATATGAACTAGAGATTCCCCACCAGAAATCATAAAAACTTCCTAAATGGCTGGAAAGCTGCTTCTGTGTTAATGTGATGTGTAGTTGTAGACTCTTTCAGCATGAAAGCTTTAGCTGATTTTGTAATCACACTGCGGTATGTTTTCTAATCTTGTGTAACCTAATAGAAAATGTATACGTTTCATTTTTTCCCCCTTCACTTCATGGAGCAAACTACTGAACGCTTCAGATGTTTTAATATTCTTCAAGCTTTTCTGAGCCGTCGCTCACAGAATAGAGAGCACATATCGGTTTCTGTGAGATAAAAACCCAGGGATACTGTTTTCTTGGACATAAATGGAATTGAATAGAGTTTGATGTGTCTGCAAAATTCAATTAAAGCGAGTATTGGCCTGATGTGTTTTAGGCTGTAATCACTGAGGGATGGGAGCAGCTTTTTATATTATTCTGATTTCAAATGATCAGGTTTGTCACAGCTCCTACATTTTTGTTTGGGTGAATATACAGTAGACGTTGCCTGATGGTTTATTAAAGCTGCAGTCCGGCGTTTTTCCTCTTTGTCGCCATCTCTGTTCGAAATCTGCAATTGCAGTCATTCGCGGAATTATCAACTTTACTTGAGTTGTACTTCAACACCCTCGACACGGCACAGTGCGGAGGAACACAATGTTTGAGGAGAGTGTGAGTCTGTCAGTCACAGCGCCGATGTGGATGATCATATGGCGTTATTTCCCTGTCAAATGTCGAGAGCGCATTATTGTAGCGCGAAAGTACATTAATATAATGCGCGAGCGTGAATCTCAATGCTCGCGTGCGGAATATAATGCGCGAGCGCGAATCTCTCTGCTCAGGTGCGGGAACTGGGTGCGCTCTCTCAGATACACGCTGCTCTTGTAAGAATTTTCTCTGGGCTCGCTCAGAGAATATGCCTGCACTTAAAACTTGGTCAGTGCAATCGCGAATCTCTCCTCTTCGCTTAAAGTAAGCGTGTATGTGCTTAGACTGTGTCCCGTGCGTTCGCGCATGCCTTATTACTCTTCTCTTCGATTTCTTTCTCTTTGCTCTTGGCATAAACGCTGTCAAAACGGCAACAACCAATCAGAAATTTTTATTCCATGTGTTATGTAGGGTTTTTTCCCCTTTTTTTCTGCTGTTCTGTAAAGCACTTTGGCCAGCCAGTGGCTGATGTAAAAATGAGCTATATAAATTAAATGAACTTTAACTTGTGAATGTCATTGGTTGTTTTTGGTCATAATCCTTGTCCTTGTGTTCCCATTGTCTCTTGTCTAGCTTTGTTCCCTGTACCATTGTTGGTGATTCTATGTTTAGTCCGATGTTCATGTTTATGTTCATGTTAATTTCATATTGTCACTTCAACCCAAATCGGTTTATTGGAATAAACTATACTTGGGTTCAATTCAACTCGACTTCAGTGAACTATATTACACATATAATAGACATGATTCATGATTCATGATTCTATCTTTCTAGATCTTGTTGTCTTAATTTTAAAATCTGAAAGTTCTTGTTTTAGGTTCTTCATATAGGCCTATTATATAGGCTACATTGTTATATAAAAACATTAAGAAAGGTTTTAATAATTATTAAATAATTAGGTACTAGTCCCAATCAATATTTTGAAATGACAAATTTGTCCCCACCAATATTTAGCAAGCTCCTTTGAACTGCTATTTTGATATTTGCGCTGCATTTGGATCTTTGCGCTGCTATTTGGATCGATTCCAACGGCCAGGACGACGACAGTACAAGATACGACGTAATTTGATTGGCGGCGGGGTATCTGACAGGCAGGCTACACGCGCGGGCCGGGACTACTTTTTGTGCTTGCACTCACTGGCTGCGAGCGGATGGTGTGTGCGTGTGTGTGTGTGTGTGTGTGTGTGTGTGTGTGTGTGTGTGTGTGTGACGACGCCGACGGTAAGTTACCAGGGCTGTTTCTCTGCCTGCCATATACAAAGGCCAGAGTAAAACATTTTAATATTACGTTTTTTGACCCTTTTTGTACTTTGTAGATCAGCTATGTCACCCAAGAAGAAGAAAGGGGACATACGAAGCTTTTTCATAAAGCAGAGTGTAAGTAGGCAAAAATAACTAGCCACACAAATAACTAGTAGTAGTGGCTGACCAGGCTTTCAAATGCAGATTCTACTGTGGAAAATAGTATTAACTGGTGATCCTGGTTACCCAGGATATTGTTACAGTTAAACCTAGCTTCTGCAATCTTTCAAGGTTAGGAGCATTAATTAGGGGTGTGCAGCACGGATAGACTCATAGAAGTCGCGCTATCATGATAGAATGCTACGTTAGCAAGTCACTGAATGTTAATTAGCCTACCTTAACTTAGAATCTTGCAGTCATAAACAGTGGATCATCTGAGACAGTTTTAGTTTCTACATTCTGTTTATGTAATATATTTGTGAGTGTAGCCTACTTGCTAGACACATGTGCTGGAAAAACATGTTGGCAATGTTAAAAAGGCAAAAGTTAACACTGTTGGTTATTCAAATATAATGAATCATTATTTGATTGATAATATCCAAATAACAATATCTGGTAGGAAGGTTAAACTTGCTAGCCATAGGATAGACTACAAAATTAATTAACCATTTTGTATGCAGGAAACCACAACAGCATCAAACCACAACAGATTTACATTTATTCATTTAGCAGACACTTTTTATCCAAAGCGACTTACAATTGAGAACAATAGAAGCAGTAAACCTAGGATAACAATATGCAAGTTTTATGACCCTTCCCAGTTTAATCTAATGCACTTTTTTTTTTTAAGAATAGAATATATCTATTCTTATATCTATATAATAGAATATATATGTCCCCACCAAAGCTGTGACCAAACCTACGCCCATGTGGATGATACTGGCATTCAGAATCACAGATTATTCTTTTTGGAAGTATGACCAACATAAGAATTTTCACCGGAAAATGTCATGAATGTATGAACAAGTAAGAAACATCCACTTTTGTTCTGGTTCTGACATTGCAGTAAATCGCGCTGATTAAATCTAACAATCGCTTATAAGTTATCATATCATGCAAAACCGTGCAAATTATACTTTGTTCTCAAATTGTTAATGTTAACAACGTAAGCATTGCGTGACTACATGTAATGTCCTTCCGAAATGTATCCTTGTTTTCGCATGGGTCCGGTTGCAGTCTCTTTTTTTCGAACGAAGGAACGAAAAAACGAAGTTTCGAAGACTTCCGAACGAAGTCTTTTTAGTCGGGGAGCCAAAGTCTCAAAAGCTCAATAAAATGGGTTGAATCTGACATGGTCTGCCATACTTTTTATTTGTGTTTTTTTCTGTTAACTTTGACCCTAAGAAACAATAATTGGAGGGTCTGATCTGCCGGAAATATCGCGAAAAAAATTTTTGCCCATTTTAGTGTATGCACCCTTTATTTTTTATCAGAAAAATGTGAAAAATTATTTTTTTCATCAAATCCTTTGTGGGTTGGGTAGGCTGTCAATAAATGCATTCCAGATACACAGAACACATGTGCTGACAACATCCACTGAAAAAATTAATCTCTTAAAACACATTTCTACATGATTTTGCATCAATTTAATGCAAAAAAATTAGGCGTTTTCTCACTTTTTCCCAATATTTTCATCTTTACTTCATTGGCAATCAACTATTCCCCTAAGTTATGACATCAGTCAATATGCCATTCTTTTCACCAAACACTATACTCATTCCAAAGAAAAAATTATAAAAATCCAACCAAAATCAATGGATCTGTGATGATTTCACTAGTTGGCGATCAACAGGCTCAGAACTTCAATAGAATTTTAGACTAACTGTCAAAATTCTTAAAAACATGCTGGATATTTAGCATTGAACCTTTCTGGATCCGCCATCAAATTGATAAGTTTAATTATATCAAGTGCTGTGAGAAAAGGATATAAATCTCCACCTCCAACATCCTCACACAATATAGCCTACTAGCTGAGACTCCTTCTTTATGTGTACAGATGTGACGTAATGACGCAAAGACTATGGCAAGCCGTTTTAACTTTTAATCATATCCAGGATATGAATTCTTGATATCAACAATTCAATTTTCACTAGTTAAAATAATAGTTACTGATATCAGGAATTAGATTTCTTCTAGTAACAATGGCAATTTTTGATATCAGGAATTACATTTCAACTAGTAAAAATTTTCATTCTTGATATCAACAATTCCATTTTAACTAGTAAAAACTATAATTCTTGATATTAACAATTTATATCCTGGGAATGGCAATAGGCAAGCCGTTTTGACTTTTAATCATTCGCAGGATATGAATTCTTGATATCAACAACTACATTTTCACTAGTTAAAATGATACTAATTGATATCAGGAATTAGATTTCTCCTAGTAACAATGGCATTTTTTGATATCAGGAATAACATTTCCACTAGTAACAATGCTATTTCTTGATATCAACATTTACATTTTTACTAGTTAAAATGATAATTCTTGATATCAACAATTGACTTTGAACTAGTACAAATTTTAATTGTTGATATCTGTAATTGTATTTTCACTAGTGAAATGTCACCATAGACTGCCATTCAAAAGCAATTGTTGATATCAAGAATTGATTTCTTACTAGTTGAAATACCAATTTCACATATCAGAAATACAATTATTACTAGTAAAAACCTTTATTTTTGATATCAAGAATTCAATTGTTACTAGTTGAAATGTCTATTCTTGATATCAATAATTAAATTTTCACTTGTGACAATGTTAATTTCTGATATCATGAATGTGATTGTTACTAGTAAGAAAGCCATTTTAGATATCTAAAATTATATTGATATCAGAAATACATTTTCAGAGATCAAAAATGAAAATTTTTACAAGTAGCAATTGAATTGTTGATATCAAGAATAGACATTTCAACCAGTGACAATTTAATTATTGATATCAAGAATTCACATTTTTACTAGCAACAATGTAATTATTGATATCAAAAATGATATTTCTACTAGTAAAAAATCAATTCTTGATATCAACAATTGATTTTGAATGGCAGCCTATGGTGACATTTCACTAGTGAAAATACAATTACAGATATCAGCAATTAAATTGTTGATATCAACAATTAAATTTTTTTATATCAAGAATTCAATTGTTGATATCAAGAATTCATATCCTGGAAATGAATAAAAGTTAAAACGGCTTGCCATAAAAGACATGCTCGAATCTCCCTCGGAAGTCCACCAGTACCACTGGAATTAAAAACATTATTACAAGCTTACCGCTTTGAATCGAGCTAAGGCAAGCAGATAGTTTTGAACACTGGCTGGTTATGTATTTTCTCAAATATGTATTTTGGATAATTTTTAACCCATAAAAAGCTACGGACTGCAGCTTTAATAAGTGAATGATTTTAGCTAAAACAAAGACTTCTAATTGGTCCTATGTGAATATTTGATGTCGACAAATTAATCACACCACAGTAGGGCATTGTGCCATGATCTCTATTTTACATAGTACCTGTACCATTCAAAAGTTGGACACACATTACTGCATTTGTTTCCTTTTATGAAATGAAATATATTTATCTGTCCGATCTGTTCGGTCCAATACGGATTGGTCACAAATACAGCATTTAACGGTTAGAATCTGACTCTAGAACAGCAGAACTAGAAGGGTGTGTTATAGATAAATGTGAAATGATCATTAGTAGCATTTTTCCAGGTAGATCCATGCAGAATGTTATTTAAGTTAGATGTAATTTGCAAACAGTTTAGATGAGCAAACAGTGGTATTTTTTCAAACCCATAGAAACAGTAACTAGATAACCTGTAAACCGTTGCTTTGACACGGTTAAACACATAAACACGTCTGAAGCAGATGAGGAGGAAGTCCTTTTGAACCAAGATGTTTAATTAGCGATTCATTTGATGAAGCCTTGTAAGCAGGCTAATTATTTTGCTATCAGCAATTATTTCATCATGCGATACAGCATCTTTGTGTTATGAGTTCAGAATGGTTATAGTCTCTCATCACAAAGCCTTGTTTTAATAAAATACATCTGAGCGAAACATTTTATACTTTCACCTCAAATACATAATGCATTCATTTGGAGGTTGTTTTCCTGCCGGCAATGAATGTGATGCTGCATTATATTGAGGAGAAAATTAATGTTGTGGATGCCATCTACAATTGAGCTTGTCATGGTGACCTTTTTTAAACCTTTTTACCTTTGATTGCAAGTGTTTTAGAGTCGATAGGTTTTTCGCAACACCCGCAGTTATGCACTCCATTCATGTCTATTTTTATATGTACGAATTGTATGTGCATCGATTTGACGTATATACACAGCCATATGGTCTGTATCTGTCTATGGGCTGACTGGCAGCAGCTTTAACGTTAAAGCTAAGGGTGGTGTGCTCTATTAGCTGTCAGAGAGCATCTCTCTCTCTCTCTCTCTCTCTCTCTCTCTCTCTCTCTCTCTCTCTCTCTCTCTCTCTCTCTCTCTTTCTCTCTCTCTCTCTCTCTGTCTATCAGAAAAGTGTCTTGTTGTTGGGAGGTGTGAGGTTAGGAGTTGGTCACATTGTCAGAGTGCATGTGTGTTTGTTAGCCTGCTTTTGTGTGGGTGAGGATGTCCGATCTCCGATGTCAGTATTGGTTAAGAAGGGGGGCTCTTAGTGCATCTGACCCCAAGAAAAAAAAGTCCACAAAAAAAAAAACAAGTGACAGTTTGCTTAGATCATGCTAAATCCCTCTAGTAATATCACTCAAGGTCAGAGTCTTTCCTACCCTATAGCTCTATATTTCTCTCCCTCGCTCTCCTTTTCTCTCTCCATCCCTGCTCATTGACATCTCCGTAGAGACAGGAATACAACGTAGTTATGATTGAAGAGATGGCCTTCTGTCAACATGAGTTTGAACTTTATTTAAAAATTTTCTGAAGAAAATGTCAATGCTCTGTGCCTGTGCATAGCTATATGCGAACAGCACCGCCATCTTGGAACAGTCAATGAGGAGACCTTGGTGAATGGAAGTGTATAACTTTCTGTATCAGTGAGTCATTAAATCATTAATTTAAACGATTTGTTCAAAAACTCTGATTCTTTTATTAAAACAAACAGCTAACCATTCTTATGAGTGAGTCATTGAGTGATTCACTCAACCGAATTGATTTGTTTAAAAACGATGATTCTTTCAGAAACAAAACAAGAGACTGTCTTTATGCATGAATCATTGAACGCATTGAATCATTAGAAACACGTGTTGCAGCAATTCTGCTGTGGGTTTGTTTGGATCTTCTTTTTTTTCTTGACAGCAAAACCAAGCAAACTATTTGGCAATGTTGTGTCTAAAATGTAAGTTGCTTAACTGCTTGTTTATTGAACTGTTGTGTAAGAGAAATATCCCGTCCTTGCCTGCTAATCACATCTGTGGTGATATATGGCCATAACACACTGTTGCTTGTGTGATATTTTATATAATTGTATATAATATAGGGCTCTTTCCAAACATGATGTGAAGAGCTCCATAAGCCATGATGTTTTGTGTTGCATGGAAAGAGTGCATAATTCAAAGGTGAGAATCACATCTATTAAATGTTGTGACTTTGAGGCGTACCCTATACACGCTAAAGCGAAAGTGACACGGCTTGCCTCAAATTCACTTTATTTTCCATGCCTCATGTTTTTTGCATATCACATAGCACCTTTTGCCCCACATAATGTGCAAGATTAAGTGATTTGATGAGATCTCTAGAGGAAGTGCCATGCCATTAATCGAATAATTGATCGGTCCTCCATTTGCAGCTTTCTAATTGGCTGGTGAATGTTTGTGAGCCCTGGATTTAAAACCCCCAGCGGGTCAGCTCTCTGAGGAGTCTGACACGCAGTTATTGAGAAAGGGGCTGAAGTGTTTGCATTTAGGTGTTCCTGTCAAACTGCAAAAGCCTGTGTCATTCAGTCCTGCCATGGCCTTTTCACTGTTCCAACCGTATTCTGTCAGAAATCAGATAAGTGCCTTTGAAACATCTGTCATATTGTTACAAATGTCAATCATGGAGGAGGTGTTCATGAATAAACCCACCTGTTGAATTATGGATGTTGAGGAGTGAATCATGATATTCTTTCCTTCTCTGTGCGGTGGCTAATGCTCTCCTCTCTCTCTCTCTCTCTCTCTCTCTCTCTCTCTCTCTCTCTCTCTCTCTCTCTCTCTCTCTCTCTCTCTCTCTCTCTCTCTCTCTCCTCTCTCTCTCTCTCTCTCTCTCTCTCTCTCTCTCTCTCCCCTCTCTCTCTCTCTCTCTCTCTCCCTCTCTCTCCCTCTCCCCCCAGGCCCTTTCCATCAGAGGACACTGCGCTGAATGAAGATGATGTGTACCGGAGCTTGGAGGAGTTGGCAGAGTAAGTGTTTTAAATCATAGAAAAAGAGTATAATGGCAATTAGCATAAACAAGGTGGGCTTCAGATCATGGTATATCTTCAGATCTATTAAAGTTCCTTTGCATTATTCAGAGCTAATTATTATTACTCTCATAAGGTTGTCACATTGTACGTGATATCGGTGATCAGTATTAACCAAACGCATTTGTTTGGGAATGCTAGATCAGGATTACGATATTAAAAGACAATATTTATGAAATTAGTGTCACATTTTTATATATGATATATAGAGCCATTTCTCATGGCTATGAGCATGATATTTCTCATGTATTTCCAAATGTATGATCCAGCTTTCATTGGGGAAAAGGGTTAAGGTTAAGGGTATTTCCTATGACTGGGAAAGCTCTGGTCAATGGATTTAATAAGAATCGTATAAGAGGTTTATGCCCTCTTTCTATTTGTTCTTCTATTCATTTAAAGATCTAGGGCTTTGTTAATGTTCCCATACTTAAAGTTTCCACTGTCATTTTGCATGTGCTGCACATTTGTACCATTTTGTTTTATTATGATTTTTCATTCAAGTAGCATTCCAGTCATGCCACTTGAAATTCTCTGACCCCAGCTGGACAATACCCAATGGACTTGGATTGATCGATCAATCAATGGATTGCTTTAGTCATTCCCATCTTGAAAATTGTCAAATGAACAAGTCAGTTGTTTTCAGATTGTCTTAAAGTCGGATGGTCTAGTGCTCTGTTACAGAGGTTATTTTCAACTGGGAGATGAGGAAATTCCAAGTTCTTATTTTTATGGAATGCAGCATTAATTAGTAGCATTTAAATGTGATTGGAATAGAATGTTTTATTTATCTATTTATTCATATACCGGTAGTCACATCTACAGTGTCCTTAGTGTCTGGCTGGTGCAGTCACTCACAGAAATAGCCAGGCGTTAAACACTCTTCTGGATACCATGCTCGGAGCATGGCAGGCTGGCAGTGTGGGCGTTAAGAAGACGAGTGAGGGAGGGGGTTGTGTGGTGACAGGCCTGATTCTTGGCTGATTAATTATGAATAATTAGGTAGCAGGGCGGATAGGTGTCATTCATCTGCAGAGGACTGCATGACAGACGTGTTTGCACAGGCTGCATACATTACACTTCTCACAATGCCTGTAAGAAACATCTGTGGAGCTGTACATTGAGATGAGCCTCTGTCACAGCTCAAACAGTTGTGTACATGCTTTTTTGAGCCAATATGAAGTGAGGGTAGACCATGTTTAATTCAGGGCAAACAAAAACAAGGCACTTATTGCACTTTTAATAACTATTTTTAATGTCAAGCACATCCTGCTCTATATTTTCGCATTCATCCAAGTTTCTTTTATTGCTCTAACGTGTTTATAACTTCAAACAGTCCTGCCAACTGAAAGCTGTGTGGGTATATTTACATACGGAGGAAAAATAAGGTTACAATCTCTGCGATTCGCTTAAAGTAGATTGATCAAGCTACAAATTCATCAGATTTCAAACTCCTATCCTGGACCATGCATTATTATCACAACCTTGTTTTGATGGAGGGTTTTTATAGGGCATTAAAAAGAGAAATGATGGTTGGAAAGGGACAGGATCAGGATATGACACAGGCTGGATTTGAACCTGGGAACCGAGCTAGAGATTAGCTATAACATCTACACTCACCTAAAGGATTATTAGGAACACCTGTTCAATTTCTCATTAATGCAATTATCTAATCAACCAATCACATGGCAGTTGCTTCAATGCATTTAGCGGTGTGGCCCTGGTCAAGACAATCTCCTGAACTCCAAACTGAATGTCAGAATGGGAAAGGTGATTTAAGCAATTTTGAGCGTGGCATGGTTGTTGGTGCCAGACGGGCCGGTCTGAGTATTTCACAATCTGCTCAGGTACTGGGATTTTCACGCACAACCATTTCTAGGGTTTACAAAGAATGGTGTGAAAAGGGAAAAACATCCAGTATGTGGCAGTCCTGTGGGTGAAAATGCCTTGTTGATGCTAGAGGTCAGAGGAGAATGGGCCGACTGATTCAAGCTGATAGAAGAGCAACTTTGACTGAAATAACCACTCGTTACAACCGAGGTATGCAGCAAAGCATTTGTGAAGCCACAACACGCACAACCTTTGTGCATCTCCGCTACAAATAGGAAAAAGAGGCTACAATTTGCAAGAGCTCACCAAAATTGGACAGTTGAAGACTGGAAAAATGTTGCCTGGTCTGATGAGTCTCGATTTCTGTTGAGACATTCAGATGGTAGAGTCAGAATTTGGCGTAAACAGAATGAGAACATGGATCCATCATGCCTTGTCACCACTGTGCAGGCTGCTGGTGGTGGTGTAATGGTGTGGGGGATGTTTTCTTGGCACACTTTAGGCCCCTTAGTGCCAATTGGCCATCGTTTAAATGCCACGGCCTACCTGAGCATTATTTCTGACCATGTCCATTCCTTTATGGCCACCATGTACCCATCCTCTGATGGCTACTTCCAGCAGGATAATGCACCATGTCACAAAGCTTAGGGCCCTATGAAATCCGTTTTATTTTTTCCCAAATTCCGTTTTATTTTTTCCCAAATTCCGTTTTAATTTTTGGGAATTAGTTTTTTTTACCCTTGACTGTTATTTTAGTCGTAAAAAAGAGTGTGCTTTTAAAGTTAATGATTAAAATGTATTAAAAACTAAAAATAAATTAGGAGTGACCTTAAATGTATTTAGCTAATACAGACATTTACTCAGTAGCCTTTTCAGGACAAATACTGCATGATGCAACATAACACTCCTATCTTCAAGTAACAACAAAATATGGTTATGAGCTATAAACTGTCCAGTAATATAAATTATATTAGTTTATATAAGTTTAAATAGTCACACTCTGTCTCTCTCTCGCCCAGTGTTGCTCACGGAGTTCGCTTCACTTTTGTCCAGTCCGGCGCCTCATAGACAGACGTGTTTTAAGTGGTGTTAAAAAACGAAACACAGTATGTGGCGGCGAATTAGTCTATGTGTGGGAAACACTGCATAAGTCACGTGCGAACTTCTCGGCTCGGCACTGACGGCTTATAGCATTGAGTTTCTTAACTTTTTGCCGACGAAAGGAGAGCCGTAGAGAGCCGCTTCGCTATGCTTTCATTGTTTTGATTTCGTCATTGTAGCTGAAATGACGGGGTGGGGGGGTTGTGTCACCCAGATTTGCTTCCCCCGGTCTGCATTTTAACCGTATACGTTCTTCTCCCACACAAAAACAGAATTTCAAACCAAATATGTAAAATTCCACGAAAATCCACGTTAACACTAGATTCCGCGTTAATTGGCCAATTACGCAATTCCGTCCGCGATTCCGTGATCGCGGAAATCATAGGGCCCTAAAAGCTTGAATCATTTCAAATTGGTTTCTTGAACATGACAATGAGTTCACTGTACTAAAATGGCCCCCACAGTCACCAGATCTCAACCCAATAGAGCATCTTTGGGATGTGGTGGAACGGGAGCTTCGTGCCCTGGATGTGCATCCCACAAATCTCCATCAACTGCAAGATGCTATGCTATCAATATGGGCCAACATTTCTAAAGAATGCTTTCAGCACCTTGTTGAATCAATGCCACGTAGAATTAAGGCAGTTCTGAAGGCGAAAGGGGGTCAGACACAGTATTAGTATGGTTTCCTAATAATCCTTTAGTTGAGTGTATATTGCTGTAAATGTATGTGGTGGCTCTCAGTGGACAGGACTGCTTTGTAATTTACACATGAGAGCAACGAAGAAACATGCAAAATGGTGGTACTGTCTGCTCCATGTTGTCCCTATTTCAGAGCTCAACAATAAGGTTGACCCGGGCCACTGAGTTTTGGGCCAGTTAGGCTGCGATACCACTGAAAATATTACATTTCATTGATCTTGTACATCTGTACTGAAATATTTTCTTTTCTTTAATTTGATTTTACAGTATTATGGAAAATTTTGATGATTTGTCACCAAGATAATGTTTTCTAGCTGGGTGACATAAATGAGGTATTATTAATAATTAAAAAATTACCTGACAGTTAAAAGTAACAATCTTGAAAACATCAGTTCAGTAATTCTATTTTCAAAACATTAAGGCATAAAAAACACATTATCAACAAATGTAAGAATTCCATCAACGTGCTGAAAACTCTCTCACAATATCCCCGGGGCATTGGGCCATCTTTACTAGTCTGTCTTGGTCTATGTGAGGCCATATGTGGGCCGTTGACATTTACATTGTCTACGGCCTCTTGCACTGATCCGTATCGACTTTAGACGCTTCCTGACATGGCCTCAAGTGATTGCTGACCTCTTTCAAAGTTCTTGATATCCCTCTGCCATCTGACCCCTCTTTACATGCAGATTCATGTTGAAACGCATCTCGTGCCAAATCTAATAGAGGTTAAACCCACAGCCAGAGCACAAGCACTCGCTGCGCTGCCAGTGATGGAACAGTGAATATGAGCAAATGAATGAAACTACCCATCCATGCAGACCCATGACCTTTTACAGCCATAAATATGGTTCAATTCCAGCATAACACTGCCGTCTGATTAATGGAAAGGTCCCTGATATGATGCGCCGGGACACAGTTTAACAAGCACTTTCATCAGGCTGCTCGGAGCGCTCTTAATTGGACTGTGATATCATTGTCTGCTTTAATGGAAATATGCATGAAAGGGTTTTCTGCAGTGCTACTGAACCTTATTCATGTAAGCCCTGTGTCTGTTTCTATTAGATTGGAGATGTTTCTCAACATTGTGCCATATGTGGGGCCAAAGAGAGTGGGAATGAGAAGGCTGGTGATTGTCCTCAATAATATTGTCGTGTTTTTCAGCTATTGAAGTAAAGAGTGCGGTTCATTTGAAGAGATAAAAGGCAGAAAGTGCTAATCAAGGTGCTTTTGTGAAAGGTTAATGATGTTGAAGAAGCTCTTTAGTCGAGTTTGCTCTTGAGTGTGAGATGACTGAGACACTCCTCTTCCAAAGAGCTTAAAAAAAAAGAGGCCACATTCACTCATACTGCTTACGGCCATCAGTTTTAAATGAAACTGTGGAATTTAAGTACAGTCAGGGTAGGGGTGTGCGACATTGACAAAAAATTGTATCTTGATATTTTCTGGGATTTTATCAATAACAATAATTAGACTATATTTTGCTGAGTGTGCTGGTACCTTGGCAGATTTAGGACTGCCATGGACAGCTGACTCGCAAAGCTTTTGATATTCTTCATACTCTGTGTGGTGGTCAATTCGCAGCGGTGACAGAATTGATATTTTCCAATAAGCTTAGATTGATTTTTACCTTTTATGGGCATTTTACCTTTATAAAGCCATTTTTTCTAAACTAATAAAATGTATGCATCACCTTTTTGTGTCAAAATTCTTACATTTAATCAATAAATTCAATAAGCATAATAAGGCACAATAGGGCTGTTACCAATCAAATGAAATCAGTATCAACAAAATGTATCATTGCAATGCAGAGGAAACTGCATTTGAAGTGACATTTAGATGCATATGCACAGTCTGTTTAATGCAGCTCAGAGGCCACATGAATGCCTTTAACCTGCAGTTACAAATGCATAATGTTTTGATGTTTTTAACATAAAACTATGACTATTTATATTTGAAATGATTTTAAAAATGAACAGATGATTTAAATATGAAATTAAAACCGCCAGTAGGTGGCAACAAGTCACTTTTAATCAAGGGGGTAATCCACCGGCCGGAAACTGAAGTCTCCCCTGGGGGCCGCCATTGGCTAGCAAGCCTTCACCTGCTGTTAGCATTCCATTGACTCCCATTCATTTTGGCGTCACTTTGACAGCGAATAACTTTACATCTGAGGCATTTAAAGACTCCATTTGTCCATTGTTTATTTCTAAAGAAACACGACAATGTATAAAAGGCTCCATTACCTTGTATCTTACGTTATGGCCCCGTAGAAGCAGTTTTTGTAAAAATAGGCTAACGATTGCGTCATAACACGCGACTCTCTTTCGCACAGGAGAGAAATTACCATATAGACAGAAGTAGAAGCTGGCGCGCAATCGGGGGGACGTGAAGGCATAAAGTCAAGGGAGAAGCCCATAGAGAGTCATAAAGTTGCTCCTGCTGCGAGCTCATGGACAACTAATACTCACGATATCCGGCTCTGCAAGATTCGGAAGGGAATGATTCAGATTCCTCTTGGCACAGCTGCTAGAAGACTTACAACTGTCAGAGAGGTTGCTCACGTCACATCTACGTTGTCAAGCTCAGTGCGCTCAGCCATCAGGAAGTGAGTGCTTCTAATTGACTTCACTTTTCTCCGTTGAAGTCTATGGGGTCGCTATGTCCATTTCTTTTACTGTCTATGCTTTTAATGAGTGAGTCATTGAGATTGAAAAGATTAATTCAAAAGGCTGATTCATTCAGGAACAAAGCATTTGACTGTCTTAATGAGTAGGTCATAGAATCATTCATTCAACCGATTTGTTCAAAAAGTTGATTCATTCAGTAACAAAACGCGGCTGTGTGTTGCTCAGAGACGCAAAACAGTGCTGTGGCTTGTTTACTATTTACGTTGGTGAAATGGAGCAAAAACAGGCAATATTGTGTCTAAAATTTAAGTCACTTAATATTAACTTGTTTATTGAACTGTTTAAATTCAATTTAACATGTGTAATCATGCTGATATTTGGACAAAAAAAACGGCACACTTCGTGTGGTATTAACTATATTAAATTATATAAATATAAAAGACATACACGGGCCTTTTTGCCCGTTATCTTGAATTTTGGGGGCATTATAAGTGCATTTTAATAAACTAAATCGCAGTGAAAGTATGCACTCTAAATGCACACTAATCTAACTTACTAGACTACATCACGTAGAGTATGAATGCGCTGTCTGGGTGCGTTTTTATAAAGTGAGGGATATACTTGATGATAATGTCAGATCGCATATCGCTAAAACAACAATTACGATATATATCGCACTAAGTCAGTGCCGTTTTTTTATTAAAACTCAGTATTTTGTGAACACAGGGACTAACAAACACAGTGCAGTTGTCTGAAGGACTATGTTTAACAGTCTCTGGATTCAAAATTTATACATTTACATTTTTTATATAGATGCTTTGTTGGTTTCTGCGAGTTGCACATGATGGGCCAATGTGTTTCTGAAATGATGTAACAGTGATTCAGAAGGGGAGCTCCATCACAAACTATTGCGTTTATTTTACACACACCTCTGTTTTTTGACATGTTAACGGTAGGGGTGGGGGAAAAAATCGATTCTTAGATGCATCGCGATGCGGACGTGGACGATTCTGAATCGATTCACAAATGTCAAAAATCGATTTTCAAAAAAAAAAATTTTTTTTTAAGATATATATTTATAATAACTTAATATTGACGGAACGCAAAAGACGGAACTCTGAAGCGCGAAGTGCAGTGCCCGCCCGGACCGTCTGTGGCGTGCACATAACAGAGACGCTATGGCGCGCGAGATCCAAACACACTCGTTAAAAGCTGACGTGTGGAAATATTTTGGCTTCTGAAGTTGAAGGGGGAAAGGAGCTGGACAGTCAAGAGTCACACTAGTTGTAAGCTTTGTAGAATAAAACTAAAATATTTCGGAAACAATACAAATATGAGAAGCCATATGGCGCGTTTCCACCCAGAGGAGGAAAAACACTCGGCTGTACCGGTCGTTGTTATACTATTAATTTACTACAAGTATGCTGCTAGTTCAGGCACACATTTATTTTCCTGTTGGTTCTTTGCAATGTTAATAAAATCTATTGTACGTTAATTCTTTATGGGTCATTACTTACTTTTAAAGCAAAGTATTTATAGTCACACAAAAAGATTCAGATAATCGATTTAGCATCGAATCGCAGCCCTCTGAATCGTAATCGAATCGAATCGTGGGGTGCCTAGAGATTCACACCCCTAGTTAACGGGTCCTGAGCCAGCGACTGTGGTCTTGAGCACTGTGTATTCAGGTATGCACTGATCCGAACTGACTACTGTTGGTAATTGAGTGTTAATTCTGGGTTATTATAATCTGAGTTCACATCCAATCCAGCCATACTGGATTTCTCAGAATCATTGTCACTTTGCACTATATTTCATGTGTTCATCCAAAAACTGGCAAAGCATGAAATTGTTCAATTTTAGCAAGCAGGCCGTCTCTTTCTCCATCAAATAGCAATCAGATGTTTGGATGTACATCATGTCAGCAATGATTTACTTCATCTTAACTGGTTGCTACTATGTTACATTTTCACCTGAGGCATTGTGGGTAGTGGAGCCTCAGGCCAAAGCACTCTCTAAGCCTTCGAGAGGTAAAAACTACTGCCATTGGCACCTGTCTCTCCTGGCACCTCAGATTGAACTCTGCAGCCAGCAACCTATTCAATCAAGATGATGGACGGGTTTGGAAATTTAACTAACATTCAGTAGAATCCTCAAATAATGTGCAGAACATCTCAACCAAGTAGTTTGCTGCTCCAAGAATCCACATGTTTCCATCAACATGCCACATTACTGTTTATTTAGCCCTCACAAGCCATTCTATAGGTCGCATATGACTAGGGATGGGACGGTATGAAAATTTCATATCACGATTATAGTGTCCAAAATTATCGTGATTATCAATATTATCACGGTTTTGTTCAAATGAGATGAAAGTGTTCAAAAAGAACTGATGCTCACACTGAAAACATTTCAACAAGTTTTATATTTGAAAATCAACAACAAATAAATAAGCAGCTCTATGCAGTTTTTTAAGCAAGATTCTATTCTGTGGCATTTCCTTCTTTATAATGCCCGTCGTCAATAGCAACGCATTATTACACGGCGCACATCCATGTATCACAACGGACGCGCGTTCTTGTTTCATTCAAATACAACTTGCCGTCTTGCGTCTACCCTTTTTGATTGCATTGAAAATGAAATCAGAGTTGATCTATTGTTTACAGAGTTTGATAATATTGTTGTGATCATCTTGTCTGGACGATTGTTTTGTACGCTGTACAAAATGGATTTATAAACAGGTAACGTTAAGATTTAACACATTAATCTCAATTCAATATGTTCCCGTAATTATGTGGTAAAAAAAATCGGTGTAATAAGTGTACAATGAATCTATACATTACTATCCCTTAAAATGTCACTCTTAATAATAGTCTGGTTTGAAGTTGTTTGTTCGTCTTTGGCTCAAAGCCACTTGCTGCAAACCTTTCTTCGCGGAAGCTTCACGTCTATTTCAAGTGAGTAAGAAAATATTTCAACTCAAAACAACATTTTGTGCCCAATTACTTCCCAGACGTAGTTTTGGTATTGAGGTCAAAGTTAACGTGCCTTGTGTGATGGTCACACAAGACGATCGGCAGATTTGAAGTGTTTCTATTGCAGCGACTTTTTGTTCTGCAGACAGGGTGACCATCCTCGATTAAGTTTCCCTCAAGACTTTTGTAAAAGCTAAAATATGACCACACCTCAGATGTGGTCCTCTTAAAAGGCTGGAAAATCTCCTGAGCACGGTCACTGCCTTCCGCCATTCCTTCTCGAATAAAATAAAAAAACATTGCGTGCTGCGCTTGCGTCAGACTGTTGCTGGCTGGACAGGATTTTGTGAGTTATTAAAATCACGATAATCAAACACGGTTTTAATGATAATTCAATTTTAAACGATAATACTAACCGTCAGTACATTTTATCGTGATTTATCGTGAAACCGGTAATCGTCCCATCCCTACATATGACAAAGATTTCATTAAAATGAACGTTTCTTTACACTGAAAAAATGGCTTTTTGATTTTATTCACAATTAATTTATCTTCATTTAAAACATATTTTATTTGACCTTAGTCAATGTTTTTTTTGTTATTTCAGCTCAATTATATTAAGTAGATTCATTTATATTAAAGTCTGTGATTTTGAGTGAATGGAAAAGACCTGTTACATTCATTTATTTTCGTACATCTAAAAGACTTTCTGCAGCTATGTTATGTTGAAATATTTGTGGTTACCACAGTGCTGAAGAGTAGAACTTATGGTTATGTTGTGGGTGGCTGCATATGTTAGGACAATAATATATGTTGCTTCACTCAATGAGCAATAGCTAGTAGATTGTTTCTTGATACTGCACTAGCATCAGCACAGCTATTTCTCATTGAGTGAAGCAACATATAGTATAGTCCTAACATATGCAGCCACCCACAACCTAACCATAAGTTCTACTCTTCAGCACTGTGGTAACCACAAACATTTCAACATATCTGAAACTATTTTAAATGCAATATATACATTTCAACTGAAACTATTTTAAATGCCATAACTGAAAATTAAACATTAACAGGTCTTTCCCACCACTCAAAAATGCATAAAATAACACTTCATTTTAACATTTAATCTTCTGATCCATCTTTATGCAACGCATGCTGAGAACTAGCAATCCTCGTCCCAGTTTCAGTTAATGCAACTAAAATGATTCATGTAGCCCCAGCCAGAGGTCGCATTAGTCATTTTGACGGACAGGATCATAAAAATTCTGTCATAATCTATTATTACCCGTCATTTTAATTTTCATATTTTAATGATAATAAGCCATTTAATAGGCTAAATGAAATAAACATGAATGAACTTCAGAAAATATTTAAAGATATAGTCCAACTTACCGAAATCCATATAATGTCTTTAATGTATTCGCTCAATCAGTGTTTCAAACGCAGAAAGACGCCCAAAAAAACAGCTTAGTTTTAACAGCCAAAATGTAATTCGGAAATTAATTTAATTTGCTATTATTAAACTGATATATCACTATTATGAGTAAACCACTATGCATGTTGTCTTCAGAAAGGCTTTAAGATAGTCTAGGACTTAAGGGGGGGGGGGGGTTATATAGCTTTTAAATGCGTGCGCGTTATACTTTCACTTTCGAAATAAGCTTTTCTGTAATTTGACTCGTTCTCATCTCCACACGTGCTAAATGGAATCCTTATGCTTGCTGATCTGTGACGTGACTGGCTCTTGGCACGCAATGCACAGTTCAGTTTTTAATTATAATGTATGCTCTCTTCTGAACTAAATAATTGATAATTATTATTTTTAATGAATTCAAATAAATATTTTAGCAAAAACTAATACTTTAAAAAAGTCAAGACATCGCGGCGGTGTCACGGTGGTAAAGTGATGTCACCGGTGATGGGGCTTAAAACCGGTAACACCGTCAACACCGTCTATCGCGGCAAGCCTAATACAAAAGTGGACATCCTATTTTTGCCATCCAGATTTAAACCACAGTGAGCAAAAAAAAACTGCTCCTTTTTTGACACATTCTGCTTTCATTTATTCTACCTGATACACACAGAACCTTACAATCCTTTGTACAGATCACTGCACCTCACATAGTGCAGTTAATGCTTGTCTTCGGGGATTGGAGGTCACACGATAGACGCCATTAGAAATCTTTTTGCCTCAGTTCCTTTGCAGTTTGGTACCAGTGTGCTTCAGAGGAGTAATGTTTTTTTCCCTCGGTCTACATTGCTCTGTCAGACAGCAGCTCTGCTACTGGGGAAAGTCAACTCCGCTAATGAGGGAGGGCAGCAAGCCACCCGTCCTTCAGGGTGAACTGTACAACCTCAATTAATACTTCAAACAATCCCTTCTCCATGTGGACACAGTGCTGAATGTTATATTGATGCCAGCACCTTTCTTTTATTAGCTTGCCCATTCCTACCTACTGTTCAAACATACACATGCATGTCATGTTTTGTCATTTTGAAAAAGGAATGACATTCAAATCATGTTCAAAAAGGTAATTATTTTGAATTCAGCAATTTCACAGTTCTCTTATAGGGTTTTCAAAGTGAGTGTAGTCTTATCCACATACTGCTCCTGCTGTAAAACACTGTTTTAATGAAAGACAGTTCAATAAACTTTGTCTATTTGACCATTTCATCCTTTTTTTAAACTGGTCCTTTGAAGGAGGTATTTATTGACAGGACATGCAGTTCTCCTCCGAACCTTCTAGTGGCTTTATATGAATTACAGTATTTTTACTACTTTAATTTTGTGTGTGTGTATATATATATGTGTGTGTGTCTATATATATATATATATATATATATATATATATATATATATATATATATATATATATATATATATATATATATATATATATATATATATATATTGTTCACAGTATTTTTTCCCTCTTATTTAGCAGCCACAGGTGCAAACCAAAGAATTTCAGTCTCAAATAAATAAGATACATAAAAAGTATTATTTCTTAAGTATTATTTGTTCTGAAAGTCAGATGAGTGACTGAAGGTGATGAAGTTCTTTATGAAACTGTGCAGCTGTTCTGGATGTGCAGGTATAGAAGGTCACGCTGATGGATTAACACCCAGCAGCTCTTGCCAGACTAACAATCCTAAAATCCTCCAATAATTGGCAACTCACTCTGGCTTCTGGTTTCCATCCATCTACGCCAGTCTTTTCCCATGATTCAGTGAAACTGCTTTGTTTATAAACTTACATGGTGATAGCTTAGATATGTATGTATTTTACAGACACAAGTGTGGGATGTTGTAGCTGTGGATTGAGCAGCTAGCCTGGAAACTCAAAACCCTGCTGAAAACCTGGCTTGCTGGTCTTGGCTGATTAAGCTGGTGGTTTTATGATAGTTTTAGCTAGTTTAAAAGAGTCTCCCAGCCTCGCCAAGTAGGTTTTTAGGTGGGTAGCCAGTTTATCTGGATTGAGGAATGGATTTGTATTTCAGTTCTCCATGAGCCGATGAGGCAGTGAGCTAATCTCCTGGGTAGGCGTTTGATTCAAGCCGCATTAGGTTTTCACGCTTGCTTTAGCCTGCAATTTGTAACGCTTTGACCAGGATAACTCTTGTGAAAGCAATGGAAGAAAGAGCTTCAAGGCGAAAAGACTATTACGCACATTTATTTAGTAGGTGCACAGGCAACGCGATCCTCTCATACATGAGGGTTCACTCTTTCTTAGCATCACAAAATGAAGTAAGAAAACAAAAGTATAGCAAGAAGGTAGATCACGCTTATCCTCTACTGTGGTTCTCATCTCACACTCACAACTCAACAACGTCATAACGCATAGCAAACGTCATGAATGATGTGATCAGTCTCTTAAAGGGCACACCGCACAATAATGTGATGCATGTAAATACACAGTTTCGTTCGTTACAGATTGGACACGATCAGCAGAAGTGAGGAAGGTACTTGTTGCTGAGTGGTTGCAAAGCAGTCTGGTGTGTATGTTTGAGAGAGTGAGTTCTTCTCTTAAGCCCCGTTCACACTACAAGCGACTTTGTCGCTGCAGGTCGCCAGTGGCTCCGCTGGAGGGCGTTCCCACTACTGGTTGCCTAGTTATGTTTGTGAGTGACATTCACGGATGTTACTCTGTTAAACAACAAATACGTTTTCTTGCCGCTACAAACAAATATTTTGGAAGGAAAAGTCTGAATATAAATGGAATCAGTACATAAAATGCATAATATTAAAGATGAATGAGAAACAGTAAGTGCTCTTTGCCATCGCGGCTATTTAACTGCAGCAAACGGGCAAATACCGGTCTATCTTGGTTCCCGTAACCATTCAGGCACAGAGTCAGTATACGGTGAATACCACTGTATGTACACGGAGATATATCATAAATTATAGGACAGTTTCTGACTGTTAAAATGACCTTCTCGTTCAACTTACCTCGGTCAGACTCAGCGCACTGAAGAGTGACGCGCTCCACTGACTTCACTCCTATTGGTTGTCGCTCCCGAAAGTCGCTCTGCATTTGCATAAAGTTAAACAGATCTCAACTTTGTCGCGTCGCCAGACACGCCCCACCAGTCGCCAACGGTCGCGTCGCCGGAAATCGCCTGCTCCCTATTGAAATGAATGGTATCGTGTTGCTTTGTCGTTTGTAGTGTGAACGGGGCTTTAGAGAGGAATGGATGACTGATTTGATTGTTGGTGTGAGAGCACAGCTGGGACCAGGACGCCTTTTGTGATGTCAGCCTGCTTTATTTTCGGCCATTCCCTTTTTTCCCCTGAGAGAACGATGGCAGAGTGTGCAGTGATGGATGGCATCGCTGGGGTCTCAGGGCTCTTTCGATGTCTGATAAACACATACACAAGCTAATCAGGGTTGCAAACTACTGTATATGTGATGACACTGACTGGGAGAAATATGTCGTGATTCTGTCTCAAACACTCTGTTGTGTAACCAGGAGTGATGTGATAAGTCAGCATCATCTCCATCTCTTCCATCATATTATTTTGTCTCTCAGTATTTTGCTTCAAGTGATGACAAAAAGGTAACTTGACACTGCAGATCTGGTGCGACTGGTTAGGACACAGTATGTTCTACTCTTTGCCAACTCATACAGTACTTCCATTTACGACTGTGTTTTTTTTATGCTCACCAAGGCACATAATGTGAGCATAAACGCGCATCTTTGTTTAGAGTAAATAAAGTAATATTGTGATTTTTTATCAATTTGAAATAAATGTTTTATACTTTATTATATTTTAAAATGATTTAATCATGTGATGGCAAAGCTGAATTCTCAGCAGCCTTTACTCCCAGTCTTCAGTGTCACATGATCCTTCAATTATCAATGTTGAACACAGTTGGGAACTGGCAGTGGCTCAGTGGTTCATGTAGGTTGTCTACAAACAAGAAGGTTGGTGGTTCAATCCCTGGTTTCACCTGACCAAGTGTCGAGGTGTCCATGAGCAAGACACCTAACCCCAGCTGCTCCCGATGAGCTGGATGGCTCCTTGCATGGCTGACATCGCCGTCGGTGTGTGAATGAGTGAGTGAATGGGTGAATGTGAGGCAAAATGTAAAGCGCTTTGGTGGCCATTGGGTCTGTGAAAGCGCTATATAAATGCAGTCCATTTACCATTTACAGTTGTGCTGCTTAATATTTTTGTGGAAACCAATCATTTTTTTTTCCCCAGGATTCTTTGATGAATAGAAAGAACCACATTTATTTGAAATAAAAATAGTTTTGTAAGATTACAAATGTATTTACTCTCACTTTTGATCGATTTAATGCATCCTTGCTAAATAAGTGTTAATTTTTTTTTTTTTTTTTTATCTTACTGACCCCAACCTTTTGAACAGTAGTGTACTTCCAGACAGAAAATTACTCTCAGAACAATAAATTGACAAACCTCAGAAAATGCCTTGGTGTTCAAATGCTTGTCAAAAATGTTTTAAAAAAAAAGGTATTTTAACCCACTCTTTCCTTTGTGCCCTTTCTTTTGCACAGTGAGCACGATGTGGGAGAGGACGACATATATGACTGCGTTCCCTGCGAGGATGATGGGGACGACATCTACGAGGACATCATCAAGGTGGAGGTTAGACAGCCCATGGTGAGTGAGACACCATACGGACGACCCTCATTGGTGCGTGTGTGAGAGGATATACAGTAGATGGATTGTTTCCTGTCATTTCCCATGGCTGTGCGCGTGTTCACTTGCTCTGCTTACATTTGCTGCTTTGCCTCCTTAATGCTGCAGATCAGATACATGCAGGTAAGTGTCACGCTGTACCGCACATGATTCTCTTACGATCCTTCAGTGCTCCTCCTTTCCTTTAAATGTGTGTTGGCGCAAGCCATTGAGCTTTCTACGCATATATGAAGAACCTGTTAAGCAGGCCCAGATTCCCTCTCACATTGACAGTTCATTGAAGTTCCAACAATTTTTATTTATCAAAGAATAGGTGGCCCAAAAATAAAAATTGTGTCATCATATATTTACCCTCAAGATGTTTTGAAGAATAATTACACTGCAATTTTCCATACTGTGAAAGCATATGGTGACCAGGGACCAAAAAAGATCTTGATAGCCCCTCAAATCTCATTTGTGTATGCTCATATACTTGCCACATGAAGACAATTGACTCCAGACTGTTGTTTTTCACATGTTTTTTTTTTATATAATTAGGACAGTCCAGTTTGTAAATATATATTTTTGTAAATATGTAAATAATACAAAATGTTGGTTGTTTTCCACAAACAAAACTATAATTGACTTCAGAACACTTGAAATAGAACACAAGTTGTTTGGACTACTTCTATAGTACTTTTTTGTCCACCAGCTGTACAACATTTGATCTCTGTAAATGTTAATTGTATGGAAAAGAGAAGTGTGAACATTCTGCAAAACATCTGCCTCTGTGTTCCAATGGATAAAAGATACAGGTTACAGGTTTCGAACAACATGAGGGTGAGTAAATGATGCCAGACTTTCATATTTGATGAACTATACTTATATTTGATGAACTATACTTTTTAATATTTGGGGTATTTTATTATCCTCAAGCAGAAAAAAAGTAAAAAATCGTTTTAATTCTTATCAATTACGATTCTTATCAATTCCCAGTCTCAATTACAATAAGGTAAAAACAAAAAAAAGTCAATATTTAGATATCAAACATATTTATTCTGTGTCTTTTTGCTAAATATTCTGTTGCAGATGAATACAATTAACAGCAGCCTACAGAACAATATCCTATACTGTTACACATACATAGTTTTTCTTAACTGTTTACATTCACTTAAGACAAAACTGGCTGTGTTTACGAGGATATTTTGACATCATTTTGTGTGTATTTGTCCGTTCAAGAGCAAGACACGAAAAAGAACTTCATGCATTGTGCACACCGTACATGAGAGGTGTTTTTGTGCACACGCTTTGGATGTGTGCATAGCACAGAAAACAGTGTACAAGTGCCAAATTGAGTTCTCTCCCACATCTTATTGAGCTTTAATGGTTTAAAATCACATTAAAATTTGCTCACAGGAATCGATAAGTAGAATCGAAATGCGTGTATCTTATCAAATCAACGGTTCTTGGAAATTGAAGCCAGCAGGGGTTGCTCACCCTGTGGTCTGTGTGGTCCTAACAACCAACCCAGTATAGTGATGGGGACACTATACTGTCAAAAAGCACTGTCCTTTGGGTGAGACATTAAACCGAGGTCCTGACTCTCTTTGGTCATTAAAAATCCTTCAAAAAAGAGTAGGGGTGTAACCCCTGCATCCTGGCCAAATTTACCTCTTGGCCCCATTGGCCTCTGTCTATCATGGCCTCTTTATAATCCCCATATATATAATGATTGGCTTCATCACTCTGTCTCCTCTCCACCAATAAGCTGGTGTGTGATGGGCGTTCATGCACAAATGGCTGATTTCACATCATCCAGGTGGATTCTGCACTGGTGGTAGTGGAGGAGGTTCCCCTCTTCCATATGTTAAGTGCTTTAAGTGTCGAGAAAAGCACAATATAAATGTAACAAATTATTATTATTAAATTTGGAAAGAGTGCTAAAATAAAACTGGTTCTCGGTACCCAGAGAGGAGCGTCTTTCTTCCTCTGCTAGAAATGAGAAGGAGGGGAGGCTGACTCAGTGTCCTTCTGAGTGTGTGCTGTCTCACAGAGTGAGCTAATGTTGGGTTATTTTAAACACACGAGGGAGGAAATCTCTTCTGCAGACAGAGAAAACTGCTGGGTCCCACCTTAACAGAGATACACAAACACATACTTAGACTGAGACTCACAATCTGTGTCATCAGACAGATGCTACAACAAAGACACATTAGACTCTTAGTGGGCCAAATACAGCAACTTAAATGAGGGTGATAAGAAAAACATGGTGGAAAAGGAGCTTCAGAGACCAAGATTCTGAACTGTTTTGTGGCTTTTCGCAAATGATCTTCTTTATCTTTTAATACAATAGACACTGGAGTTTCACATTAGTCAGTGAAAGTCACAGATATATTTACCTTTCCCAATACTGACTGCTTTCATTGTTGCTAGGCGGCCCTTTGGGGGGAAAAAAATCCCTTTTTTTGTCCAACGTGCTCTCTAATGAAACAATTGTTTGTGATTTCGAATTTCTCTGGATGTGGGCAAGTTTTCTTTGGCCTCGTGCACCACCAGGCCCAGATGTTCAAATGTGTGTTGTGATGTTCATTCCAGCTCTGACCTCCGGCTGCTGTGCCTTCCCTGGGCTCCAGTGTTATCACCATTTTCTTAAGCTCGCCAACCTGCTCGCATTACACCAAGACCCCAGTGATTATGCTTAATCAAATGCATCGTGTTCTATTAGATCATTTTCTGTTGTTATTGTTTTGTGAATTGACCTCATTTAATTCCTCAGTCCTAATCAAAACCACATTTATGACTTTCATACAGTTTGTGTGTGTGTGTGTGGGTGAGAGAACTTTAGGCTTAGAAGTATATGTTGTTTTGAATGAATGAAAGACTAAACTCTTGCTCTTGCTTCCTTGTCAACGTTGTCCTTGAGGTTTTGTTGTGAAATACTCTGTCCACCTTTGTCTTTTACTTTAATGTGCTTTGGCCATCCTGATTGTGGCCTGAATTCCTTTAAAAATAAAAGTTTAAAGGTGCTGAGCTGGCATCCTGCAGGACAATACCAACATGGTTTGTGTGTCTTTTTCTTCTTCCCATAACAGAAAATGGGCATGACAGAAGATGATAAGAGAAACTGCTGCTTGGTGGAGATTCAGGAGACAGAAGCAAAGTACTACAAGACACTGGAGGACATTGAGAAGGTGAGTGGGACAGGGTAGTGAGTCTTAGAGCTAGATAGAGTGGAAATGAAGGCCTGGAACTGGGTCAAGGTCTTGCTACAGTTCTCTGAGGACAGTTAGGCAACTTAAAATAGATGGAGAGAGAGGACAAAAGATGAGAACTGAGACTTCGGTGGCCTGTTGAATTAATGCACGGTTTTATTGTGCACAAATCATTGATGCATGTTATTCCAAAGAAAAAAAATAGGGATGCACAGTATATCTGAACCACAACTGTTATTGGCCTATAATAGAATTTAAAATGTTTCATTTATCGATATTGGATTTTCAATTGTTCATGCCCATTCCCCCCTTTTTACATTTAGGTTACCCTTGTAAATAAGTTAATAAAAGTTCAATTTAATCTTTAAAATCTCAAAATCAATATCCATTTTCATAATGTACATTTATAATGTTGTGATGCCTAAATTCACATTTAAATCAATTGATTTTAGTTTTTAGTGTTTTTTATTATTATTTATTTAGACAAAATATTTTTGAATTAATAAATAAAAAATATCTGCCATTTGTTATTGGTCATGTCATTTCTCAGTTATTGGCCATGATATAATTATTATTGGCTAATCGGTCAGCCAGATTTGCTTTGGAGTCTTTTAAAGCATAAACATCTAAAAACAACTTTTCTTTTTTGCTAATGTCATGTAGGGAAAATAATGCAAATAGCGGTCTTCTTGGCAATGTTTTAGGCTACAGCGTAAAACTGCTTTTCTTGATGTGTGTCCTCCCTTTTCCCCCTGGACTCAGGGGTCAGTCACAGGGCAGAAATGCCATGCGCTGACCTCAAAGTGAGAAAACGTGTCTGTTTAGTAAACCAATACTGTTGGCAAAAGATTGAATCTTGCCCTGGGGGGTTATTGCATGCTTGTATGTACAAATCATACAAACTTGAGTGTATGATGTTTATTCCTGCCCTTTTTCCAGTTGCGCTGTCACACACAACAGACAGAATTTTAAGCGTGGCAGTGTGCTGTTAGTAGATGTGATGAATCCGTCAAAACAGTGGGGGGGTCATGCAGATTCCATATTCCAGACACAGGCTTTGTTTACTGATTATCGTTTGATTAATTTAATCCTAATTAAGACAAACATGTCAGTGTTGCACTGGAATCTCTTTATGCTTTGCAAATGAAACAAATAGGGTTTTTTTATGTTTGAAAAGCCTACCCACAGGAACACTAGACATAGTATTTGACTTGTTTGTCAAAGACAATTACCAAACCACAACAAGGTGTAAGCAATCTCATTACAAGTGTTTGATTGTATGCTTTGACTTTGAATGAATTTCCATTTCCAATTTATTTATTTTTTTTGCCATATGGGCTTTTGGCATTTGTGAGATTTTCTCTATTTTACATTTTTAGAATTATATGATCCCCCTGAAGCAAGTCTTATTGCCACAGGAGATGGAGGCCATATTTGTAAATTTAGAGGTGAGTGATCATTTACTGTACTTATTTATTTTCAGTCTAAAGTATTTAAGGTATTTTAAGTTTTTCATACGATTTTTTTCATAACAAAGTTTGCCAATAGTGTAAAGTAATTATTAAAAATCTCATATTTTTGTAGTTCACTTGTTGAATTTACTCAATATTTGTTAGGATTTGCTGATAGAACCCAAACGCACAACAGCCAGGGAAGCTCAAAAAGATAAATCAATAAACCAATAATCAGCTAACAAGAGGGTGGGGCCAAGACTACAGACTGACAGAATATCACATGGCACACAGAAACAAACAAAAGTCATGTGCAAAAGGCACATGGCAACCAAACATGGCAGAAGCCATGTGCTCAGACAAACACTCAAGACAAGACAGGGAGAACATGGCAACCAAACATGACAGAAGCCATGTGCTCAGACAAACACTCAAGACAAGACAGGGAGAACATGGCAACCAAACATGACAGAAGCCATGTGCTCAGACAAACACTCAAGACAAGACAGGGAGAACATGGCAACCAAACATGACAGAAGCCATGTGCTCAGACAAACACGACCCAGAGAACAATTCCAAAGCCGTACGCTCACACAAGGACAAAATAAACAACATGAGCGTCATGATCCTGTCACCAAACTAAAAATAAGACCAACCAAGGTGACAGCACCCTGAACTATTACCTCAAGTAACACATTTGTTTGTTTAAAAAAAATAGTGCATTAAAAAAAAATTACAAGATATAATGTAAAAAAGAAATATATAAAATAATATGCATCAAAATATTCAAATAGCTGATATTACATATACTTTCAGATACATCAGAGCTTTGATAATTAATTTGAATTAATTTTCATTTTCTTCTTACACTATATAAATAATAAGTCTATTCGGATTTGATGATCTTGTGTGTCTGTATTGAACTTCTAAATTCCTTTATTCTGAATATAGAAATCACACAGAAAATAATTAGCACTGGGTGGTATTTAACCAGTATACTGGTTTTAATTTTGCGTACAATATGAATTTTTCAAATACCACCCTACCAGTGCATAGCAGAAACAATTGCTGTATCTGTTCAATGGCCGACAAAGTATATGGCATTGTTCGCCACAAAGAGCGCTATATGGAGTGTATTGAGAAGGAAGCCTACTAAAAGTGCAGTATGCGATCTCCCAAAATCGTTTTTGAACACTGTTGATATTTGAAATCAACTCAAACAAACCCACCCCTGTCTTCATTGCTCCGCCTCCAAAATTCACAAACACTTTACAGCTCGCTCCGGGCTGGTCTCGAACCCGGATTGCTGGGTGCTAACAAGCACACTAAGTCGCTGGCGACTTTCGGTGACACGAGCGACAGTGTCCATTGGCGACAGAATGTGGGCGTCAAGCGACGCGGTACACGCGGCAAAAGTTCAGAAATTTTAACTTTATGCCAGGGTTCCCCAAACTCGGTCCTGGAGGGCCACTGTCCCTGCAGAGTTTAGCTCCAACCCTGATCAAACACACCTGAGCAAGCTAATCAAGGTCTTCAGGATCAGTAGAAACTCACAGGTAGGTGTGTTATATCAGGGTTGGAGCTAAACTCTGCAGGGACAGTGGCCCTCCAGGACCGAGTTTGGGAAACCCTGCTTTATGCAAATAAGAAGCGATTTTCGCAAGCGACTAACAATAGGAAAGAAGACTTTCAGTGGAGCTGAAAACTGTCTCGAGTGCAGGAAAGACAGAAGAGTTTGAGGGCGATTTCACTGTTTTAAATGATTTGACTGTAACGACATACATGGATATAATAAAATGATGCATGGAAAAGAAACTGTCGACAGCCTCAGTGAGTTTAATTCATACATTTATAGTTCGAGTGTTGTAATTTTATGATGCAAGTAGCACTGCTGTAGTTCATTGTACAGTTTCCTCTGCATTATGTTGACTATTAGGGACAAGAAAATTGATTACCGGTATTTGTCAAATTCGAATGACGTTTTTTAGTAAGAGTTTTATTTGTCGATCGTTTATCTAGTAAATTATTTAATCCACTGAACACTGCTGTGGTAAAAACACTCTCCCAATAGCATACTGTTTCTTTTGAGCCTAATTCCTTGTCAAATTAAAATGATAAAGTTGTATATAGTACACAAGAGAAAATACAAGCAAGAGTTGGTTGTTAGTCGCCAGCAGCTCCAGACAAAAAATGACACTCAAAACTGTCCTGTTAGCTAGCATTACAACAATAGCATTTCTAGGTTCTGTGAAACCGCAAAACCAATGTTACTCACGTATGGAGCAGAAACAACACAACCTCACCGTCTGTTTTCAGGTCTTCCCGCGTAGGTCTCTCTTCTTTTCTAATATTAATGCGGGTCCTAAAGCTCTTGCCTAATCATGACCAGGGGTGGACTGCACATAACTGGTGCGCGTGCGTGGTAAAAATAAATCTTGTGGGAAGCACTTTTGAGTACCAACATTTTGGGCAGTTTTGGGGACATTGACACGTTTACTTACTGGAGTTGGACTTTTTTCCATCTCTGGTAAGATAGCAATCATGATGATAAGTGTGTTCATTAATTGTGAGTGCAACGGATCACAGTTGATCCATGATCCGTACGGACTAAGCCTCACGGTTCGGCAGGCATGTGATTTGCGGGTTAACTGCTAAGTTTAACCATCATAGAGTGAAAGTTTAGCATTTGGATGTGTTTTGTCTTGCCAATTTAAACGATTTTAAACGCAGAAGAAGCGGCGAAAATCAGGACTCGTGTACTGTTATATGTGCGCACAGCCTCACATACCCGAAGTGCAGAGAGAGAGAGAGAGTTACGTTTCAGACAGCACTCGAACACAGAATTGATTCCTCTTTCACGCAAAAACTTGTCTCTGACAGCAAGTGAATGATTCTGAGGGGACAAAAGTATGGCACAACAAATAGATTAACAATGCTTTGGTGGATGTTAGCAATTCTTTGTTTACACAGGACATCATCAAGGTCCATTTTGCTCTGCTGAGGGCCATTGACCTGACTATGGTGAGCGGGGGCAACGGCCTGGGAAAGATCTTTCTGGACTACAAGGAGAGGTCAGTACCTTGACAGAGTATGTGGGTTTATCACTGTCAGTTCTTTTATAACATCTCAGCCTTTTGTCAACAACACCGTAAGCCTCTGTTGAGCTGAAATGACCTCAAGTGAAGGAGGCAAAGTCTTGCTCCGGTCGACCACCCCAAAAAAATCCATCACACCAACAGGGCTGACCGCAGAAGCCCAGCTGTTTTAAAATAAATCCTCATCAGAGCCCAGAGCTCCCAGGGCTTAGAAAGAAAATAGACCTGTCTCCTAGAGTCTGCTGCATTAGAGCTGAACACTTCCTGTTTTGAGTGCTCTTTTTGTCTCTTGTAGCTGCTGTATCAAAAATCAATAACCAGATAATAGAGAATGTTTTAGCTACTTCGTCCACAATGGATGACACATACCCAGGGAATTCAGTAAAATCATAACACTATTTCATCTGTATCTACCAAAGATGGATCATTTAGCCAGCCTTTATACAGTCTCTTCCTTTTTGCAGTATTATATTAAACAACAGGACCTTAAAGGGTTAGTTCACCCAAAAATGAAAATTAAGTCATTAATTACTCACCCCCATGCTGTACCAACCCCGTAAGACCTTCGTTCGTCTTCGGAACACAAATGAAGATATTTATGATTAAATCTGAGAGGTTTATGACTGCTACATAGGCTGCCTAAGGGAATGAATCCTGACGGCCCAGAAAGTCATTAAAGAAAATGTTTAAATATTCCATGTCACAACAGTGGCTCAACTATAAGTTTATCAAGCGACGAGAATACTTTTTGTGCGAAAAAACAAACAAAAATAACGACTTTATTCGACTATTCCTTTTCTTCCTTGTAGGCCTGAAACGAGACTTCAAGAGATTTCCACGACGCATGCGCGAGAATTGCGATCTCCTTCAACTTCTTCAGTTAAGTTCTCGCGCATGCGTCGTGGAAATCTCTTGAAGTCTCGTTTCAGGCCTACAAGGAAGAAAAGGAATAGTCGAATAAAGTCGTTATTTTTGTTTGTTTTTTCACACAAAAAGTATTCTCGTCGCTTGATAAACTTATAGTTGAGCCACTGTTGTGACATGGAATATTTAAACATTTTCTTCATTGACTTTCTGGGCCGTCCGGTGTCATTCCCTTAGGGAGCCTATGTAGCAGTCATGAACCTCTCAGATTTAATCATAAATATCTTCATGTGTGTTCCGAAGACGAACGAAGGCCTTACGGGGTTGGTACAGCATGGGGGTGAGTAATTAATGACTTAATTTTCATTTTTGGGTGAACTAACCCTTTAAAGAAAGATTTTCCCAAACATGAAAATTCTGTCATTTACTCACCCTCATGTCATTCCAAACTTTAAGACTTTCTTTCTTCTGTGGATCAGAAATAAATATATTTTGAAGGATGTTTCAACTGTTTTAGTCCATATATTAAAAGTCAATGGGTTCCAAAACAATATTGAGCCCCACAGACTTTCATTGTATTGTATGACTTTAGGGTGAGTAAATGATGACTGAATGGTCATGTTTGGGTGAACTCTCCCTTTAATACTGTACTCTGACATACAGTACACAGCGGACGATATTAAGATGCAAATGAGCCACTCATATTCTCTCTGAAGTTTGAATGTGAGCAGCTGTACGTGGTGTACCCCAGGTCATTGGTCTGGCACTGCTGATTCAGCTCAGTAATGTGAAATATCCCTGCAGTTTCCTTTGGTTTGAGAAACACTGACGCTTGACTAAATGACAGGCCCTGTAACAGTCAGCTTATTCTAGTAATGCTACACTACATTAAACTCTGTGTTATCAGGCATTACTGAGACTCTGCGAATCAGTTTCTGTATAAGAGTTCCGTTCTTGCTGTACTAAGCACAATTGCTTTTTTTTATATATATATATATATATATATCCCAACTGGGACCTACTTAATAAAACCAAGTAGGTGTAACACAAAATTATGACCTCACTGCAATTAGAGTGCATGCGTCCTCAGAGATGAGAACTTTGGTTTAGTGTTCTGGTTTATTAAGCAGCCAGATGACCTTGCAGTAAGATCTTTGGAATTAACGTTGCTGGAATTCTTAGACCATGATCTTTATGGATGCAGCCTTATCAAGCACAAGGGTTATACAAACCTTCTTTGTTATACATGCAGATTGTGAGGAAGTCAACGTTCTAGACGTAATGCAGCAATTTTACATCCTAGTCAGTTCAGTGGGCACTAATGTAATTTGAGCCTTTCAGAATCACAAAGATGATTTTAGGCTTGCATCACATGTAATTTAAGTGTGATTTTAGTGTATAACTATGGTTTAAAATGTATGTTTATTGAAAATAAAGATAGTAAGCTCTAAGCATAAATGGGTTTAACACAAAAGGAAAATCGACTGAAAATCGAGGAAATCGACTGAAATACTCATTACTTGCAGCTGGCTGATTAGTTTAGCATCATATGGCAGACAGCAAGCTTCCAAAATATCCTTGTATCTGAGCAATAGTTCACCTAAAAATTACAATTCTGTCATCGTTTACTCGCCCTTATGTCATTCCAATCCTGTATGACACAAAAGAAGATATTGTGAAACTAAATGACCCAAAACATCTTTGGACCCTTCTTCAAAATATATGTGTTCCACAGGAAAAAATAGTGTCTCACAGGTTTGAAATGACATAAGGGTACTAAGAAAATTATGAAATTAACTTTAAGGGCACAAATTATGGTTTCTTTCTATATTTCAGTTTTTCTTATATTTTTCTTATATATATATATACACTCACCTAAAGGATTATTAGGAACACCATACTAATACTGTGTTTGACCCCCTTTCACCTTCAGAACTGCCTTAATTCTACGTGGCATTGATTCAACAAGGTGCTGAAAGCATTCTTTAGAAATGTTGGCCAATATTGATAGGATAGCATCTTGCAGTTGATGGAGATTTGTGGGATGCACATCCAGGGCACGAAGCTCCCGTTCCACCACATCCCAAAGATGCTCTATTGGGTTGGGGGCCATTTTAGTACAGTGAACTCATTGTCATGTTCAAGAAACCAATTTGAAATGATTCGAGCTTTGTGACATTGGTGCAATATCCTGCTGGAAGTAGCCATCAGAGGATGGGTACATGGTGGCCATAAAGGGATGGACATGGTCAGAAACAATGCTCAGGTAGGCCGTGGCATTTAAACGATGCCCAATTGGCACTAAGGGGCCTAAAGTGTGCCAAGAAAACATCCCCCACACCATTACACCACCACCACCAGCCTGCACAGTGGTAACAAGGCATGATGGATCCATGTTCTCATTCTGACGCCAAATTCTGACTCTACCATCTGAATGTCTCAACAGAGATCGAGACTCATCAGACCAGGCAACATTTTTCCAGTCTTCAACTGTCCAATTTTGGTGAGCTCTTGCAAATTGTAGCCTCTTTTTCCTATTTGTAGTGGAGATGAGTGGTACCCGGTGGGGTCTTCTGCTGTTGTAGCCCATCCGCCTCAAGGTTGTGCGTGTTGTGGCTTCACAAATGCTTTGCTGCATACCTCGGTTGTAACGAGTGGTTATTTCAGTCAAAGTTGCTCTTCTATCAGCTTGAATCAGTCGGCCCATTCTCCTCTGACCTCTAGCATCAACAAGGCATTTTTGCCCACAGGACTGCCGCATACTGGATGTTTTTCCCTTTTCACACCATTCTTTGTAAACCCTAGAAATGGTTGTGCGTGAAAATCCCAGTAACTGAGCAGATTGTGAAATACTCAGACCGGCCCGTCTGGCACCAACAACCATGCCACGCTCAAAATTGCTTAAATCACCTTTCTTTCCCATTCTGACATTCAGTTTGGAGTTCAGGAGATTGTCTTGACCAGGACCACACCCCTAAATGCATTGAAGCAACTGCCATGTGATTGGTTGATTAGATAATTGCACTAATGAGAAATTGAACAGGTGTTCCTAATAATCCTTTAGGTGAGTGTATATATATATATATTTGTGCTTTTATCGCAATAACTTCATTACATTAAAGTGTTGGTTTTGATTTCATGTCGACTCAAGTCTTTAGTTTGCTCTTTAAAGCACCCACTTGTTCTAATGCACATTAAAGACTTTGTTCCTTTTTTATCTTCTTCTCTGCTCTAGACATCTAATTTAACCTGCGCTTGAGTGGATCCATAGATATCTTATCTCTTATGTGGGTAAATGACTTCTCCCATTGAGAATTACCATATAGGCTCTTGAGAGAGGAACTGAGACTTTGTTCTGCATCAGATTCATTGAATACAGCAGCTGCAGAGGGCATTTGCATTCTCACAGGGAGAGCCTGATCTCTACATTACTGGGTTGTTTGTAATGATAATCACAGGTTCATTTTCAGTAATGACAGCATGCTGTGACGGAAACCAATCTCAAAATGTTCTGTAAGATTCAAAGTTTTTTATTTACTCCCATTACCTGACGTTAATGGGAACAAACACAGTCAGAATGGGTTTATATGCTATTTACAGTCGTTTAAGTTGGTGACAGGGATTGATATATTAAAAAAAGCAAGTAAAGTAGGGATGGAGGAGACAGCCCTATTGTTTCCATTTGTCAGTTTGCATAGGTAATTGGCCCATTACAAGGCTCTTCCCCGAGCCCAGCGGGCAGCGTCACGCAGAGTCGGTGTGACAGCACCGCCTCTCTCGCTCGTACTCTTTTGTTTATGTAATTCCGAGCCTGTCATCTCATTGAGCCAGTCTTCCATGGGTGCTCGCACTAACATGCACTTTGCCACAACATAGCAGCAGTGTGGCCCCTTTCTGACACGCATGACCGTCTCTCTGTGCCTTATCACTACATTTTCTTCCTTTCTGCTTGATTTCTTTCTTACTTTCTTCACCTGTTTGCATGTCTATGTAGTCCATCACCATCCATAAACTTCTCATGCTCAATTACTGTGTCGATTTTTTTTTAACTATGTAATTCTCAGACAGTCTCAAAATATGGTCAATAATTTTCAGGAAAAAACAGTTGAACAGCTTAATTGTAGGATTTTTTTCTCTTTCTAATAAGAAAAAAAGAAAATACATTTGCACAAGAGAGTGGGCGGCTTTTATAAAAATCTTCGCATTACAATCTGACAGAATATATTTACATTTGGTGACATTAAGGCATTAAACAACGCTAAGTATTTTTGGCAAATTATTCATTTCATTAAAGCAGGGCTGCGTCATTCGCCGTGACATTTTTCTTCTGATTGGCATGTTTCTCTTTTTCATTATGGGATGCACGGTCCTTCTCCCTTTCCTCTTAACAATGACAGAAATGGCCAGGGGATTTGGCCGTTGTGCGGCTGCTATCTTCCACACCTCCGTCCATTGCTCCAAAAGCCCAGCTGCCTTTAATTAATTTTGTTATCTCCTCTTGTAAGTCCATGTGACCTTTTGCGGCACTGCGTTCCATAGAATTAAATAATTGAGAAGCTTTTAAGAAGTTATTGACACTGTGAAGGGCATATTGAAGAGCAAAAATACAACCCCAAATCAGAAAGAGTTGTGACATTTTGTAAAATGCACTAAAATCAAAAGTCTGTGATTTGTTCATTCTATTTAACCTTTTATTAGCTGACAAAAGTACAAAGAAACGTTTTCCAATGTTTTCACTGACCAACATTTTGATTTTGATGGATGAACACATCCCAAAAAAGTTGGGACAGAGACCAAATAAAAAAGAAGTATTTGGGGTGTGTTGCAGCCATCAAAATCAAAATTTGTTCATATTTACAAAATACAATTATGTTGGTCAGTGAAAACATTGGAAAACTTTTCTTTGTACTTTTGTCAGTAAAAAAAAAGGTTAAAAAGAATGAACAAATAACAGAATCTTGATTTTATTGCATTTTACAAAATGTCCCAACTTTTTCTGATTTGGGGTTGTACTATCTTGTTTCAAACAGAATTGGCATGCTGCTTTCTAAGACACTGCCTCGAGACCGCAAGGCAAATCACAACTTTTAGACCACGGTAAAGGTTGTTAAACTCTGAAGCAAGAATTTTTTAGAGAGTTTTTTCCAAACTAATTTAAGTTATAGTGCTGGAATGAGCTCAGAGTTACTGAGGAACATTATTAGTTGGTTTGCGTTGAGATTGAGCCACTATTCACTCCGTGCAGGCTGTGTTAGAGTGAAGGTGAGGGGTCTTCAATGCCTCATGTCAGAGACTATTACTTCTCTCACTGGCCTGTCACTTCCACTTTGCTTTGCATTTTCCTCGCCAGCCCTGGTCTTTTCCAATCGACAGATGGAAGCTGGAAGGAGAGCGTCTATACCAAATTGTATTTTCTGTGAAATAACATGCATGACATATTTGCCATAATGAGAAAGTCGGTGCAGCGGGCGATAGCACTGGAAGAGAGATGAATTCAAAGAGCATGTGTTTACACAGCGATGGCAAAGGCTTTCACTCTAGGGAATATTCACACTTAAGCAACCCAGGGCTTTTTTCCCCACTCTCTCTCCTTCCATCTCGGTCACATCCCACTCTCACAGTCTGAAGTGCCGAAGTAGGAGGAAACCAGGATGAACCTCTGGAGAAGAGCCTGAATAGCCTTGACTGTTTTGCCAATGCAGTTGTCAGGATGTTGCATGTCTAAGCTTTGCTGGCATCACAAAGCCAATAAGACGGTGGCAACACAAATAGCAACATTTCTGTTTATTTCAGCACCTTTATCTTACAACTCTGATGCTTTGGGGAAGTGGAGGCCAAGTGTTTAGCACTCCACGCTGGATCAGTCAACAGAATTATCTTCATAAAGAGCATATTTCTTGAGGTTGCACTGCTGATGTGCATTGCTTCTGGTTGTTAATATGTTTCACTTCTACTCCAATTGCATTTAAACACATAATTACTGGGTCATTAAAGAGTGATGATGTCCATTGCACACTAATGTATGTCCTAAATACAACCCTAAATGAAAGAGCATTCTGAAAGAGCATACATCTTCCTAATCAAATCTGCGCGCTGAATGTGTATGCTACACACTTGACAAGATTATTTTTATTGCTTGTAAGATTTTTTTATTTTTTTTATCATTAATGTGATGTTAGCTAATTTAGTACCATTAGATGCTTAGCACAGATGGACAAAGCATGGCCTGTTTGTGTGTATGAAAGGACATCTATTAGAGCACTGTGAATGGAGATGGAAGGGAAAAAATCGCAGCTATCCTTTTTGAAATATAATAGGACCATGATACTATTATATACTATAATAGTAATAGTAGACATGTAGGCCACATGTCTACTATTACTATTAATAGTAGACATGTGCATGAAGTTGCATGAAGCTAGCTGAACAAACTTCAGAGTAGGTTTAGAGTTGACAAATCCAGATAAATCCAACCTGGTTTAGAACATATTCAGCGGTCTCACAAAGCTCAGTATAAACGTTCTGTGTCAACTCAGGTTTGATCCAGAGTTTGTGATTAACTCTGGAGCGCGTGCGGTAAACGGTGAATTAAACGGAACATGGAGAGCATCAGTTTGAGTCACTTCTCTCAAGAGAGACGGCGAAAAATTTATTGCATCAGATACATGTCACTTTGCTCACAGCTGATTGGTCCAGTTTGGGTTTGTGGTCTTTAACCCAGAATAAAACCTGCTCCGGAGTTGCAAGTTACCATAGCAATGAAACCTGCTAAAAACCAATCCACCTTCATGAGCCCGAAAAACCAGAGTTTGCTCAAACTAATCTTGAAATTACCTAGGTAGAAACTGACAACAGCTTTGTGCAATGGTCGAATAGTTTTAACTCGTGCGCAAGAATTTTTTTCTGTGATGTGGTTTTAGGTACAGTTTTAACAAAAAATATAGACATTTCTAAAAATTTGCTTTAGAAAGAAAAATGTTATTTGATTCCACATAGAAATTTAGTACACATTTTGGCGGTTTCCCGGACAGGGTTTAAATTAAGACAGGAGAAAGCCTTAATCTAGAACAGTTAATTGTGTCTTAAAGAATGGCTTTCTGAAACACAGATAGTTACAGTACAGATAACTAACACCTGGACTAAATGTTCACAAAAATGTTGTGAGCGAACGCAAAGTTTCCTACTCTAGCCACTAGCCAGGAATTGAACAAGGGTCTCCAGCATGGAAGGCAGATGCGCTAACAAGGACATTAGTCTCTAGCGCCAGTTGCTTGAGACTAGGGAAGTGAAGTTTACACGAACAGCTCTTACTAGCTTGCCTCTGTTCCATACATATATACACTGCCGTTCAAAGGTTTGGAATCTGTACGTTTTTTTAGTTTTTTTTTAATGGTTTAAAATAAGTCTCTTATGCTTACCAAGGTTGCATTTATTTGACTAAAAATACAAAACAAACACAAATATTGTGAAATATTATTTAAAAAATGTTTTATTTGAATATATCTTAAAATGTAATTTATTCCTGTGATGGCAAAGCTTCAGCATCATTACTCCAGGCTTCAGTGTCACATGATTTTTCAGAAATCATTCTAATATGCTGATTTGCTGTTCAAGAAACATTTATTAATATTATCAATGTTGTAAACCGTTGTGCACATTTCTTTCGGGATTCTTTGATGAATAGAAAATTCAAAATAACAGCATTTATTTGAAATAAAATCGTTTGTAACATTATAAATGTCTTTACTGTCACTTTTGATCAATTTAATGCATCCTTGCTGAATAAAAGTATTAAATTCTTTCCAAAAAAAATTCTTACTGACCCCAAACTTTTGAACGGAAGTGCATAATGTTACAAAAGCGTTCTATTTCAGATAAAAGCAGCATCTGAATTGGTATTTAGATATAATTACAGCTCAAAGCAGTTTGGTTACCAACAAAAATATGTTCTTTCACAATTTCTTTTATGTTCCGCAAAAGAAAGTCATACAGGTTTGAAACTACAAACTATCCCCAAAATATGAAATTATTTTTATTTTTAAGAAATGACATTTTAAAAGAAACTTCTAAATAAGAAACTAAAATTGTCAGTAGGTGGGGGTAAATGACTAAATGAGTTCGTTATTGATTAATTCATTCAATTCGTTCAAACAGCTGATTCATTCATTCATGAATAAATTACGCTCTTTATGAATGGGCTAGTGAAACATTGGGTCACCTGTATGAAAGTACAATAATGTCAAATGTTTTTGAAACAAAAAAGCCTGTTGAATTGCACTACTTGAAAAAATATGCATTGCGTTAACCATGCTTGCATTTTAATGCATTGTATTTTTAGGGCTTGCATTTTTATGGGCTGAAATTCAGCATGGTTGAAAATTTAAGCTGTGAATATTTCAATTCAAAATATTTCACACACATTTTCATCATTAAAAATTAAATTATTCATATTCATATTCACCTTTCATATTTCACTTCCAAAATATTCAAAAGGCCATTTTCGGTCCATTTTATTTCGCTTTGCAAATTCGCTTCCACAAATTCAGTGGTTCAAATTTCGACAGTAAATTTAACGTTGACATCCAGGAACTGCAGGAAAAGCAGTAGATTACCGAGCATACTCTCCATCTGCTGGTAGTCGACCTCACCAGCAGGAGGTGCAAGCGCGTGTTGTTGACAAAGACCAGAGCAACAGTTAGAGCAAGCCATTCATTCATAAAAACTCATTTACAGCAATTGAACATGCATTACGTTTTTGTGATGATTATCTGGGTCAGTATATATGCGGAAAAGATGATTAAGACACACAAGCTATGTTTATGTTTAATTCAATAACTTTCCTTGTTACTTTCCCTGTGTTTAAATACTAATATCAGCTTACGAGGGAAACGGAGGCGGATTTAGTGGTGGTTTGGAGGCTGAGTGCTGGAGATGATTCGGGAGAGGTCTGTGCCCCTTTACCGATCAGAGCGCGCGCTGACACAGAGTAAAGCCTTGTTTATACCAGACGCGTCCGCACGAGAGCGAAGGTGCGCACGGCAAAAAATGACGCGTTGGGTGCGCGCGCAAGACCGGCAAGACCCCATTTCGCTTGGCTGTGTGCACAGCTTTTTTTGTAACAGCGCGCGCGACGCCGCATCCGAGGATGAACGACTTCAAGCCGAATCTGCTCGAGCATGTACGTCTCACCGCACCGGCACACAGTTTGCGCGTCTAAATTGCAAAGTTCATTGCAAAGTTTTTTTGTTAAGGTTTTGTTTACTGTGTGTGATTTATTTAAAACAAAGCATGTTCATTGCAACGTTTTGTTTTTTTTTTGTTAAGGATTAATTTAATGGACAGCACATTCACTTCTAGTTGTCTTGCTGTTCATTTTAAGAGCGAGTTGTCCTATAACAGACGAACAGTTATTCAACCGAACGTATAGCTGCTATCTAAAAAAAAAAAAAAGAAGGTTCGACTATCAGTCGATTATGGCAAAATCTAACGAATCAGATTCGACTATGAAAATCCTTAGTCGAAAACAGCCCTAGTAGCCTACATGTTATCAGCTTTCTCTACCATGAATGGGATTATAATTGGTTTCCCTCAATACCTCATCATACTCAAGGATATCGTAGCTTAATGGACTAATAAAGTGATATAAAAGACCAAACTCGCACAATTTTGGGGATGTAGGCTGTACTATATAGGCTACAGGCAAGCAGATGGACTCAGATTATGAACTAAACGCGCAAAGTTTCATGCTGAACGTTTCCCAGTGATATACTGGCATAAAATCAACACTTGATCAATTAATACTAACCCTTTCTCTTCTATTCTATTATATATAGAAGTATGCCTACATGTACTGGATTAGATTAAACTGGGAAGGACTGTAAGTCGCTTTGGATAAAAGCGTCTGCTAAATTACTAAATTTAAAATTGCCTTGACATTGGATATTCTCACATTCGTCTCTAAAGTTGCATACAACATTGGTATACACGTTTCTAACTTCAATTTATTTGAATAAATATCAAAAATCTAAAAGGTGCGCATTATGACTGACACCTACATGAACACTTTACAGTTGGTTTTATGACTAAGTCGTTCTCTTCAAATGCTATTGAAGTTAGAAATGTGTGTACACATGTCGTATGTAATTTTAGAGACAGTCCCTAAATGTGCGAATGTCCAATGTCAAGCCAGCATATCATTGGGAAACGCTCAGCATTAAACTTTGCGTGTTAAGTTCATATTCTGAGTCCATCTGCTTGCCTGCAAGTTTGGTCTTTTATATCACTGTATTAGTCCATTAAGCTATGTTAAGCGTTTTATATGTCCAGCATGGAACATAGGGAAACCAGTCCAGTATTGAGGGAAACCCTAGTAGCTACTGCATGCAGCACATCGCTGCAATATAAAGTTAAAGGGATAGTTCACCCAAAAATGAAAATCCTGTCAGTAATTACTCACTCTCATGTTGTTCCAACCCCGTAAGACTTTCGTTCATCTTCAGAACACAAATTAAGATATTTTCGATTAAATCTGAGAGCTGGATCACTCCTCCATAAGCTTCTAAGGGATTGAAACTTGCCGGCCCAGAAAAGTTTTAAAGGCATCGTTAAAATAGTCAAAGTGACTACAGTGGCTCAAACTTAAGTTTATCAAGCGACGAGAATACTTTTTGTGCGCAAAAAACAAACAAAAATAACGACTTTATTCAGCGATTCATTTCCTTCTCTGTGGGCCTTGAGTTAGTTCACGTAGTGTAACAGCACAGCACTTCTGTGTTGTACGTCACACGCATCACACACATACCAGCGTCGGCCAATAATGAGCCTACGTGTGACGTACAACACAAAAGCACTGCGCTGTTACACTACGTGAACTAACTCGAGGCCAACAGAGAAGGAAATTAATCCTCTTAAGTGTTGTTTGTTTAAAAAAAAATTACGACTTTATTCAACTATTAGTTTTCTTCTGCGTAGGCCTGAGTGAGTTCACGTAGTGTAACAGCGCAGCAGTTCTGTGTTGTATGTTGTACACTACGTGAACTCACTCAGGCCTACGCAGAAGAAAATTAATAGTTGAATAAAGTCGTAATTTTTTGTTTGTTTTTTTGCGCACAAAAAGTATCCTTGTCGCTTGATAAACTTGTGGTTTAGCCACTGTAGTCACTTGGACTATTTTAACAATGTCTTTTAATAACTTTTCTGGGCCGACAAGTTTCGATCCCTTAGAACCCTATGGAGAACTGATCCAGCTTTAAGATTTCATCAAAAATATCTTAATTTGTGTTCCGAAGATGAACGAAAGTCTTACGGGGTTGGAACAACATGAGGGTGTGTTATTTTCATTTTTGGGTGAACTATCCCTTTTACTGTATATCATATGATATAATTATGAGACAAAAACTCTTAACGGTCATTCTAACTGCATTCTATAGGCTTCAACACGCAATGAGTTTTTGCCCTGCATCATATTCGTCACCAATAAACTGTGTGAAATGTAACCTGACCTACATAAGTCTGGGGCGGGGTGGGTGTTTTCTTTTTAATGCATTATTTTTCCATAACTAATTAATTAATTTAACATGTTAAATAGACAACCTATAGTTCAGTCATGAAACTCTAGAGGGCGCAGGCATGCTGCATAGCATAAGCTGATTGGCCTCTGCTGATCCTGCAGCCAATGAGATTGCTTGCTCAACATTTAAATAGTCTGGTTCAGAGTTTGCTGTTGGCAATCACTGTACTATCACAGTTCCAGATCTCCTACATCTGCAATGGGATTTATGTCTATTTCTGCAGCAGCTTCATTACATGCTCACAGCAACGAGTCTATGTATCTTCTAGCAGTAGCAAGTCCCTACTTGCTCTGTAGCAGCAATAATCAACAGCAGCAGCAGTGTAGCAGATCTAGTCCGCATAGACCAAATAAATGACCATTTCTATATTCACTATTTATATACATTTCGAGAGCTGTCGTGATTGTGGGTTGCTCCTGGTCAGCAGCAGTGGTGAGAATTTACCAATAGTGGTCCAAGGACAAACCAGCAACCTGGTTTGGGAGTCTTGGGTGTTGGGCGCCCAAGACTCATTGATGCTCAAGGGCAACAAAGGCGATCCCGTCTGGTCCGAGCCAACAGAAGTGCACTGTAAATAGAGATGCTAGGGAAATGAGACAAAACAGTAATTTTGACATAATTGTGTGTGATTTTGTCCGTTTAAGCGTGATGGAGAACTCATTGTGGAGCTGGCACGCTGTCTGAAGTGACATTGTGTGCCAGATTTGGTATTTGTGCCTAACTTATCGTGCTTGAATGGTTTAATAGCACTTAAATGATATCGTGATCATATACGGTAGCGCAGCCAAAGGATGACAGGAATCATACTACTAGCAGCAGCAAAAAAAGTGATTACTCGTTTATGGCTCAACACGTTGTCCCAACGAGAACTCAATGGGTACAAATTGTCACAGAAATTTCTAAAATTGAAAGAATGACATTCAAGTTAAGACTACAAGAAGAGACTTTTGAAAAAAACTGGGGAAAATGGACTATATCAAAACAGAGAGAATGGAGATAAATGTATGCATATAAATATTCCTATCACACATGTAACCATGAGATCATATTACTTCAAGCTGCATGAAATTATGGCTATTGACATGAGAATATTTGTGTTTGTATGTATGTCTACTTATGAATGAGTCTATAAGTGCGTGTAAGTATACATGTTTACATGATAACCTGTTGACTTCTTTTTACTCAAGGATCTCTTGTACTAGCTGATTATGGAAAGAGTTTATTTAATTTTTTTATTTTTATTTAAATGTCACGTTTTTAGATAATTTCCATGTAAATACCCATGAAGCTGTGTTGACTGTTTGTTACTGTTTGTCTTTGTTCTGAAAAGTTACATAAAAAGAAACTTTTTTACTTGTATAAGATTTTTTAGACGGTCACTCTCCAAAAACGGGCATTTTGATAGCCTAAATATATATATATATATATATATATATATATATATATATATCATTATATATATATCATGCTGTCAAACGATTAAAATATTTAATCGCGATTAATCACATTAATATCATAGTTAACTCGCAATTAATCGCACATTTTTATCTATTCTAAATGTCACTTGATTTATTTTTGTCCCATTATTTTTTTCTCATTTTAATGCTCGTATCAACATGGAAAAGTGGATCGGCTTGCTTTGTGCAAATGTTTTTTTTATTGAAAACAACATTGCCATATACTGTGTTCATTTTCACACTAAAACATTCTCACTTGGAGCAAATAATCTCTCACACAATGTAACACTGTCCATCAATAAAACTCCAAACTCCCGTGGGCAGCAGGGCATGGTGAATTGAAACGTCACGTTTTCATTTGATATACCATTCAAATACATTTATTCTATATTTAACTTGTGAACGACAGACCTGCTGCTGCACGTAGGCCTATCAGATGATGGCTGCCTGCGCCTTAATATACCTACACTCTTCACTTCATTCTAGACTATTCTTAAAATTTTCACACATTATCTTCGTCTTCGATAGCAATGATAAAAATGTCATCTTTTAAAAAAAAACGTGCGAGTGGGGCTCAAAAAAGGAATTTTTTAAAAGCTAAACAGCAGAGGACACATGAGGAAAACATGAACCAATTTTCGGTAAGTTTGATTATTAACTTGATGGATGTATGATATTGCTTTTTGTGTTTGATCAAACTCTATATTCGCCTAAAGGGCAGGCGATAATATATCCGGTAGAAATATGTAGATTTTGATGCGCCATCATGATGTAAGTTTATCATTTAAACGCGTTTTTTAAGCATTGTGGTTTAGATACAAATTATTTTAAACTGCTCAGGCACAGTAAGCAGCGGGAAAGAATTCATTTTGTAAATGCTCGTTTTGAGACCATGGTGAACTTGAGACGGTTTTGCACAGCACACTTGAGTTCCGACCCTGAGGTCTTAAAGGAACACTCCACCGTTTTTTTAAATAGAGCTTATTCACATTCTTTCCTATATTTAGATATGTGTGCAAATGCATTTTTGTCTCAGTGCATGCATTGTTTTAGTTTGACAGGGTCGGCGCTAGCTTAGCTTAGCACAATGAATGGAATCCTTTGTTGCCAGCTAGCATGTCCTGAGTAAAGTGAAAAAAAAATGAACCCACCCCCCCCATAATTACTTCATGTGGCCTGCGTATTCACAACGAGTACAAATAGCTATGCAGATATAGCTGTGCGTGTGTGTTACACTGGCGAGCGGTGACTTCTTTAACCGGGTATGCTGGGTGGTGCGTCATGTCAAAAAAAGTTGCAGATACGTTGTATGGGTTTAATAAGTGAAGACTCCCGCGTTCACTCAACACAGAGTGTTAGCTACTTACTTGCTTACTCTCATGACAGCAACACAGCTAAAAAATATTCTTAATGTGTTGGACCTTTTATCGAAAGTAGACTACATATACCTGTTGAGACATGCCTTCACAATTACCCATAAGAGCTGTGATTTGTGATGTTTGAGTTTAGAATACGCTGTGTTTTAGTAATTCAACTGGTGCCACTAGTGTCGCAGAAACTACATACTTCACCTTTAAATGGTACGGCACATCAGCTTAGGACAAAAAAAAAACACCATGGCAGGTGTTAATTTAAATGCATGCCTAAAGTTTTTTAATTGTTTTATTTAGAATTAAAAATAAGTATAGTATAACAAATATTAGTAGCCTATTATAAATAAAATATAAGTAAAATATAATTATGATAAATATAAGTATGATTAATAAAAATAATACATTTAAAAAAAGTATTCCTTTAAAAATAAGTTGAAATAATTCATATTGATGACTTTAACAAACGCATAGACTCGATTAACAACCTCAGATAGTTACAGTAGATCTACTTACAGTAGGTCGGTCTGTAACAGTTTATACTGTAAGTCTTCGTAAAAAAAAAAAAAAAAAAAAACTTCACTTTGGAGAAAATAAAATTCTATCAAAGTTTTTTTTTTTTTTTTTTCATTTAATTTAGTCTAGTTAGTTTTGTATCAAATACAGTGTGATTTTCGGTAATCGAGATCTGGCAGTGACAATTTTTCCGCTTGGGTGAGGGATTCATGGACTGCTTTCCCTGCACAGCAAACCAATGAGAATGCGGGACAATAATGACGACACATAACAACAGAGCATATGCCTTCTGTAGCTTGATTTGAAGATTTGAAGAAAAAAAATCATTGTTTGGCAAATAATTAAATGACAGACAGTTGCATGTGTATTGTCAATTTTATCATGTAAGCTTTATGGTACATCTCAAACAAGGGAATTTATAGTAATTGATGATATTGATTAGTGAGTCCACGAATGGCTTCGGTATGCAGAGAATTCACAGCTTAAATGGACTGCACGCCCCTGATATAATGTGTATGTATGTATGTATGTATATATATATATATATATATATATATATATATATGTATGTATATGTATGTATATGTACATACACATACATACTAGGATAATATATAAGTACTGAGGCATTTCAACCTGTTCTTGACTTAAATGAAGATTCCTTTTCCGTTATTCTTGCTTTGTGTCCTACGTTGAGCACCGTCTCTCCCTTGCAGTCCTTTTTATGAGGCACCTGAAACATTTAATCTGGAAATTGCCTTGTAAAGAAGACCTTCATGTTCAATTATGTCTGTGACATCTGTTATTACAGCTAATTTCCGACACCTGCTCCTGCATTTTCAATATGCTTTTCAGCTCATAATTGAGCGAGGCCACCATTAATCTCCATCAGTCCATTTCCATGAGGAACCAAGCAGTCTCTCTTGTTCCAGATTAGCCTTTAATCAGGCCTGCTTAGCCCAAGGGCACGGAGGCCCAGACATTCAACAGAGCAGCAGGGGAGCCCACTTTTCAGTTCAAGACTACAGTTTCAGTTAGCTTTGCGCTCCTTACAGTAGTGGGTGGCTCACGTCAATGAATAGAGGTGAGACTTGGAGCCTGTCCTGTATTGCAGACCATCAAAAAGGTTATACCACCTCAACAGACCACACTTAATGAACTGATGCATTCGACCCCATCCACATGCGTTTTGCCCTCATTAGTGGATAATCCAGTTTGGATTTATAAATTTATATCTTGCTTTGATCAGACCACTTATCTTTCCAGATTGTATCTTTCTTTTTTCTGATTCTGGCAATTTATGGGAAAATGGAATTACAGGCAATTTATTCTTTTGATCAAGGATAACTAAGCGATGATTAATATTTCTTATAGAGTGAAACTGGCTTAACCATTAGGAGTCAGGCAACTCGATAGTATCTAAGGGTTTGAGCTTGCCAACTGTGCCAGTGTGTGTCCTACTTAATTCAGAGGCAGAAATCTGTGCCACACGTGGTCCCATCATCTAGCCTAGATTACTTTGAGCTGCTTCCAGAATGTGTTGATCACTATCAGGAGTCCATTGTGCAATCTAATAAATGTGTCTTGATCTTCTCAGTGGCCCAAATTAACTTGTACACAATCCAGAATCCATCAAAATGCTTCACTCAGATTCATTTGATAAAGAGAGCGCAACAGATGTATCTTCATTGTGAAATCATGTAACACTGACTATCTGTTTATCATTTGTAGCATAGACTTTGTTTCTTTTTAATGGTTTCAAATATTCAAGTAAAAATTTATATTAACCCAAAGGTGGATACATTCTGTCATTATTCTGACACGGTGACAGATTGTGTTTTATTAATATGTTGAGACTAATATTAAGGCTGTTTCTCAATTCTAAGACTGCATAGAACGGACAAACATGCATTTTCGTGGAGACCGGTCATGCCAGGCTACCCTGAAAGAACGTACTCTGAAAGACACAAGGACACAGAACTCATCTTTGTGAGAATTGAGATGTGCTGTGATCGTGTTGCTCAACTTAGCGTTCAGCGCAAATAATGCAGTGGGACAGCACCATCCAATGCACAATAAACATAACATCACATATGTCATAACCTATTAAAATATTGAATTACATGATTGTTTTTATTTTATATATTTTTATATCACATGAGTAGGCTATTTGTGTAAATTAATATGTATGATTAATGTTACTCTGTCAATGTTAAGATTCTTTTAACTATGCCAATTAAAAAGTATGACAGGCTTTCTCCAGATATTAGAACATAATTAAAATTATACCTAATAAAACGACAAATGTGTACTTTCACGAGCCGTCACGTATTTGCAAGCTTTCAGCAGGAATCTCATAAGTGAGAACAAGAAAAGTTTAAAGCTTACAAGCCACCGTACATTGTCGCCCACAATGATTTTTGAGATTTTTAAGGGTTTTATTCTCTCAAGTCTGCACTCAATGCATTCTATCAAGAACACACCTGGGGTACTTTCATGCATCCTCTGTACTTGGGTTTTTGAGTATTGGAACTGGTTTTGGACGGTTGATGATGTAGTACGCAAACACAAGGACGCAAGATCACTTAAGAAAGCATTTTGAGAAAAGGCTTGAATGTCATCGCAGGGTTATGGCATCAGTCTTTTGATCTTTCTTTTGTAGACTGCTCATCTACGGCCAGTACTGCAGCCATATGGAGAATGCTCAGAAGACACTGGATGAGCTGATTGCCACACGGGAAGATGTCAAGTTTAAAGTGGAGGTAGGCTCTTACTATAATCGGACTCCTCAGTTGCTAAATTGTATGGTACACAGATGTTATTTAGTAGTGTTAATCAGTAGAAGTGCTTGAAATTTGTAAAAGCAGTCTAATATACATTTTAATGGTATTTTGATGTTTCATGTATGCAGTGTCATCTATACTGTGTATTACTATATGTGTGTGTGTGTATATATACACTCACCTAAATGATTATTAGGAACACCATACTAATACTGTGTTTGACCCCCTTTCGCCTTCAGAATTGCCTTAATTCTACGTGGCATTGATTCAACAAGGTGCTGAAAGCATTCTTTAGAAATGTTGGCCCATATTGATAGGATAGCATCTTGCAGTTGATGGAGATTTGTGGGATGCACATGCAGGGCACGAAGCTCCCGTTCCACCACATCCCAAAGATGCTCTATTGGGTTGAGATCTGGTGACTGTGGGGGCCATTTTAGTACAGTGAACTCACTGTCATGTTCAAGAAACCAATTTGAAATGATTCAAGCTTTGTGACATGGTGCATTATCCTACTGGAAGTAGCCATCAGAGGATGGGTACATGGTGGCCATAAAGGGATGGACATGGTCAGAAACAATGCTCAGGTAGGCCGTGGCATTTAAACGATGCCCAATTGGCATTAAGGGGCCTAAAGTGTGCCCAGAAAACATCCCCCACACCATTACACCACCACCACCAGCCTGCACAGTGGTAACAAGGCATGATGGATCCATGTCTCATTCTGTTTAAGCCAAATTCTGACTCTACCATCTGAATGTCTCAACAGAAATCGAGACTCATCAGACCAGGCAACATTTTTCCAGTCTTCAACTGTCCAATTTTGGTGAGCTCTTGCAAATTGTAGCCTCTTTTTCCTATTTGTAGTGGAGATGAGTGGTACCCGGTGGGGTCTTCTGCTGTTGTAGCCCATCCGCCTCAAGGTTGTGCGTGTTGTGGCTTCACAAATGCTTTGCTGCATACCTCGGTTGTAACGAGTGGTTATTTCAGTCAAAGTTGCTCTTCTATCAGCTTGAATCAGTCGGCCCATTCTCCTCTGACCTCTAGCATCAACAAGGCATTTTCGCCCACAGGACTGCCGCATACTGGATGTTTTTCCCTTTTCACACCATTCTTTGTAAACCCTAGAAATGGTTGTGCGTGAAAATCCCAGTAACTGAGCAGATTGTGAAATACTCAGACCGGCCCATCTGGCACCAACAACCATGACACGCTCAAAATTGCTTAAATCACCTTTCTTTGCCATTCTGACATTCAGTTTGGAGTTCAGGAGATTGTCTTGACCAGGACCACACCCCTAAATGCATTGAAGCAACTGCCATGTGATTGGTTGATTAGATAATTGCATTAATGAGAAATTGAACAGGTGTTCCTAATAATCCTTTAGGTGAGTGTATATATATATATATATATATATATATATATATATATATATATATATATATATATATATTAAATTATGACTAAATTCAATTTTATGGGGTGAACTATCACTTTACGTAAAAAAATTAATAATGCTCAATATCTACTAAACAACGTGCAGGTTTCACTCTCTCAGTTAAAATGTATCATCAGCCAGTGCAGTGCGCTGAGGCAGAGACACTGCCTCAAAGAGACTCTTTTAACAGCTCTTTCTCCCAGAGACCGCTCCAGTGGTCAGCCCCACCACAGCGTTCGCTCTCGGCAGACTGCTGTTGACAGTTTTGGGACATGAACTAATTTTACTCTGTGCTAATGCTACTCAGGATGAAGGACTACATGGCTGTTTTTGTGCTGCCAGTCTGAGGCAGTGTGGGTTACTTTAATGACTTCAAAAATAAATACTGGCGAGAGAAGTCATTATTTCCAGGCAGGATTAGAGAAGATTACAGATGAAATCACAGGAACCACAGTTGTGGACACACTTGTTGACAAATTCACATAATTATCATTCTGTTATCTCACACACAAGAAGGGCTCTGTAATCTAGTACAGTCCATTCAGAGCACAGTTACGAGACCTCGTGGAAAGAGACAAAAGCCTCTTGTAATGGATTAGTCAGAGATCCTTCATCATGAGGGAAGTGGAGTCACTGATAGTCATAGAGATGATGAACCTCTTCCTCAGTCCATTCTGAATGTCAAGCGTGACATTTGAGTAGTCTGTCCTCCTTGCTTACTTGTCACATAAGAACAGGGAGATTAAAAATGAAGAGATTAACGCATAAACTGAAGATGACAAATCCACAGTGCAGAGGAAAAGATAACATCTGGTTTACAGTTTATACACTGGAGACAACATGAAAAACATTTTTTTGTTAAATTACTGTTTGCTCTTATTGTGCATGATTATTTACTGTTGAAGCCTGTTTCCACCTCAGAGTAGAAAAAAAAGCGTTTAATAAATGAAGTAAAGTCACATTGTGAGATATACATTTGTAATTATGAAAATGTAAAGTTGCAGGTGTGAGATATAAAATTCACATTTTTTATTTATTTGTTTTAGTGTGAAAACAAGTTTCCATAGTACACTATTTCAAAGAAAAAAAATACCATAACCATTAATACAATTTGGGGAATTTTTTTTTAACCAATAACCTCATTGTCTAACATGTTTCAAGTCCAATGATTTTTCCATCATCCAATGAAATCCTAATCGCTAAAAGTCTTGCTTTACATTATTTTTCACCGTACAATTTTGTTCTATTCTAAAATATGCCACATTCTTGAAGGCTGTCTTCAGTGATTGTCAGTTTAAAATAATAATACTTTTTTTTAGTGTGTTCCGTATATGTTATGAGAGTTTCCTTTTAAAAACTGCTCACCTGTTACTATAATCCTCGTTTACAGGAGTGTACCATGAAGGTCCAGGAGGGAAAGTTCAAACTGCAGGATCTTCTGGTTGTCCCCATGCAGAGGGTCCTTAAATACCACCTTCTGCTTAAGGTGAGACCCACTACTCATCATCAACAATATTATGAGCTCATCTCTCACTAAGAGAGTTTAAGAAAAATTAAGGAACTTGTTCAACTTATTCTGGTTTGAGGTTTGAAAGCTGCTCTGCTGCACAGCACCTCCTGTGAACCTCAAAACCTTATAAAACATTTAGATCGTTTTACCTCATCCAACAAGACCCATGTGGCTCTCCACTCTACCCAGCCACTGCTAATAGAGATCATGTATAAAACAGGACGCCCTGCATGATACAAACCATCATTAATTCACAGCACACATTAATAATGGAAACGAATAGTGTGACGTTACAGAAGGGCAGGATATAGGGTAGTGAGTACTGGGGGGGGGGGGGGGGGGGGGGGGGGGGGGGGGGGGGGGGGGGGGGGGGGGGGGGGGAAGTGACACTGTTTAAATCAGCCATGCTTAAATCATATTATCCATACCCCATTTCATATACTCCAATCCAGGGAGTGCTAATGTGTGTAAGTTGTGTTTAAGATGGCACATGTTTGTTTCTAAATGTTTGGCTAAATCTAACAAGTCCTCTTTCCTTTGAGGACATCCTCAATAATTTTATATTATAAATATGTATAAAATTATTTTCATGTGAATACATCGGTAATTGGAAAATGCAATCAGTGCAATCACTTGCAAACAATTTTATCGACAGTTGTTGGGCAGCGATGAAAACAATGATTCTGTGTGCTTCTATCTGTATTTATTTTCAGCGAAATGATATGGTAATACAGTATATCACGCATATTTACAAGTTTCTTTGCGTGTCTATGTTTCCGTCTGTGTGCGAGTGTGCGTGTACAGTATGTGAGGGCAGAAAGAAAGCGTGCTTTCCATTGATAATAAAAGGTAATTTAGTGGGAAAAACACGGAAATAGGAAAATATAACCTGGATGTGTCATAGACCCAGTCTGTATGTGTGACTTATTATTGTGTTGTGTTTCCGCAGGAGTTAGTAAGTCACTCTATGGACCGTCCGGAGAGGCAGCAGCTTAAAGAAGCACTAGAAGCCATGCAGGTGTGAACTCTGATAAAACCATCATATACACAATACAATACACAATTAATATCCCAATACAGTGTTTGATGTCAAGAGTTGGTTTGTAATATAATTATCCCCTAAAGATTTTTTTATAAATAAGGATCTCCGTGACTTTGCATTTTGGGGGACGAGTGGCTTGGGAGTTCTTTATCTTCTTGGGTGTTTTACCTTTGTCTATTTATCTGTCTTCGAAGGACCTGGCCATGTACATCAATGAGGTGAAGAGAGACAATGAAACCCTGAAGAAAATAAGTGAATTTCAGAGCTCAATAGAAAATCTAGTAAGTGTTCATGAAGTTGTGTGATACACTGGCATAATCAATGCAGAAAGAGTGCACACGTTAAAGTTTGGCCAGTAATAATTCATTTTATCTACCTTATCTACCTGTGCATTATATTTTTCATGTGTATTTCTGTCCAGTATATCTATTATGCATATTCGATGGCCAACCTACTGTCTGTTCTGTTGAGGTACCTCGATATATGTAATATCGATACTGAGAACATCACAGCTGCTATCAGAATCTTGTAATTGACTTAAAGCTAATTCATAGTGCCTTTACTTGTAGCTTTTATGAGGATTGCAAAAATCATGTTGGACCCCTCTATTGTGTCCTTTGCAAGACTTATGATGTCTGAGGTCATGCACATTTCAGCATGCTGGCCAATTCCTCTTTATCCCCAAACATTTAGTTGTTTACAAGCCTCCACCTGCCCCCCATCTGTCACTTCTGTTCAGTAAAATAAATCCTGAAAGCCTCCAGGCCACAAGCACAGAACATGTTTAGGACTGTTTAAAGGGAATGAAATCAGTGTATCCTCTCCCAGTAGATAATGTAGGAGTTAGTGTATCAGCTCTGGTTTATTTATGTGAGGGTCTGTGCTGCAGATGACGCCTGCAGCTATACATCAATGAGCCAATGAGGCATGACACTTACAGACAAAAGACATTCACTGTGGGTTTTGCCATGGCTTTAATAGCTCCTAATATAGCAGCAACTGTAGCATTACTGTAGTACCTTTTATCTCTTTACCTCTTAAGATACTCTTCTTATGGTGCGTTCACACCGGACGCGAATAGCGCGTCAGGCGCGAGTAATTTCAATGTTAATTCAATGCAAAGACGCGTTACGCGCGTAAAAAATTCCTGCGGCGCGAATGAGGCGTAGAGCGCGGCGCGGTAGACGCGAATACGCCTCATTCGAATGGCGCGAATTGAGCATATGGCGCGTTAAGCGCGTTACGCGCGAATGATTTAGTTAGTGCTATTTGTGCATTCACGCATTTGACGCGAATTCGCGCCTGCGCCCGAGTTGAAAAATCTGAACTTTGGCGTCAATTCGCGCCGCGTTAACCAATCAGGAGCTTAGCTGCTTGCTGCTGTCACGTGGTGAAGTGTCTGGATGCCTCAATCAATTATTTTGTAATATGACTAAATGCCTGCGTGTGTTTCTAATGCACAACAAAGCAAATATTTTATCGCTTAAAACTTTATTTCAATATACGAGACATGTTCATTTTGTATTGAATGTTATTTATTCCATATCTAGATTATATGAAATATTATGATGTAAAGACAACCAACATATATGTTGCATAAGTTCGTGTCTGGACGTAAGAGAGAAAAAAATCATAGGACAGGTTAATAACTTTTGGAGGCTGGCTCTATTTATCATCAAAACAAAAATAAATGACAGATTAGGTGGATGAGGGCGAGGGTGAGGGTGATCCTCGCTCCGATGCGGGACAACAGTCATCAAGCTGGACGCGGGACAGGCGGAATTACCGCTGACAGCGGCCGTCATCCAGGCGCAGCTCCTGGAGCGAGCAAATGTGAAACTCGCCAAACGGTTCGCCTCCGAAGGGTCCGGTGGACACAAATATGATCCCCACGCCGCTGTTCTGCTCTCCAGAGCAAATACAGAGCGGTGACTCTCTCGATGAATGCTCGATCAACATAAAAAAGATGGCCGCCAACGGGTTTCGATTCCGACGCGTCAGTTTCACTCTTGACACGCGAATTAACACAAAGTGGTCAAGCGTCAAACTAGACGCGGTAGACGCGAATTTGACGTGCTATTCGCGTCCGGTGTGAACGCACAGTTATGTTTATACAGTATATGTATACAGGATATTTTGCAAACAAAGACATTTTTTTTTTACATTAAACATTTTGAAAATGTACAAAGATGAAAAGAACAAGCACTGTCATTCTAGGTTAAACAGACTGATAGAAATATTTTACATTCGTCAGTGACTGGTTCACAAAAATAATCTGCAAACAAAACTGACATGCAAAAATGTTTCTAAACCAAAACCTTTGACATGCTTACAAAACGAAAAGTTTTTAGTGAAAAGTTTTTAGAACTCTCCGTTTGGCAGACGGAAGAGGCAGTATTTGAGAAATCTGTCATTACTTTTTCAATTACATCTGATGCAATAAGATACTGAATTCATTGCCTTTAACTTGTTTAACCTGTAATATTCCATACAGGAACAAGTGATGCTTGGATGTATGTCACAAGTAATGTTTGAAATTCCTCAAGCCTTTGTCAATGTGTGTGTGCGTGTGTGTGCGTGTGTGTGCGTGTGTGTGCGTGTGTGTGTGTGTGTGTGTGTGTGTGTGCGAACATGTAATTCACAGCAGGTGAAACTAGAGGAGTACGGTAGGCCAAAGATAGACGGAGAGCTTAAAGTGTGCTCTATAGTTAACCGGACCAAACAAGACAGGTACGACTGCACCTTCGTTGAATGTTTTCATTATGCTACAAAACAGATTGTAATAATTTTTTCCTGTGCTTTCTTTACCTAGATACATCTTCCTATTTGATAAAGTTGTGATTGTTTGCAAGAGAAAAGGCTATAACTATGAGTTAAAAGAGATCATTGAACTTCACTTTTATAAGATGTCCGATGACCCCATGAATAACCGTGACATGAAAAAGGTGAGAGACCTTTGATTAACCAGCCATCGGGCCTGTTTCAGAATAAATATACCTGCCATAATTGATTACGACAGTGATCTTAATGTTTTGTGTGTTAAAATTGCAAAGGGATGATCTGATCGTTTGCTTGGTGAATAGCACAGTTGGATTGCGTTCATTAAAGCATGATGCTCATAATTTCAACCAATCAAAGATGATGTACTGCCCTCTTCAATGCTCAAGCTTGTGTGGAAATGCAGAGAAGCTGAGGCGTTCTCCATGATTCTAACAATCAGGAATTTTTGCATGTATGTGAGAATGCATGTGTAACAGGGTGTCTCTCTCTTTCTCTTTCTCTCGTTCCCTCTCCGCCTTCAATCTCTTTGCATGCCTACCAGTCGAGTGGAAAAATGGTAAGCTGAATGCTCATGTTCTGTAAGCATTGAGGTGCTGTGATTATGCCTTTCACTTCTGTGATGTTGTGATCTGTTTCCTGTCATCTCAAGAGATCAACAGCAGCTTTATGCTGCCAGAATTGAATCAGCTGTTTTTACAAATCAATTTAATTAAGATGTTTCCAAAGATGTGCTGCAGAATCCCATGAGATGCACTTTTCAAACTTTTCAAAGTTCTTTTTTACTCGACACAGCATCTAAAACACGTCAAAATTAATCCACATCTATTAGCTTTGAGATATATACTAGTCCAACTAAATTAAATTAACTTTTATTAGATGTACACCATTGTTTGGGGTCACTAAGATTTAAAAAAATAATAATACTTATGCATTGTTACAGAATTCAAATAATTACTGTTCTTTTGAACTTTCTATTCATTAAAGAATCCTGAAAAACAAGTTTTAAACTATGATAATAGCAAGAAATGTAAGTTCAGCATCAAATCAGCATATTAAAATGATTTTTGAAGGGCCTTTTGACACTGAAGACTGGAGTAATGATGTTGAAAATTCAGCCTTGCCAAATTACATTTTAAAATGTTAAAATTAGGGCTGTCAAGGGAATAATTTTTTATTTTGTAATCACACATCAAATTTGTCTGAGAAAAGCTTCAAATAGACATTAAAAAAGGAGCTTTAGGAAGGAAAAAAAATATTTGGTACAACATAGAATTGTGGCCATGGGGGGTGAGTAAATTATGACAGAATTTTCTTTTTTGGGTAAACTATACCTGTAATAATAGTTTTTTTTATTAATATGGAATTTTTTATTATTTTTAATGAAATTATTCTCTAAATAAGAAACTAAAAATGCAAGAAGGTGGCGGTAAATGTCTAAATGAGTAAGATATGGAGACATTCATTCATTCATTAGATTCGGCAGACAATATTGGGTCTAAAATATTTACACAATATAAAAATTAACTTCTTATTTATTTAACTGTTGTATAAAATCAATATCACATCATGCAGTGTTTTTGCATCATGTTCGTCACCTATCAACTGTATGAAATGTAAGATCACTTACGCAGGTCAGTGGTGGAGCAGGTGCATTAAATCAGAGACAATTTATATAGAGACATGCCACTTCCTCAATCCTCAATACAACTATATAGGGAAAACCCGTAACACCAAAGATAGCGGTTGTATGCACATGCCCCGCCCCTCCCGCTGGAAAGCCCATCGTCTGCTTTTAAAAGTCAAGCCAGGAAACATGTAAGCCTATCGTCTGGTTCCACTGACGCATGCGCACAGTTGAGGTTTGCGACAGCGGAGACGAGAACCCTTGCGCATGCGTAGTAAACGTATAACCTGTGGGGAAAAAGACCTTTTAAACCTTATTTTGGGGCAAAGTCATCAAACTTTTTCAGCGAGTTTTATCATATTTTACTGCTGTTTCTATACAAGCAGTTTTTATGTCCCGGTGACCAGTGAAAGTGCAGTTCTGACTTTCTGCCCGTTCATTTAGATAGGAGCCTGGTCTTGTTAGTCCGAAATAGCTGCCTGGAGGCGTTGCCAAGATGGCGGCCGAGTGGCAGGACTTGCCTAAAAGGACTTTGATTAAATGCATTAAATAATTTTAACACGTTATTTTTTCAGCATTAATTAAATGAATGCGTTAAATCAACAGCCCTAATTCAAATATATTTTTGATCAAATCAATGTAACTTGCTGAGCAAGAGACCTCTTTAAAAAAACATTCAAAAATCTTACCGAACCCAAACTGTAGTGTAGATGCATTTAAAATAATTGATGGCTCATCCTGCACTACAGAGATTTTTATCCAAAGAATTTTTTTCTAGAATGAGAATGTGGGTCCCACTAATGCAACAGACTAGCAAGCAGCAAATCATTGTTTGTGGCATGATGTAGCTAAAGGCTTTTGGCTATTTTCAGAAAAAGGAAACAAGCTAAAATGTCCCGCCCAAACATCCTGTTTCAATATGAAAATCGTCAACAGAAAAAAAAAAAAAACATCAGGTGAATTGGGCCTTTAAAAAAGCTGTGTTTGTAGCATGAGATTCAATGGAACAGCCAAAGACACGTTTACATAGACAATTAAAATTTTTTTCTTAAAAACAGTGCAGACGGATATGTGACCAATCCGAAAACATTTTCAATCCATTGCTGCATTCTCTCTATATCTGTCCACCATCCCTTCCTCCATAAACCATCTTCTTTCCACCCATAGTGGTCCTATGGCTTCTACTTGATCCATCTGCAGGGGAAACAGGGCTTCCAGTTCTTCTGCAAGACAGAAGATACCAAGCGCAAGTGGATGGAGCAGTTTGAAATGGCCATGTATGTTAGAACCGCAGTGTCAAAATTACACAGGATTTTTTGATCAGCATATCACATGTGCGATAATTTATCCACACAGGTCAAACATCAAACCCGAAAGAGCCACTGCCAACCAGCACAACTTCCAAATGCACACGTTTGAAAAGAACACCAACTGCAGAGCCTGTAAAATGCTGCTAAGGTGAGGGCTCTGTCACACAACCGCCATTCTCGCTGAATTACAGAGGCGGCGCAGTGAACTGAGACGGGCTTCGACCCATGTTACTAGGCTACTGGTTTGACCTCTATTACATGAGCTGCTTCACTGATTGGCTGTATTGACTCGTGTGAAATCATACTGCGCTGACCTAAATTTGCCACCCTGCAGTGCAGGTCAGTGTGCACATTGGCTGCTAATTATAATGGCTCCATGTTTCAATCTGTGTGCAAACTGGCCTGAATTTTGTTTGGGTGTTGAATGTTTCCGCTTAGTTGTACCGACATATGGAGTCACGTTGGGTGATTGTTGGCGCTGTATTAATGCACAAGTTGGCTTCCAAAGCCAAGCGTCACTATTACAATTGCTCATGCCTAGAATTTGAACAAGCTTTTAAGTATTACATTTCAGAATGTGGCGCACTGTTTGCGCTACGGACATGAAGGGATACCTTAATTTGTGTAGCTTGTTGAATCAAAGCAATGAAATGTGTGCCTTTAGCATCATGGATGATTAAATTTCACAAAAAAAGCATAGAATTGCATTAAAGTCAGGACCAGAACATCATAGACTTTAGATGCTACAGACACATTTGGTTTTCAAATATGATATTTACTGTAGGACTGTTTTTCCATAATATCAAGTGATGCATCTTATCTGTTTCTGATATGGTGTATCTACATCGTTTGCTATAGCAATGATATACGCGTCAGTACAAAGCCAAGAAGAGACTTTCTCAGAAAACAACTTAAGCCCTATTCAGACATGACTTGTTTTCCAAACAACGTTTGAGTTGCAATTCTTATCACCTGATGTCTGTGATTTCATGCACAGATTCGGACGGGACTGACATTTCTGTGTTTATTACAGAGGTGGGAGTGTATGTTTGCTAGATGTGTGTTTTACAGAAGTTCATGTGCTGTATTAGCGTGCATTACATATGACGCATATGTCTTTTAATAAATGATTAATTTAATTAATATAATATTAATTTATTATAAAAACCCTAATTAAATAAACTTCACATGAGTTAATAGAAGTGGATCTTTATTACGTATAAACCCACAAAAGTGAGCAGAGAAATCAAGACAAGTGTCTTAGCTGACACTCCGTAGCGGCTCTTGACAGTAAATATAGAAAGGGCAGATTATGGGTCTTAACGCTGGTTTATAATAAACATTTTATAAACTTGATATACGGTAATAATCGCTTAACACGTTCAGAACACTTTTGGCAGAGTTTGCGTTAATCAGCCTGAGGGTGGCAAGCTAATGTTAATTGACACACGATTGCTATCTTAGAATTTATAGCCTCAGAATGTTTTTTTGGAACATAACAAGTTGTGTATGATTTATGGTGAGGGAAAGATTGTCATATATACTCTTAGAACAAACATAAAACAAACAGAACATAATTATATAGAGGCTATTCATATGAGCATGTTTAAACTAAAGGATTTACACTTTCATTCATTTGAAAAGCTACTTCACATAGGCAGAACAGACAACTAGTTACTGACATGATGCATATTAATATACACATAGCTGAAGCAGATTTGATATTGTCTTGGTCTAGAGTGAGGTTTATGTATAATAACATGCTAATAAGTGCAGTCTGAAGTGGCAGTCTGAAATTTGCCCTGATGCCTCTCATTTAGAGTGCACTGCAGTTCCATTTTTCACCACAGATTTACATTGGGAAAATTGTGGAGCTGACTCAGGCACCCTCTACCCCAACTCGAGATAATACATGCCTGCCGAAGCCATATGTTACATTTTAATGTATCCTGCTCCCTTTACGACTTAAAATAGTCTAGAATTCTAAACAAATTTTTCAATTTATTATTAATTTAGTTTATATAGAGGTCTGTTTTGGATTATTATTTTGGTGAAGCTCTGCCCCACCTGCCCTTACAGATGAGCCGCAGCTGCTGACACTGATATTATATTTGGGCAGTCTTAGCTGTTTCCACGATTTGTATCTTTTTATTAATTTATGATTTTATTTTTTTCGTTGGATACATGCATATTGAAATGAATTGGGTGAAATGATTGGTGTGCAAACGGCAGCTCAGGTAGGTCAAAAAAGACTTGAGGAGAAGCGTTTGGATAATACAACATCAGCAATCTTAGACATTCGCATCCCGGACGATTTCTCAGAGGGCCGTTGAGTTTTGCCGAAAAAAGGTGGTAGGTAATTTTCTAAATATTCGGAAATATTTGAAACATTTAAAGGGGCTAGTCTGTTATTTTATTGCCCTCCGAGTCCAGAATGAATTTTCTCCCACCACTTTAGTAAAAATATCTGTTTTTTTTTGACAAACACAAAGGTTGTGTGGTAATTGAATTGCCATCTGAATCCACATCTCTGAGTTTACAAGAAGAGATCTATTCAAAATTCACTGTTTAAATCTTTTTTTGACCACTGAGCACCATATATCTATTATTATTATTATTATTATTATTATTATTATTATTATTAACAGTTAGTTAACTAAGAAAGTCACATTGAGGTGGAGGTGGGCGATATATCGTTGAGACGATAATATCCGAATTGTTGTCTGGACCATATGCAAAATTGGGATATCGAATATTTCATAATTTGTACAATCCGACCCCCCAAACATGAAAAGAGCTGAAGGAAGTTAAAGAGAAAACAAATAACGCACACTAACCTTCTAAACAATTATATGTAGCGATTTTAATACTGTAGGGGTTTGTTTGACTGTATTTTATTTTATTTTTTTGTACAAAATCACGATCGTTCCTCAATTGCACGAGAGTAAAGCTGCTACTAATTTCCAATATACAACTACGAAGTTCTTACCTGTGTGTTATGACGTTTCTTAGGTTGAAGCAACAATCCTAAAGAGTAAAGCCGATGTACGATTAATAAAATAGCTGCCAGAAAAGGCAAAATGTGCGTTGTTTGCGGAAAAATGAAGTCTGAAGTTAAACAGTTTTTCTTAAATATCTGTGGCGTCCTCAAGTGGCGAGCTTCGTGATTGCATCATTAGAAAATTGCGTTGTATAATGAGTCCAAAAGATGGAATACATTTTCCCAAAGAGATCGGTTCGGTACGCATTACAAACCGAACCATTCCGGTGGTTGGACCATTTTTCCTGCCGACCAAAATCCGCGCTGGAGCGAACACCACAACGTTGCGCAACATCAAATGGCAAATGTAATGAAAGCGGAACGAAAGTTTCGAAACTCATTATTCTGTGCTTCACGGACCGTTTATCAGTTCGGACGAATGTCAGTGCAGCGCGAGCCGATCTTGAATAAGCGAAACCGTTACTACATAAGATAAGCGTAAACAAAGCATTTGAATTCGCCACTTAAGTACCGTATATACCCGAATATAAGACGAGGTTTTTGTCCTAAAAAATAGGCTGAAAAATGGGGGGTCGTCTTATATTCGAGTGGAGGAATCCACTGATAGCCTTTTTCTCCCACGCCGTCGACTGACGAGAGCACCGAGGATCTCGATGCGGTGCGCCGCGGACGCGCTTGGAAAAAACGAGCGCGCCGCTTTCATTATGAGCGCGCGCATACATTTGAAATAACGAACTTGAGCGCGCAAAAGATGCGATATGTGAACAGGGGGGGCGGGTCTCTACTCGCTTGTCTCCGTCCGCTCTGGCATCCTCTGTGAACGGCGCTTTTTCTTGAGTGGCTCGAGCAGAGGGAGAGAGAGAGAGCGGGAGCCGGATCATCGTCGAAAACGGCCAGACGACCCCGCAGGGTGATTAAATCCATCCCGTCGCACTCAGGGCAGCCGCAGTCATGGCCAATCAGGAAGCGCATATGTGCCCGTCTCCGCCGACGAGCGGGCCACTATACGAGGCCCCAAGTGATGCGAGGCATTTGGAACAACACCTCGGAAATTTGCTCTTAAAATTATTTTCTGTTGAAAACCAGATTTTTTCCACAAAAATCTATTTTTCCCCAAAAATAAGTGTGGAAAATGGGGGGTCGTCTTATATTCAGGGTCGTCTTATATTCGGGTATATACGGTAATAACATCGCTGCGAGATCTAGTGATAAGCGTTACAATTTCTCCGTTATTAACGGATCAAACAGCACTGACGTGGGAACCAGGAGAAACATCGTTCCATGAATGAACTATAGGTTTTAAGTCCACAGATCATTCACCATGGATTTAATGTAGTAACACTAACTTGTAACCATGGAAGTTTTGCAGAAATATTAAAATGCTTTCAAGTACGTCACACATCTTTTTCCAGCTCTTCAAAACTCAAATGTTATATGTTATTTAAATGTTATTTTTAATGTGATGATCAGAACATTATTTGTTCATCCTTCAAAGATTGCCCCTATTTATAAAACTATAAGTTTCAAGGTGTAGGAAAACTCACACTTATTTAAAAATATTTTTTCTTTTAATAAATATTAAATTTCTATGGCATTTCTTTATTTTTTGCTGTATCGAAAACGTACCGAACCGTGACACCACTGTATCGTATCAAACCGAACCGTGAATTTTGTGAACCATTACACCCCACATTAAAAATATAAAAGATCAATAAAGACTTTATTGAATAATATTTGATTATTTTAAAAAGTTTAGGAGTCTTTAAATCAATAATGTCTCATATCTTTATGTACTAGTAATTCTATACAATAAAAGGTCAAATAAAATGCAGCAAGTCAAAAGACCAACTGGACCTTCTTTGCCAGTTTGCACACATTTCTGTGAAGGATTGCAAAAATATCGTCTGAATATCGATATCGAGATATTGAAAAAAAATATCGAGATATTTATTTTTGTCAATATCTCCCACCCCTAGTTAAAACGTCTTTTACAAGTGAGACCTAGTCAAGACAGGGTCAGATAGCAGGAATAAACAAATAACAAACAACAATAAGAAACCAATCACAACATCATCATTAGATACAACAGAAAACACAGCTCCACAACAAGATGTTATACAACACTGAGACACAACACAGCAACACAAACATTTAGGTATAACATAATACCCTACCTAGTACTGATCACAGAAACAACATTATTATATCATAGGTTTAATAAAGAGTTAAGTGGTAATAGAATTGGCAAAGTGACCACCTCCTTTGTTCTATGTTTAAAATCATTTGAGAGATGAGGGATTGTAGTTTGAGTTTAGTCTGCACGTCATTCCAAGACCAAGGGCCATAATAGAACAGGCTTAGCTTTCCAGCCTCTGTTCTGATAGCAGGCACTTTGAACTGTAGACAGTTATGTGACCTAAGATTATGACTGCTTTGAAATGATAAAAATTTCCTGTTTAAATAATTTGGAAGTTTTCCTAAAATAACCTTGTAAATTCAAATATACCAATGTTCGAGCCTGCGCAAATAAAGAGATGACCATCCTACCAAACTGTACAGTATACAATGATGTGTCCTAAAATTAGAGTTAGTGACATATCTAAGAGCTGAATGATAAAGGGGGTCAAGTTTGGACAAGGTGGACAGAGAGGCAAATCTGTTGACAGTATCCCCATAATCAGTCTGTGACAAAAAAAGGCTGGCACCTAAGCGTTTTCGTGAGGCCAAGGAGAAACAAGACTTTAGTCTATACAGAAAACCCAATGTGAATTTTAATTTCTTTGCAAGATAATCAACATGGTATTTAAAATTTAGGTTTTTGTCCATCCAAATTTCCAGATATTTGTAATTGTCTACAGACTGGATACAGACTCCATCCAGTGACGTGATGGAGAGGGATGGTAGCTTTGTTCGCCCAGTAGTAAAAACCATAACTTTAGTTTTGTGTGGGTTTAACAACAGCTTCAAATCTAATAGAGCGTGTTGCAGGATGTCAAAATCTGCCTGCACATTTAAAAAGGCCAACTCAGCTGTAGGGGCACAGGAGTACAGAACGGTGTCATCTACGTACATACAGATGATACTTACAAGATTTAAACTTATCACAAATATTATTAATGTAAACTAGGAAAAGCAAGGGTCCCAAAACTGAACCTTGTGGAACACCCTTCGTAACAAGGACTGGGTTTGACATAACATTGCCATGTTTGACCATTTGTGAACGATTGGTCAAGTAGCTATGGAACCATTTGACCGCATTACATCCAATACCAGCTCTCAGCAGAGTGTTAACAAGTAATAAATGGTCCACAGTATCAAATGCCTTTGTGAGGTCTACGAACAGAGAAACACAGGTAGATTTATTATCTATAGCCTCTTTGAAGTCATCCATGACTTTTAAAGTGGCGGTTATTGTACTGTGCCCTGACCGGAACCCGGATTGCATTTCATTTAAAATGTTATGCGAGTGCAAATATGATTTAAGTTTGGTAGCAACTAGAGATTCCAATATTTTCAAAAGAACAGGGAGATTAGAGATTGGTCTGAAGTTGTTCATGTCATATCGATCACCAGCTTTAAATAGGGGTGTAATGTAAGCTTGCTTCCAGATAGCTGGAACCTGGTTAAAACTTATTGACATGTTAAAAATGTGAGTAATAGGCTCAGCTATGAGCGGTGCAGCCACCTTTAACTAAAAGGGATCCAGACCATCAGGTTCAGGCGCCTTTTTGGGGTCTATTGAATTCAGTGATTGCAGAACATCTTGAACTTGTTGGGATTCGAAATCAAATGAGAGAGCAGAAGTTGAGGATGTGCTAGTAGCGAAAAACATGTTGAAGGATCAACTGAAATTTATGGAAGCTGCTGATCAAATAAATGACCAGCCTTCTCAAAATGAGCATTAAAGGCATTTAATATATCCCTTTTATCTGTGATAGTTATATTTCCAATATTCAATTGTTGGGGAAAGTCTGAAGCCTTTTTATTCTGTAATACTTTGATTGTTTTCCAGAATTTAGATGGATTGTTAAAATTATCATTTGTTGAAGTAAGATAATAATATGATTTAGAGGTCCGAATGGCTGTGGTACATTGATTTCTCAAAGATCTGAAACGTTGCCAATCTACAAGACTGCTTGTCCTCCTTGCAAGGGACCACTGTTTATTTCTTGATTGAATTAACTGGGCTAGTTCTTGAGAAAACCAAGTATTATCCCTGTTCTTTATTCTATGCTTTTTAAAAGGACCATGTGTATTTAGCCTAGCTAACGTCAGACCCAAGTCTCATTGAGACTTGGGTCTGGGAACCACATGTTCATTTTCTCGTATTTGAGGCGTGGTTTACGAATGCCCAGAGCCGTTTATTGGATGCTAAGAATGTCTATCAAATGCGCCTGTACGTAGCTCATAGCCAATCGTTTCAATTATACCAGATGACGTATGTAGAGCGACAGAAATTAGACGAGGAAGAAGACGATGGGTCAGATATTTATGTGTACACGATGGCGTGTATCTAACGGCCGTTTCACACCGCATGCGTGAGCGGCGCGTATTTTTTTTGGCGTGCATGTTAATCAATGAGTGCATTTACACCGGGAGCAGGAGCAGCGCGTGAGTGTCGAGCAGGTGCGGCGCGTGAGCAGCGGTGAAGCGGGGGTTTCGGCGTCGAATCTGTTTTTGCTGCACTGCTCACGCTCAATTAAAGTGAAAGCACACTTTTGATGGACAAAAATAAATATGATTTCACACAAAAAGTGCCCAAAATGCACAGAATAAGCATGTCTAGTGAGTTTTAACAAGAACTTGAGTAGGCAAATAAAAGAAAATAAAGACTCAAAAATATTTATAGACGATTTCGGCTACCCGGTAAAAACTTGTTTTTAATTATTCAGTTTGGGTGAAAGTTGTGTATTATATAAAAAAAAAACTAATATAAACTAGCCAGAAAATATTATATATAATTGTTCTTTTAGTTTATGTAACACACAGACAGCTACATAGGCTAGCACAACCCAAATCAAACCCGAGTGTGTGGTTTATTTGTGTTTTGTTTTTTATTCGCGGAGTTGCAGTCTTGTAAACATATCGAAAGTATGACTGAAACTAATAGATTGGAGCCATTTTCTGGGTTGTTTTGTTGTTTAACATTTATATGTGAATGTTGTACACCTCCCCATTACAAACTTTCAAGACTATCAATGTTATAAATGACCAACTTCTAGTTGTCTTTGTAAAGAATTGCTCGCTTATTATGTAGCTTTGGGGCCGCTGCTGTGACACTGTACAAACGCTTCCAGTGTGAATACTCAGTTGGTTCAATATGTCAGGTTTTGGTTCAAAATATGTTTTGTTGTTATTCAAAGATCAACAGTCTGTCATTAGTCTTTATCCTGCCGCAAAAAAACAACAAAAAAAATTTATTAAAATCATGAACTCAAATGTAATTGTGAAAAAAAAAAAGTGTTACTGTTGTAACAGTGCACAGGCTAAATCAGACCGCTAATAAGCCTTATGCCAAAATTATTATTACAACTAAATTGTCGATCATTAAATAGGAAAACTAAATAATTGTGTAGATGATTTGCTTCAAGTGTAACCCGACATCAGACATTAAGGCCAGGCCGAAGTATTTTTTTGCACACAGTGACGCGATCAATCATTCACTCCTTTAATGCTGCGTTCACACCTTTTTTTTACAGTCTATGGTTCACACCAGACGCGTGCGTCTAGTTATACGCGTGAACACTTTGAATCCTTTCGCACGTCAAGAGCGAAATTGACGCGCGTAAAAAACAAAAGTTTAGACTGGCTGCCTGCACATTCACTGTCCTCGCGGCTGCGGCTGCTGCAACTTGAGATGGCTGGCTGCAGGACGACTCAACTTCCACGGACAGTTTTTAATGTTTTATATCAAGATTTTGCTTTAGTATAATTTTCAGGACAATTAAGGCCAGTTTCGGGATTCGGGACAACAGCTTAGATTTCGGGACTGTCCCGAATTTTTTGGGACTTCTGGTCACCCTAGATGAGTTTGATCTTCAGTAGGACCTCACGAAATGAAGACATTTTATTGTATTATATTGACATTTCTCGTTTGTCAGAGACCTAGCTGCTTTCAGACCCTTTAGCATCAGTATGTGTGTCTCACTTTTATTTTATCATTCTTTCTTTAGAGGTATTTTCTACCAGGGATACTACTGTCCACGCTGTGGGACCGGCGTCCATAAGGAGTGTCTGGAGGTCATTACCATCTGCAAAATAAGTAAGTCTCTCACAGAAAGCTGCTTCTTAAAGAACCACATGTACATTACATCTGCCCTAATTAAAGAGAACAAACCACTGACCATGCTCTCTCTCTCTCTCTCTCTCTCTCTCTCTCTCTCTCTCTCTCTCTCTCTCTTTCTCTCTCTCTCTCTCTCTCTGTTTCTCTCTCTCTCTCTCATTATTATTTCAGGTCCCCATGATTCGGTGAGTTTTTAGTGGCCTGAACTATTAAACTTCCATCTCTCAGATTAATGAATTAATCATCCACTCTCACTGACTTTTACCAAACGTCACTACTTTTTTTTCATCTTAAAGTTTCTCCTCAATTTTGAAAAACACTTTAAAGTTGCCTAATATGCTTAAATTAAAACTATATTATACTTTGAAGTGCATTAAATCATAAATTCCCTTCTGTCTATTGCAGGAGCCAGGGCTTCCACAATCAGGTAAGAATATAAGTAAAATGTGATTTTTGAGATATTAGGGTCTTCTGAGATACTAATGCAGTTATGTCAATATGAAAAATTTAGATACTGCGCACAGCTTCAGGCTCTTAAACTGAAATGGACCAGATTCAGCACACATGCTCTAAAGAAATTATATTTCAGCTCTCTGCTGACATCTAGTGTATAGTACATGCATGCAATAAACATAGGGTATGGGTGTGTTCTAAGAATATAAATTATAAGGGTCCATGTACTTTGTTCTTGCAGTTCTGATAAGATTTTTTTTTTTTTAATTGTGTTATTAAGGTCCAAAGATGGTGGCCATCAAAAATTACAATGGTACCCCTGCCCTGCCAGGCAAGATGCCACTCTGCTTTCAGACAGGAGAAGTCATTGAGCTCCTGAAGGGAGATCCAGACACATCATGGTGGGAGGTATGATATTATAAAATGAAATATTTGCCATGTTTACAGTGATGACCTGTTCTATGGTCTAGATTTTACACTTTTTCTAGGTGCCAAATACTAGTAAAATAGCTTTAGTTCAGTTGGCCCATTTTAAGAATGATGGTATTGTTTTAAATGATACAAAAACAACAGTCCCTTTCTGATGTAAACGAATCATATTAGAGATGCAACCAAATCAGAAATACAATTTCCTAACAGGTAAGAGACATGTGTTAAGGGACATGGAAGCACCTAAGCCATGCAGTTCACATTTACAAACATTTGTGGAAAAAATGGGTCATACTGTAAGTGGTATTATTGAAATATTGAAGCATTTAGGAACAGCAGCCACTCAGTCATGAAGCGGAACACCACGCAAAGTCACAGAGCGGGGTCACTATGCTGAGGCGCATGGTGTGTAAAAGTCGCCAAAGCTCTGCTGATTCAATAGCTGAAGTGGTCCAAACTTACACTGGCATGAATGTCAGCACAAAAACTGCAGTGGGAGCTTCTTAGAATGGGTTTTTTTAAATGGCCCAGCAGCTGCATGCAAGCCTCACATCACCAAGTACAATATCAAGCGTTGGATGGAGTGGTGTAAATCGCGCTTCTCTGTTTGGCAGTCTGATGGGCTGGTCTAAGTTTGCCAGGAGAATGTTACCTGCCTGACTGCATTGTTTCTATTGTTAAGTTTGGTGGTTGAGGGATAATGGTGTGGGGCTGTTTTTCAGGGGTTGGACTAGGCCTCTTACTGGACGTTCACACCGCCGCCGACTTGAGCGTCAAAGAAGCTCTGGCCGCCCTGTCAAGGACGCTTGTCAAAAAGTACGGGGAAGCATGTTGACGCTTTGAACGCTCTGACATAGCAGGGAGAATAGAAGTGTTACAACATGAAATGTAATAAACAGAAAAAAAACAAGCAATATATTGAAAAAACCTTTTATAATGACAGTATTTTTATAACCGATTTGGTCGGAAGAAAAAGAATAGTTAGCTATTATTATTTGCATTAGGCTATATATGCAATTGGTCAAATCGGTGTCACCGTGAGCAAATGAATTGCATTCCCGCTTTAAAACGAGCGTTCGTAAATATTTCAAATAAAAGTTGCGCTCATGCTATTAGCGGACAACGTCATGTCATAAATGATAGGAAACCTGTAGGAAATCCAGCAACGGCGATTATTAGCTTCTCTTACATTTTCTCGGAACTAATGTTCTGGTAGGAACGAAACTTTATATTGTATGTTTCTCCGGAATCAGCCAGCGTGAAGGACGTCTATATTCCGATTGGTTGCTGGCGTATTGCCGCTGAGCCGCGTCATAGCTCATTACCATAAAGTTGAGCTTCTTCCAACTTTCTGATTGACGGCCAAAACGCAACGCCGATGGATTTGGCGCTCCTTGCAGCTGAGAAAAGCCAGCTTCCATTGAAAAGGAATGACTTCCGGCCGCTTTGGAAGCTCAAGTCGGCGACGGTGTGAACGTACAGTTACTTCCATTGAAGGGAAAATATAATGCTTCAGCATACCAAAACATTTTGCTGTGCTTTCAACTTTGTGGGAAAAGTGTGGGGAAGGCTCTTTTCTATTCCAACATGACTGTGTCCCTGTGCACAAGGTCCATAAAGACATGGTTGGATGAGTTTGGTGTGACTTGACTTGACTGGCTTAGCCTCAACCCCATCGAACACCTTTGAAATGAACTGAAACGGAGATTGCGAGCCAGGCCTTCTCGTCCAACACCAGTGCCTGACCTACACAAATGCTGTGCTAGATGAATGGGCAAAAAATTCCTAAGAAACACTCCAAAATCTTGTGGAAAGCCTTCCCAGAAGAGTGGAAGCTGTTGTAGCTACAAAGAAGTGGACCAACTTGGTCAGGTGTCCCAATACTTTTAGTGTTTTTATGACCAGTAAAAAAAAAATCAGTTCACACACCATTGGCATTAATTTTGGACCCTGGTCATACCTAATATAGTTTGAGTTCTATAAACTGCTGTCTTATTTTGGGAGGCTTAAAGTCCTTAATTCATTCATCTTTACCTGTCATTCGTTGCATTTTTCTTTAAGGGCAAGCTCATCCAAACCCAAAAGATTGGCTTCTTCCCCAGTTCCAGTGTAAAACCATGTCTAGACCCTAAGGTACAGATTCATAAAAACAAAATCGAATCATTTTAACATTTAGATTTTCTTAAATTATTCCTAATATTTTTCATTTCTCTTAAATATATGTACTGTATACTAGAATTAATAGACAATGTTCTATACTATAAGAAATGAAACCAGCCCCTGTGGTCTTTTATATTTTTTTGATGGTTTTCTTCTCTACAGCCTTTCCAGTCATTTTCCAGCCGTCAGTCCTCCAGAGAAACAGATTACTACGTTTATCCCTGGTATTTCATCTTGTTTGCGAACACATTGATTCTTCCATTTTTAACTCTTTACAATACCAAGATACTACAATATTTATTTTGTTTATAATCACTGTTCACAGTCTCATATTATATATTACATTATTAATAAAACAATTATAGTAATAAGTCTTTGCAGCTATGCTACTCTCCTTTGATCCAGTGAAATTTGCATGGAATTATATATGTCATAACTAGAATGATGACAATGATGATGACAATGACAATGATGATGATTGATTAGCTTTAGGCTAATTGTGAGGCATGTTAAGTCTTTATTGTGCTTTAATGAGGTAACGACCTCTGTGAGAGCTCATGTAATGATGTTCAGGGTATTGAACGGGCTTGTGAATGAGTTGTGTTTTCCCTGTGGGCTTCAGGTTTGCAGGAAACATGGAGCGGCAGCAGGCCGACAACCTGCTCAAGTCTCACAGCAGCGGCACCTATCTGATCCGAGAGAGAACAGCAGAGGCTGAGAGATTCGCAATCAGCATCAAGTGAGTATTACATGTATTCATGTCCACAATAAAACATTCTGTCCGTCTTCTTTTAGTATTTTGTCAGTCATTAGCTATTTTCCATCCACCTATTTTAATGCACATTTTGGGATATCACATAAAAAATAGCTGGATGGAAACACCAATATGCACATGAAAAACGTATGTGCTCAATTGAGGCGGATAATTTTTTTATCCAATAAGAAGACATGCACGTAAACTACAATAAAAACACATTTACCAAATAAAGCCTTCAATGCACAACAAAAAACTCGTGTGACTTTGTCTCATCAGTGATTGTGATTGGATAACTGGACTAACCAGTGGACCAATTTCATTGCACATCATCTTTAATGTTGGTTTGATCATTCTGAAATGCCTGAGCCGAAGTCTGTCATAAAAATTGATTTGGTTTAATTCCCTCCCAGAAGCGTCTCACATGATTGCATGTCCAAACACCAGGAATCCGAACGCCAGATAACATTAAAGCATTTATTGGGTTTTGCCTGCACGCTCTGAAACACAAGTCATTTATGATGTAGGAAAAAAGAGCCACAGTGGATTTCCCGATTGCAGCAACTTCCATTTTTATTACATATACTGTATTTTGTGCCAATTTCCCAGGAAGTGACGATTTTGTTCTCTTGAACACATGGGATGGAAAGAGAACATTATTCACTAATGTTTTATATGATATTCCAATTTTGCACAAGTTAAATTCGCAACTAAATAAATATGCCTTCCATATATAGTATGATATGCAATGTTATTGGGAAACGTTCTGTGAGTTTGGTGAATGATGGGGACATTTCTCTCCTTTTAACAGGTTTAATGATGAAGTGAAGCATATTAAAGTTATTGAGAAAGACAACTGGATTCACATTACAGAGGCAAAGAAGTTTGAAAGCCTTCTGGTAAGAGAAATGTCTTGCATTTTAATAATGCTTGTATGGTGAAGACTGCATTAAAAAACTTTTTCTGCAGTTTTATACAATTAATTCAGTCAAAGCACTTAACATACAGATTTTAGTCCAGGTTTCACTTTAGATATTTTCTTTTCGTGTCTATTCTTGTACACACTAACATTCAAACATTACGATTTATTTTAAAAAGAAGAGAAAAAAAAATTAAGCATGGACATTTATTTGATCAGAAATTACACACATATAGTGTTACAAAATATTTCTATTTCAAATGAATGCAGTTCTTTTGAACTTTCTATTCATCCAAAAAGATAGTGTATATATATAGTTTTTTTATATATAGTAATGTTATTTTATTTTACAGTTAGTAATGATATTTCACAATATTACTGGGTTTTTTTTATAGCCTTATGTTGCACGGCTGCCAAAAAACAAGATGTGTGATGCAAATATAGCTCTGGTTCATTTACATAGAACCAAAGCCTAATCTAAGCCTACCTAAATCTTTTTTTTTTTAAATCCCTTGCAAATATTGGTATTTCTGGAAATGCAGTTCTAGTTTCTCAGCTTCTTTTCTGAAACTTCTGTAAGTAACTTTAAATATGTTTCTTTGTTACAGGAGCTTGTGGAGTATTATCAGATTCATTCACTGAAAGAGAGCTTTAAGCTGTTGGACACGACATTACGGTACCCTTACAAATCCCGGGAACGCTCAAGCTCTCGCACCAATACCCGCTCACCAGGTAAACGTTCGCTGCCATAATTCTCTCTCTTTTTATCTCTCTTTCTTCTTCTCCCTTACTCCCTTCTTTTATTATTTTCACTCTTCTGCTTTTTTGCTTTCTCTGTCCCACATTTATTATTGAGCCCCCACCAGTCTGTCCAGCAGCCTTCCACAATCTTTGGACACACTCTGAAAGTCTGAACAAACAAACCCTGCCAGCTGGTCCCGCCCTCACATTTTGTATGCTCCGCCTTCTGGTATTTCAACTGTCAGTCATCTTAGGCTTGGTTGTTAAGGAGCCGCCCACTCTGGCTGAGCTGAATAGGTTCTAATAAACAGATGCTTCATTGGATGTATTATAAGTTATGCGCCTTTGTTCTCCTTCCAGCCAAGCTTAACTAGTATTCACTGATATGTATGCTAGTGCCTGTTTCTGAGAATGTGGAAGCTGCCTAAAGGAATCATTCACCCAAAAATGAAAATTTTGTCATTCACTCACCCTCATTTTGTTTCAAACCTCAATGACTTCCATCCATGGAATAGAAAAGGACAGAATGTTGACTGTGTTCTTTTCCGTACAGTGAATAATGAATACAGTGAAGTCTTTTTCCTCATCAAGGCTGCAATTATTTGATTAAAGAATTGTTAAAACAGTATTATTGTGAAATATTATTACTATTTACTATTTTAATATATTTTAAAATGTAATTTATTACATTATTCTTAATTTAGTCATTTATTCCTCTGAATTTTCAGCATCATTACTCCAGTCTTCAATGTCACATGATCCATCAAAAATCATTATAAAATGCTGATTTGTTGCTCAAGAAACATTTAATATTAGTATCAATGGCTGAATATATTTGTGGAAACCATCATACAATTTTTTTTGTAACAATGTAAAAGTCTTTATTCTAAATGTATTCTTGCTAAATAAAGGTATTTCGAAAAATTATAATGACTCCAACCTTTTAAAAGGTAGTGTATATAGATGAAGAAATTAGAAATAAGAAATATGTCAGAGTAACTGATTTTTGGGTCATTGCATCTGTAAGAATTCTAGCTACTTTTTTCCCCATGCATACAAACATACACACACCTTACTGACTCTGTTACCTTGTCTTAGTTTTGTAAGGAAACCATGTCCTTGAACTTTCTTTACCCTGTTGTGATGTGCAACTCTGCTATGCCTTCCTCATTTATTTGTTTGCGCTCTCTCTCTCTCTCTCTCTCTCTCCCTCCCCCCTCTACCTATTCTGTCTCAGCAGCCACCTGTGCTTCCTACAACTTCTCCTTCCTCAGTCCTCAGGGCCTCAATTTCTCCTCTCAAAGCTCTGCTCCCTTCTGGTCAGGTACTGCGCTTTTTGCTCATGCTTTTGCATCATCCATGCCACCTCCCCCAATTCCTCTTCAATTTCAGTCGCTTATCCACATCTCTCCCCTGGTTGTGTTTTCAGCATCCTCTTGTTAGGGCTTCAGAAATGTATAAAATTCTTGTAATAACATCGCATTCACATCTCACTCACAATGTCAAATTGTCCACTCATCTGTTGTATAAGCATTTAATGGCACTCTTCAGCATTTTACATGCACTAATCTCTGGATGTTGTTGGCCTTGTACAGTATTCACACCCAGGGTAGTCAGCACAGCTGTGGCGCGATACAACTTTGCCGCTCGAGACATGAGAGAGCTGTCCCTGCGAGAAGGAGACATCGTCAAGATCCACAGCAAGATTGGTGGAGACCAAGGCTGGTGGAAAGGAGAGGCCAATGGCAGGGTAACAAAGCAACCAAATGTTATGAGCAAATGAAAAACTGGCCAGTTTTAAAGCAACTTTTATGATAGAAAATAGTTTATTGTTTGTAAAACATCCAATTGGAATACATTGGCCAATCATATTAGAAGACCTGAATTAACTGTTGTATAATGAAAAACGGAGCAAAATTTTAACATTTATTCTCATTGTGCGAGTCTGAGGTTGTATATTCTCAGATTCTGTCTCTGTTTTCCATTCAGATTGGATGGTTCCCCTCCACGTACGTCGACGAGGAAGGGGTGCAGTGAAACTTTGGAGTCACAAATCGTCCAATTGCATTCTGATCTGCAGCCCTCTGAGAGGACTCTTTGGTTTCCAAGGCAACACCTAATGGAAGTCTTTTCGCTGGAAACTTATTTTACAATGAATATTTGTACTTCTGTCTCTTTTCATCATGTACGAATATGCTTTTTCCCTTTCTCGGAATGTCTGTGTGATCTCTGTGAAGAAAACTGCTCAGAGTCTGTTCGTTCTCAGTGTCGGGAGGAGGAAACTGTGAACAGAGCAGAACTTAAAGTGGCCAAAGGACAAAGGCTTTAAGTTTGTACAGTAATACCTGTAACGTGCGCTGACGGCCACTGGGGTATAACGGGGGGGGGGGACATATAAATAAATAAATATATATATAAATATAATTTATTAAAGAGATATATCTGATTAGAATGCAACGTTGAACATTTGTTCAACAGCACCAATGCAAAGAATATAGAAGAGCAGAGCAGATGCACTTTGCATTTCTTTACAGAGAGAATTTGCCTTAGTAATGGTAATGCCTTTAGATGTGGAGGTAAAGAGATGGATTCAGACTCATATTGCACATACAAATTCGTACATCTACCCTGTCCAAAAATATGGTGCCTTTTTATACATGTCTTCACTCCCAACAGAGTCTGGTTTATATAGCTGCAGCATTAACCCTGTTCTGTAGTGGTGCTCTCTCACGACCCTATCCACCCATTCATCTGGACTCTGCTCAACCAGAAGACCATAAAAGAGACTCAACATTTCTTGGACTGAAATGAGCAGATGTCAGATCTGCTCATCATCTCACTGAAAGAAGGGGAAGCTAACCGAAAGCATTCAGTCGTGGCTGGAATTGCTTTTACAGTGAAACATACAACCACCATCATGTCTTCCTCTTCCTTCAAGAGTATGGCAAAAGTGCAATGGAGTATCAGGAAGAGGTTCCTTAAACACTGTTAGCTGTGATTAGCATTTATTTCCATGTTCTTAGTGGTCCAGATTTGGACTGAAAAGGGAAAATTTAATGCTGTTCTGTGTACTGATTTTCATGAATACCCAGAGGTTTTTGTTAATTTTTTTTTTTTTTTTTTTTTTTTTTTTCCGCCTTCTACAAGCACATACACATTGCCATTTCACGTTTCTCGTCTGCAGCCTGCCGCATTACAGTATCTTGCCTTACTGGTGGACACTTGGTGCTACAGTCCTACATATTGAAATCACTGAGTTAGGGCAGAATTTTCTTTTTTGCTGTTGTTGTGAACAAGGAGACCCACTGCTGAAGAACCTCAGCCATCAAGTGCACTTTATCTGTCCAGAGACCTTTTAACACAGGACACCACACTGCAGACCAGGACATTCAAATTTCATATTATTTAATTTAAAAAAAAATCAATGTCCTTATTTTTACCTCTGGAGGGGGGGAAAAAAGAGTATAAAATCCTTGACACTATGATCAGTGGTCCCTCAAAGTCTGATATTGAACATATTGTAAACTCTGTGAGTGCATGGATGTGTCCCTCAAACAGTCCTTGGAGAAAAACCTTTTGCTGTTGCCGGCCATCATAAATCGAACCTGTAAATTGAGGTGGGAGAGTGCTGGACTCTAATAAAGCCTCAGACATTTTATCCATGCTCCAGGCTGAATACAGCTGTCTGCAGTGATGGAAGAGTGCAGCTCATGTCAAGGTAGCGCTGGCTTAGGGGCTTAGTACCTGTTTGTGTGTAGTGGACAAAATAAACCATTGCATGTGGTCATAGATATTACAACTGCTGTCCGTGGATCCTGAAAAAAAGATTTAAAAAAAATTGTGTACATTTTTTTTGAATGGTCAGTTATTTGGAAACTGAGTTCTATCATGAAATAAATATTTCTTTTTTGCCTATTTGTGGTGTCCTCATTGTTATGATCGATGGATAGATAGTCGTGTGTAGATAGTGATGGATGGATGTAATAGTGGGATGCAAGACTGCTCACTCCAACAGTACATTCTCTGATGTATGTGTTTAGGATCGCCACTAGGGGGAGCCAACTTACTAGCCTTTTTCCATGACATTGAAAGCACCTGACATGATTTTGAGTTGAATATTTTTCATTTAGCCTGTGAAAGAGTCATATGATCATATGCCATGGTTAAAGCTGTTCATACCATTTTCTCTAAAATACTGGCTGGGATCTAAGGCACCATCTGTGTATGATTTCACATCTGTTCTGCACATCCACCATAATAGATCTGTTCACCAACTAACACAGCACCTACTGACAGAGCTCCCTCTTAGCTTTTAGTATACATATGTTAGGTAGTGATCAAAACAATGACAAAATTCGCATTTAGAAGATATAAGCATTATCTCACTTCCGCCAATGTGGATCAATAATTTTGATAGACATCACTCTTCACTTCAGCTTCTCATCAGATTTTCTGTCCAATCATACATAAGCTTCTCACTGTGACGCTATGGTAGGCCTGCTATACTCACACCAGCCAGGCATAATTAACTGCAGGAGAAGGGTTGCTACAATATGTTAGGTAGAGGGAGCTATTTGGTGAGTAGCCTATACATTGTGATCTGGTTCATAACTTGTTTTTTAGCCAAAAACATCTTTAGTAGTTTAAATCCCTTTTTAGTGGCATCATGTTCCACTTCTGTGCCCCATCACTATTAACCAATACATTAGAGATTAATCCCATTTTCTGTATTTCCAATGTAATAATTCTCACAATCTGAATTGTGTTAATTTCGTTGACGAAAATAATGACGAAAATTATTCGTCAACGACATTTATTCACAGACGAAAACGAGACGATAAATAAAACCTAGTTTTGAATAACAAAACTATGACGAAAATCTATTGACATTTTCGTCAACTAATAAAAACTAGACGAAAATGTTATAGTGACGATCTGGAAAGCGATCCAGTCAGAACTGATGTCCTGCGCGTG
>CM060611.1:24134869-24347369 GCA_030578255.1 Tiaroga cobitis | reverse complement strand
GTGTGAGGTTTTAAAAACCCCAGATCATACAGTACATATAATACAAATTAATATTATTTATTTTTTTTGGAAAGAATTAGAATGATTTCTGAAGGATCATGGGACACTGAAGACTTGAGAAATGGCTGCTGTAAATGTAGCATTGCCACCACAGCTATAAATTAAATATGATTTAAATATATTAAATTGTATTATGTATTATTTGTAAAATGTAATATTTTTTTCACAATGTTACTGTTTTAACTGTATTTTTAATCAAATAAATGCAGCCTTGGTGAGCATAAGAGGCTTGTCTGTAATGAAACAGTCGATTTTTTTCATAAACCCTTATTGTTATTCTAGTTGAAACTCTCTTCACATCCAGATAGAAATCAATAACAGAAGTGGTTGTAATTTAACCACTTAAATGAAAAATTAAGAATAATTTTACATATATCTTCTGTGGAAGTCTCAGGACCAAAACAATTTTCGTCCAATCATTGCATTTGGTCTGAATGTGTGCTTTGAGACATGAGGTAATTTAACGCCGCCCCTGATGTGTTTTGAAGGAGACGTGGCTTTGGAGACACTCTGAAGGCAGTGTGGGATTTAATGCTTTTAAAGCTAGCTTGCTATTGCTAGCCTCTATGTATGACATTGGCAGGGCTTCATTTCAGCCGGAACATGTCGGAACATGTTCCGTCACTTCCGACGTTGGATCCGGAACCTTTTTTGTTGGATCCGTCACCTCTTGTGTCACAATGGAAAATGAATTGCCTTAATGAAAATAATTCAATTACTGTTTGTGTAGTGTTCAATGTTCTCTTCTTTTTCATATGGGGTGCCAGAGACCCCTATGCTGAATATGTAAAAATAATATCAGTCACTTTTTTTTTTTGCTGTATTCTTCAGACTTATAGTAGGCAGATTTACTTCAAGAATTAAAGGTATCGTAGGCAATGTCCAGTGCTTAATTTGTAAAGTGGGAGGTCCCGAAGCGCAGAGGGTTGGTGGATCCGGCGACTTAAAACAGGGGATTTAGAGACCTAAGCTCAGATTTGTTATTTGTCTGCTTTGATTTGGCAATGTACAGTACGCGTTCAAACAGTGCAGTGCTGCTTTGCTTGACAGAGACGTCTTGAGGACTTGTGATATTCCCTGAAGAAACTAACATAATTTCTTTTTTATGCTTCTTCTTAATCATCTCCAGCTTGAGACGACTATCAACTTCACATCTTATTCTGTGCGACGCTCCAGTATAATTGCTCTCATATGAGTCATCAGAGGCATCTGGTAGTTTGTCATGCCATGTACTGTACCGTAAGAATGTTCAAACACAAAATGGATAATTCTACCATTTATCCTGTAGTCCTTTAATTAAGCAGCCCAAAATACTGGTTCCCTTTCAAGGGAACTCGAGCTGTGTCGAACGCTGCGGGAACGCCTCTGCGTTGTGCGTCATGAAGCACGTATGGAATCAGCCCAATGGAGAGATGAAACGTCATAGGCGGGTGACGTCATCGACCAGGAAACTATAAAGCACCCCAAAAACATAAGCGCAGTAGCTTCTGTGCCTTCAGTCGCGCTACATGTGAATCTGTCCCTGTCTGATATTGTTTGTCTTACATACCCTGCACCACACAAACAATTTATCCTATATATATATATATTGAGAGATTATGGCGGACGAACAGCAGTTTAGAAAGTGTGTTCCTCCCTGCTCGCGTTATTTAACGAGCGGGGATACACATGATCTTTGTGTTGTTTGTTTGGGAGTTCAGCATGCCCAGTTTGCTCTTGAGGGAGCAGACTGTGAGCATTGCGAGCGTTTGCCGTTAAGGACGCTCCGCTCCCGCCGGTCGCTCTTTGAGGAGAGCGGTTCGGTGCGCGCTCCCCGCGGTTCGGGTCCCGCTTCTGCCGAGGCAGAGCGGCGGCGCTTATCGTGGGGATCGCAGATGGATCTCTCAGCGGGGGTTGAGACGGGCGCTGCCTTATCTCTCCCTTCACCTGTGAGATCCAGTGCCTCATTCCTGGGTTCGGAAGCACGCGCTGCGGTTTCTTCCGCTCAGGATGAGGCACCCGTACTACAGCTATCCAGTTCTGAGGAGCTGGATGTTGTTAGTGTGGAGGGAGAGACTGAGGATTCGCCACCTCACTCTCCCGAAAGTGATGAGCTTATGGAGGTTTTAACACGAGCTGTTGAAAAACTCAGTATTGAATGGCCAGTGATTAGACAGGAGTCTGTGTCAAAATCGAAACTGGATGAAAGATTTTTGCCCTCACGTGTTCAGCCTCCACGCCGGTGTCTGCCGTTCTTTCACGATCTCCACACTGAGGTGTCGAGATCGTGGAAGAAACCGGTTTCATATAGAATATTTAGTCCCCAGACATCAACATATTCAAATATAATGGGGGCTAGATCATATGGTTATGGCGCTTTGCCTCGCGTGGAAGAGACGCTCGCGAGCTATCTCTCCCCCGAGGCGGCGTCATCTTTTAAAACACCGGTATTACCCACCAAGCCCCTCAGAAATACATCTGCTTTGGTGGGTAAAGCGTATTCGGCTGCAGGTCAGGCTGCGTCATGTCTGCATACAATGTCAATCTTGCAGTCATACCAGGCTGACCTGCTGAGGGACGTGAGTGAGAGTGAGGCAGTCAGTACTGACGTAGTTCGAGAACTACGTCAGGCTGCTGATTTATCCCTGCGCGCCACCAGAGAATCGGCCAAACTAGTGGGTCGATCTATGGCAGCTCTGGTGGCCGCAGAAAGACATCTCTGGTTAAATCAGACAAATGTGAAAGAGAAAGAAAAAGTTTTTCTTTTAGATGCTCCTCTCTCTCCATCGGGGTTATTTGGCGAAGCTGTTAATTCTGTTATAGACAAATTCCAGGAAGAGAAAAAACAAGCTGCAGCTTTCAAAAAATTTCTCCCGTTAAAAATTCACGTCCCTGGGGCTGCTGGGCGGGAGCAGCCCCGGCCGTCTACAAGCTCATCCCATAGGGCGCAGCAAAAGCAGAGTGTCGCGTCTCGTGCTCCCCCTGCTGGACAGTGGGCTCAGGCGCGGCACTCTCAGCCGAAGTCTTCTAGCAATAGACCTGATCTGAGGACAGTGATATTGTCTAAGAAGGCTTCAGCTAAGAAGAAGTCCTGACGCCGAGGCGTTCAGGATGCTGAGGGTGGTCCCCACCGAGGCGGAAAGGAGTTCACCTCTCTTTACGGTGCCCATTCTTCCTCGGTGCCCTCAGGGGGCCGTTCTGCCAACCCCGCCTTCATGCCGGGGCGTAGGCGGTCCCAGCGAGCGTTTTCCCGAGGGACGCTCGCTCCCTCTGAGGAGGGTCTCACAGCAGTCAAACCAGTCGTTCCCTGCCGGTGCGCCGTTACAGGGCGCTGTGTTTGCTGCTCAAGTTACACCAGAGGCCAGTCTCGAGAGACTGGTACCCTTAGTAGATTTTCTGGCAGAGTAGAAAAACCTTCCAAGAATATCTCATTGGGTCCTGCAGACAGTAGAAAAAGGATATGCTATCCAGGTCAGGTGTCGTCCACCAAAATTCAGAGGGGTTCTGCACACAGTGGTGGGCCCCGAGCAGGCTCTGGTAATGGAACAAGAGGTGAAAACGCTCCTCCAAAAGGAGGCTATAGAACGGGTTCCTCCTCCCAGTTTGGAGTCAGGTTATTACAGCCGATATTTCATCGTTCCAAAGAAGGATGGGGGGTTGCGTCCAATTTTAGACCTGCGCCTATTGAATCGCTCGGTAGGGAAGCTAAAATTCAAGATGCTCACTATCAAGCAGATCGTGTCTCAAATCAGATCCGAGGACTGGTTTGTCACGATAGATCTAAAGGACGCATACTTCCACATTTCCATCCTTCCACAACACAGGAAGTTCCTGAGGTTCGCCTTCGGGGGCGAGGCGTACCAGTACAGGGTTCTTCCGTTTGGCCTAGCTTTATCACCCCGCACTTTCACGAAATGCATGGATGCAGCACTAGTGCCTCTGAGGCTTCAGGGCATTCGTATTCTCAATTATATCGACGATTGGTTGATTTTGGCTCAGACGGAGCAGATGGCGGTTCGGCATCGAGATGTCGTCCTCGCTCATATCAGAAAGTTGGGGTTGAGGCTGAACGCAAAGAAAAGTGTACTATCTCCTTCTCAGAAGACCACTTTTCTGGGTGTCGTTTGGGATTCGGTCTCGATGCGGGCGCGGCTCTCTCCGACCCGCATCGCTTCGATTCTCTCAGCTGTGAAACGAGTAAAGCTAGGCCAGCTACTCACTGTGAAGCAGTTTCAGAGACTGTTGGGTCTGATGGCAGCAGCGTCCAACGTTATACCTTGCGGCCTGTTGTACATGAGACCGTTACAGTGGTGGCTCAGGACCAAGGGATTCTCCCCGAGGGGAAATCCGCTCCGCACGTTCAAAGTCACGCGGCGCTGCCTTCGTGCTCTGGTCATGTGGAGAGAAACTTGGTTCCTATCCAAAGGTCCTGTGCTGGGGGCTCTTTGTCGTCGCATAACGCTAACGACGGATGCTTCCCTCACAGGGTGGGGGGCGGTCATGAGTGGCCGCCCAGCCCAAGGTCTGTGGCAGGACCATCATCTATCGTGGCATATAAATTGTCTAGAGATGTTGGCTGTGTTTCAGGCTCTGAAACACTTCTTAACAGACCTGAGGGGCCATCATGTGTTAGTTCAATCAGACAACACGTCGGTGGTCTCTTATATAAATCATCAGGGGGGCCTGCGGTCTCGCCGGCTTTACAAGTTGGCCCGTCAGATCCTCCTGTGGTCCCAGGGGAAGCTACTATCACTGAGAGCAATGTATCTTCCCGGGTATTTAAATGTGGTAGCGGACTCCCTGTCGAGGCAGGGGCCGAGGCCAGGGGAATGGAGACTCCACCCCGAGGTGGTGGAGCTCCTTTGGTTGAGTTTCGGTCGCGCCGAGGTGGACCTATTCGCTTCCAGGGAGACCACGCATTGTCATCTGTGGTTCTCCATCAGTCATCCAGCCCCCCTGGGGTTGGATGCTCTGGTGCAGCCGTGGCCGAGGTCACGCCTGTACGCCTTTCCCCCGATTGCTCTGCTACCAGGAGTTCTGGAGAGGGTTCGCCGGGACGGGGTCAGCCTACTATTAGTAGCCCCGTTTTGGCCGGCCCGAGTATGGTTTGCGGACCTGATTTCTCTCCTGGACGGCTCTCCCTTGGAGCTCCCGGTCAGGAGGGATCTACTCTCTCAGGCGGGCGGCACGATATGTCACCCCCGCCCAGAATTGTGGAAACTGTGGGCTTGGCCTCTGAGGGGGCCCAGCTCATAGAGTCTGGTCTCTCAACCGAGGTTGTTGAGACCATTCTTCACTCCAGAGCTCCATCCACGAGGAAGCTTTATGCCTTGAAGTGGAAACTTTTCACTTCTTGGTGTGGAGAACACCTGCAGGACCCAGTTAACTGCCCAGTGGGTGCAGTGCTGGAGTTCCTGCAGGAGCGCTTCTCCACAGGGTTATCCCCCTCCACACTAAAGGTGTATGTGGCGGCACTAGCTGCTTACCACGTCCCTTTCAGTGGAGTTTCTCTTGGGAGACACCCGCTTGTAACTCGTTTCCTCTGTGGCACTTTGAGGCTGAGGCCAGCAGTTCGTACGAGGGTGCCGACCTGGGATCTGGCCATTGTATTGGAAGGTCTTTCCCTAGCTCCTTTTGAACCTATCGAAGAAGTTCCTGAGAAGTTTCTCACTTTTAAAACTATCTTTTTACTTGCTATCTCCTCATTAAAAAGAATCGGAGATTTGCAGGCTCTGTCGGTGTCACCCTCGTGCCTGGAATTTTCGCCTGGCATGGTTAAGGCTTTTCTGCATCCTAGACCAGGTTACGTTCCCAAGGTCCCTACTAATGTTGTTAGACCTACGGTTCTGCAGGCTTTCTGTCCTCCTCCATTTATGTCATCGGACCAGGAGAAACTTAATTTACTCTGCCCTGTTAGGGCGTTAGACGCTTATGTCCACAGAGCTGCCCTGTGGAGGAAATCAGAACAACTATTTGTATGTTTCGGGCCATCCAGGAAAGGGTGCCCTGCGTCTAAACAGAGAATGAGCAAGTGGGTGGTCGAGGCTATCTCACTTGCTTATGAGTCGGCTGGTCAGCCTTCACCTTTGGCTGTTCGAGCCCACTCTACTAGGAGTATGGCTGCTTCCAAAGCTCTATTGTCGGGGGTTTCCCTGAGTGACGTTTGTGATGCGGCTGGATGGTCTTCACCGCATACTTTTATTAAGTTCTATGACCTAGACTTAAGTTCTACCCCTGGGGCACAAGTGCTCTCGTCCTCTGTGCGCTAGTTCTCACATGGCGGTCATTTGGTCCTATGGCGACGTGGGTATTCGCGTTCCCGCAGCGTTCGACGCAGCTCGAGTTCCCTTGAAAGGGAACGTCTCGGTTACGTATGTAACCCTAGTTCCCTGATAGGGAACGAGACGCTGCGTCGTTCCGCCATACTCCCGGCACTCCCGTTAGCGCTTCCTTCAGGCCTATCAGAAGCTACTGCGCTTATGTTTTTGGGGTGCTTTATAGTTTCCTGGTCGATGACGTCACCCGCCTATGACGTTTCATCTCTCCATTGGGCTGATTCCATACGTGCTTCATGACGCACAACGCAGAGGCGTTCCCGCAGCGTTCGACGCAGCGTCTCGTTCCCTATCAGGGAACTAGGGTTACATACGTAACCGAGACGTTTACCAACGCTTCAATTATCACCTACACAGTGACTGATTGCAAATTCTTACAAATTGACTAAATTATAACAAGAACTTTAAATTCTAATTAAATTGTAAAACAGTGGAGTAATTGTAACTTCCATTCCTGAAAAACTTTTTTTTGCTGTCAACCCAAAACTACTGATGTTCCTCATTGTAAGTTGCTTTGGATAAAAGTGTCTGCTAAACAAATCAATGTAAATGTAAAACACCTTTAATAAACTCAAACTCGAATACATGAACATTAGGGCTGCCTCCAAATAATTGATCAAACGTTAGTCGACGAGAAGAGGCTTAGCCCATCAAATTTTAATTACCCTGTGAGTCTCAGAAAAAAACTAAAGACAGACAGTAGAACGTTAACACGTGGTAATCATGTTGTGGAAATCCATTCGATCACCAATCATTCGTCAACCTCAAATATGGCTTATCATTTGAAACATGTAGTAGCCTAACATTAGCCACCAACGTGGCCGCTCTCTCTAACGTTAACCTAAATAAATGTGCGCTGTTATTAGGCGCATATCCAAGTGTATGTGCGGAAGCAAAATTACAGTAGTACCACACTTACTGCATGACATTGAACTTAACGTGTATTTCTCTCTAGGTGCATCCCCTTTATTTGTGCGCTTGAGCACTTCATTTATATTTCAAAGGCTCATGATTATGGTTTTGATAGCAAAGTTACACATTCTTTCTCAGCCCTGAAACTCCAACCATTTACCGATGTATCAGCATACACATTTAAGTAATTAAATTAATATCATAAACATGCAACTAGTCGACTAATGGCTTAAATAAACGACTAGTAGTCAACGAGAAAAATCTTTTTTCAGTGGGCAGCCCTGATACTCTGTTCCAAAACCTAGTGAGCTGCCATGTCATTTTATAGTCCCTATGAAATAGCAGTTTCCTGTCCTGTGTTGGCATATTTCAAACAGATTAATAAACTCTAGAAATCATTAATATTTATATAGACTACTTTACTCCATATTACCCAAATAGATTTTTGAACCCAACATTGCAAGTATGTGTTTCACACAGTTTCTGCCTATGTAGAGCATTTCAAATCAGTCTCATATTAGGTTACATTTTAGTTAGAAAGCTGTCTTTGTAGCTGCCTATGTTGGTAGTAGTTAGACAACAAGGTAGCACACTTGATTTTGGAACAGAGCTCCCATCTTCCCAACTTTGTAGAGGAAATATGATTTAAGCCAGACATTATTATGCAGAAAAATCATAAAATCAACTTTTGTCAGAGTGTATAAAGACTCATTAGTGATATAGCGGAGAGTTGGAGAAATCAGAAAAGTCTAACTCATTACCCTACCAATCTGCCCCCTGTGGACTGGAGCTAGCACATGTTCCTGTACCTCTCTCACTATCATCTCCTGACCTCTAAAGAAAAAGAATAGACGAGAAAAGGTTATCGGAAAAACATCCCCACTTCCTGTACTGTAAAGAAACCTCCTTTACAAAGTTTTATGGACAGGTTTGAAAGCCAAGGAGTGTAACTTTACCATTAAGCTCTTAAGGTGAAATGTGGGTTTTGTAGGGATATTCTGACTTTTTTCTTCCAAGAAGTGAGTTTTATTTAAATTTTGGTGGGTGTTTTTCCAGATTTCTAGTGGTCAAAATGATTTCAGTGAGTGCTTTTGAAGCAGTTGTAAACTAGAGCTCCCTTGTGCATAAAACTTTAAAAGCCCCTGTAAACCCAAAATGTAATTTTTTCAGTTGCCGGGGACAAAAATTACAATTAGGTAAAGCATGTCAGAGTAACAAGAATATCTTCTCGAAACACCCACACATTAGGTAGGATAGGAATTTCAATGAGCGAGCATAATCAAATAACTGTACGTTATTGGAATATGATTTATATAAAATTCTACAGGCGAGGAAAGAAAATTCTGTTAAATGTCATCATTTCTCTCTTTAGGCTGAAAATGAGTGCATAAAAGCTCAGAGCTCTGTCGATACCGCTTACCACCCCACACTGTGTGGCCATTATATGAACTGACGCATTTGAAAGTAATGGATTTGCAGGCTTAAATCAGACTTAAATAACACAGATATTTTATATCCCTGTCTCATTCAGGCAGCAAAACAAAGTTTCTTTTTTTAATCAGGGGTTGGAATGGGGCGTGTTTGTGGGATTCATTTGCATATGCAAATGTCACCAAAAAGAGGTACTGGAAGAGTTGAGGGACCTAAAAGGGGTGAGATCACAGCTGTCAGTCAATAACTTTCTAATCTCTCTGAGTGAAAAAAAGCAAAAAAGAGTTAAAAAAAAAAAAAACAGGTTTCAATTTCTGGACCAAGATTACGAACATAAACTGCAGTTTGCATTACAGAAAATAGATACAAACACCACCAACGTGAAAGGATTTAGGTTTAATATCAGTCCTGGTGGGAGATTAAATATAAGACTATTCGATTATGTTTTAATTTATTTTTGCACCTCAATTTTAAAAGGGACACTCCACCCATTTGCATTAAGCTTTCCATTGTTAGAAACCTAGTCATACTATTGAATGGTCGTGCAACACTCTCTCATTTTCCCCTGAGACGAGAGAAATCCGCTATTTACCCTTTTCACTTCCTACAATGATGCAAAAATCGTCATTTTACGTCATTGTAGGAGGAAGTGTAAGAGGGGGGGGGGGATTTATGTAAAGACTACAAGCACTAGATCCCACCCTTTCAAACCCGCCCATAGGTTGGACCTAATGCGCTAACAGAGCTATCACAGATCAGTGGGTGGGACTTCACTTGTAGATACTGAAATCAATATCAGCCATCTTGTTTATAAGCAAAGCTAACAAGCGCTGTGGAGATAGGAAGTTATGACAATGACGGAAGAAACTAAACACTATATGGAAGAAACTAAACATGGAAGTAGAGGATTTTGAAATTCTGCTGCTCGAATCCGCTGTTCGATATCTTTACGAGCCGCAATATAGTGAAGATGGAGGAACAGGAGGCGGCTGCCTGTCGCGGACGAGGAGCCCGGACGGGCTCGAGCTGGGCGGACTGCTGGTGCCTGTGCTCTCGCTGTGCGCTACGGACACAGATAGAGTCCGTCTGAATTGACACGATGGTAAAAGATCGAAGACCGAAGTTTCACGTGGCGGAGCATTGTGTAGCCTACATGTGATACAAAATGATTAACGTTAATAATTTATGCATAAGCAGCACTGACGTTAGCCAATCAAAACAGTGGGCGTTAACACTGAACTCTTAAAGGGGAAACACCTCCAAAACAGACTGTTTGAATCAGAGGGGGAGAAACAGGGTGGAAAAAGGTCATAAATCACTACATTTTTAATTTTCTTTGTACAAAAAACTATAGTAATACTATAATTGCACCTAAGGGAACATAATAAAACAAAAAACAACAAAAAAACCATGTCATGACCCCTTTAAGACGCTGCTGAGACATTACATGTCACATCGATGTCAAGTGTTGTTACGGGATTTTTACGGGTTGTGTGTGAACGCACTCTCTGATTCTGGAAAATCACTGGCAGTGTGAATGAACCAAAATCATACGAACCCGGGTCAAATCCCGGGTCACTTTATCCGTATATTTTCCGTAATCTCTGTGAAAGGGGCTTAATTGACAGCAGTAAACCACCCTCATGTCGTTCCAAACCCACAATAATTATTTTCATCTTCGCAACACAAATAAAGATTTTAATGAAACCTGAGAGATTTCTGTCCCTCTATTTAAAGTCCATTACACCAAAACCTGCATAAAAATTAACTTGCATTTGAACTGAGGGGTTTAATCCAAGTCTTCTGAAGTGATGTGATCGCTTTATATGACAAACAGATTTAATTCAGGATTCATCTGGGTTTGGAACAACATGAGTATGAGTGATTGATGACAGAATTGTAATTTATTGGTAACCTATCCCTTTAAGCAGATAAACAAACACTAAATACAACTATTAAAACACACTTATTTATATAACAAAGGCAAAGGTGCATTATGTACAGCAGCAAACTAAATATTTCACAATAAACAAATAAGTGACTAAAATGAATTAGACTTCTGAATCCAGTACAGGAAAAAAAAAAACAAGTCCCTACAAAGCTACTAGCTTAAAGTAGATATAAAGATAAAGTAGCTTGTTAGGGAAAAGGTTGAACTTTGAAATTATTTCAAGTACTGTAGCGCTTTGAGAAATGTAGTAGCGCTTGTAGAAATGCACAAAACATGCTGAAAGTACCAGAGGGCATGTATATGAAAAGAGCAGAAGAGTTTAGAAGAAGAGTCAGTAGGCAGATATGCTTATATTTGATAACTAAATGCCAAAGGGCTGTATGGTGCAGGTCACAGTATATGCGTATGCGCTTGAATCTTTCTTGGCCAAAACTTTACGAAAAGAGCAAAATTGTAAGCAAGTGAGAGAAGAAAAAAAAAAAACTTTTTAGTGTTTTTGCCTGAAGCATTGATCCTAAACTTTGAACTTCTGGGTCATTCAAGTAACCAGCTGCCTTCTGATGATAACGTCTTTGATACCATCCTTCTCTAGATCAAGAATTCTTTTAATTCGGTTAATAGAGCAGACAGATTGAAGGGTTACTGACCTTTTTCCGAAGTTGGCTTCCTTCCTACGGCAGTGCAGAGTGACCACTCTGTGTCCCTCACTCCTGACGTCTTGACTAACTGTCCACTGAACCGGGTTACTGGCCCTCGCCCCCAGAAACGCCACACCATCCTTCAACTTGACTCTGTTAGAAACATCAAAATGATCATACAGTATAGCCTATGTAATGTGTTTTTTTTTTTTAATAAAAGAAAAAAAGTTTATAGATCATCTTTCATTTATTTATGTTCCTTTGAGCGAAAAACTTAATACATTTACTTTAAAAATATATATAACATGTATATACCTTTATTGCATTTTCCATGACACACCTCTTGGAAAATGGATGATTAACAAAAAGTGTTTCTTGTTCTTGAACAAATTGCAGTTGTTTTGCCTTATGCATTATACAGACAAAGGGAGAGACTAACCAAAAGCTCATGTAATACACTGTAGGCTACAGATGTGCTTGTATAACCTCAAAATCAGTTTGAGTCATTGCGTTCTGCTTTCTTCACATACAATCATAATTGTATGTGCTACAAAAGATCTCTGTTTGGAAAATGTTTAAGTCTATTATATATGGAATATGATGCATGCACCCCAAAAATAAATTCTGTCATTATGTACTCACTCTCATGGAACACAAAAGGTGAAAATGTCAATAATTGACTCATTTACTACAATTCACTCTTTTGCCTGCAATTACAATGGGGACTGGAGATTTCAAAAATCAAAAAGGACACGCAAGCATTATTTAAGTAAGTATCATAATTGCAGTCCATTCGAATTGTGAACTATATTTAAAATCTTCTGAAGTCATTTGATAGCTTTGTTTGACTACAGTTCGAAATTTAAGACGATATTCACTGATAATCTTCACCTTCAGGGAACTGTTAACCCCTGCTAATGGGACTGTCATTGAGTTTCTCAAGAAACTGATCAATCTAAATCATGATCGAATCCTTGTGAACCAGATCAGCCAAATTACTGAAAAGATCCAAATTAAAAGAACATTTTATTTATGAAAGACACATAATTACATTTTTATTCATAGAAAAAAATCTTGTAAACACTTCTCCTGATATAAATACAGCTTAGCACTTAGATGTCACCGTCTTATGTCACGTCAAATTCAAACTTGAAATGTTTTTTTTTTTTAAATAGAATCTCTTTTTACGTAATTTTTAACCAGGATAATATGACAAAATTAAGTGTAACTGGGAAATGAATGTATATTTTCTATATACAGTATATACTTTTAAGCTTAACGACCCCTGTCATCATTAACATTATATTGAAGAGAGTGGCCAGGATATTCTTTAAAATATCTTCTTTTTTGTTCCATGAAAGAAAAAAGAAAAACTATCCCTTACTATCCCCTATTGAGTGAACTATCCCTATTGTTTGCAGTGGTAATGATAATGGCACAATGTATCCTTATGCATATCCCACGTTGTTCTAAACATCCAACACCTGCATTCAGCCAATCAAAGAGAGGATGCTGAAGACGGGCTGCAGTGCAATTCAAATGCAGAAAATAATGGAATTGATGTTATCGCTAAGACCCAGACCAAATGCAATTAGAAACAGTCCTGACGATTGCTTTTTTTCTCCTTCCATATATTTTTGTTTAGCTTCCTTTTCTATCTTTCTTTCTTATTTGTATCTATAATAAAATATGTAATTAGCACATAAAGCCAAGTGTTGTAATATACTAACCTGTACACAATTCAGGAATGTGCTATTAAAAGCTCCACTGCAAACAAATGTAATTGGAATCCAATTGGAGATTAGTTTGAATGAACACTAGAAGAAAAAACGAATTCCCTTTGTAAAAAAAACAACAACATCTTTCTTTCCTTTTAAAATACCTCTTAAAGCACACTTTAAATTCTAAAGCACATCTAAAAAAATACTTAAATCTGGGATGTCTTTATATTTAAAGGTCACTCTGTGGCTCAACTGACAGTGACTAAATTCACCATTCTGAAACATTTAGTGTATATATCTGTTTGTAGTGTTGAATATTGAAAACATAGTTGAACACCTAGAACACCTTACATAGTAGTGCAAAAGACTGAAGCATGTGCACCTTCTATATTCTCAGTTTCCTTTCATGTATTTCCTGCTACTAACATATCATTCGTAACGGATCATTTGTAAATGCTCTTGTGTATCATTCAGATTGCTTTTACCGTGAAGCGGTTTTATCACAGGTTTATTCTAAACATCATGTGTTTGGCGTTTGGGTCCTATCTACTTGCTTAAATACAGAAACACACATTATGTTTTATAAAAGCAATATACATTTTGTCTTGGGACAAAGGATAAAATCCTGTTTCTCTGGAAAGACTTCCACTTCATTAAGATTCACTATGAATTGAATCAGCCTTAAATTACATTTTTGATAGAAGAATGGAAGCCCGTCTCACAAATAATTAAGTTAATCTTACTTTTAAATACTTTTAAATAGATGCATCAGCAGTTTTTATACTCTTGAATGTGCGTTAAATGAACTAAGCCTGAAAAATACAGTTTCTTTAGCACCAGCATATTAGACTGATTTCAGAAGGATCATGTGACTCTGAAGACTTGAGTAATGACTGTTGAAAATTCAGCTCTGCCATCACTGGAATAAATTACATTTTAAAATATATCAAAATACAGAATAAGCATTTTAAATTGTAATAATATTTCACATTATTACGTTTTTTACTATATGTTGATCAAATATATAGCCTATTTAGTAGATAAGAGCTATACTAGCATGACTGGAAATGGACCAAGTTGGCTGCTGAACGACCCTTCAAAAAAATGTCCCCTTCCCTTCAAAAGAGAATTCGCCCAATAACTTAATTCAGACACTAATCCAGCAGCAGTAAGCCAGCGTATAGATTGTGTCTGGTTAAACTGAAGAGTGGGTGGTTACTGAATAAGATGCAGGTGTTTTTTCACCCCTTTGTGTTCTATCTGATCTGTTCATGTAATACTTAATGCATGTGCATAATGAAGATGATTTTGTTCTCGGTTTAATTGTTTTTTGATTGATAGAAATGAAAATCCAATATACTCAACACAGAGACATATTCAAAGAGACACAAATCTCTAATAGTTCATCTAAAAACCTACACAAAGTGCTGTTGCAAGTAGCATGAGAAGGCATTGAGGGTTAATTAGGGAATGGAAGATTTAAATGAGATTGGTTTGGCTAATATGATTTCTGGAGCGCAATAAAGGCTGCAAACCAATTTAAAGAGAGATGTTCTTTCCCCTCACATCAGCACATGGGTGCCAGCTCATTAATTCTAAAACAACCTGAGTATCAATTAAAGTAGTATTTACCAATGTGATAGAAGTGTCAGTGCGAGATGGCTGGAGAGGCAAGGAGCGGAGAGCGGAGGGAGATGGATTGTAATATCAGATAGAGGAGATCTGTCGAAATCCTGACAGTTCGTCAACCCTGTGGCAGTTCTCCAAAATAACATGAGTAAATTCCCCAGATTCTCTGACATAATAAAAGTGAGGGATGCACATGCTCAGACGATTACGGTATTCGTCACAAATCACATTCCGTGACAGTTTTCGGAGCTAGAGTTGTGTGTTTCTCCTGTGTGCCTTAACTCTCCCTGCAGATGTCTGTGATCTATATTGACCGGGCTGATTAAATCAGCATCGAGTAAGAATTGAGTAAGTAATTGTTTTTTCTTCCATGTTGTCCACTGAGATCAGGGATGGAATATCTGATTGTGGAGAGAGAGAGATCACTATGTAAGGGATAAATGCACAGTCAGTCTGTCATTACCACAAAATAATACCACAAAGGTATGTTTATGAGTGAGTAATTTGAATCATTCAACCGATTTGCTCACAAATGCTGATTCATTCATTAACGGAAAATAGTGTGTGACCTACTGCGTGTGAGTCATTGAATAATTCATTTCAACAGATTTTTCAAAAATGTAGATTCAGGAACGAAACAAGTGAATGTCTTTACTGAATAATTCACTCTTTTTTTTTTTTACCAAAACCCTGAATCATTCAGCACATGAAACACAACTACTGTGCTGCTACAAGATGCACAATGGCTCTTATGTGGCTAACCATAATTAGTTCCGTTGTTTGAGCAAAAACAGATAGAGAAACCAGCAAGATTGTGTTTAAAAATGCAATTGACTCAATATTAACTTCCTTTTTCAACTGTTTTATAAACGCAATATAAAATACTTGTGTTGGCTCCTTATTCCAATAACTACAAAGCAAGTAGTTCCACACACAAGAGGGTCTTTTGGGGTGCTTTTTGGTTTTTCCTTTCCTTTCTTACATACTTGTCCATTGAAGTGTTCTATACATTTGATTCTAATTGGTCCGTTATGGCATAATGTGGGCAGATATTAAAGAAATATCACATACTGCTCACAAAATACCATGACTTAGCAATCAGAATCGTACTCGGTTACCTAACGTAACCTCGGTTCTCTCTAGAGAGAGAACGAGTATTGCGTAAGTTTAGCTTACGCTACGGGTAAAGTTCATCTTTGTTCGAGATATTGAAGCCAAAATTATCCTCAATTTTGTATATATTGTCAACGCAGTGCAGCAGCTGCAGACCTAGAGCAGGCTATCTAGCGTGCTCATTGGCTGCCTTGCGGCAACTGCAGCAGCCTACCAGTGAGCCTGGCGTGACGTCACGCCCAATGGTGGCGCTTCACGCCCAATACGCGTCACAGCCCGAGCAAAGGGGTGTGGCTTAGCGTATAAAAGCGGGGCTCAGAGGCTGCTTCCCTGGTTTTCATGATCTGAAGCGAAAATCGCTCGAGGCGCTAGCACGGCCGGTTACACAATACTCGTTCCCTCTCTAAAGAGAACCGAGGTTACGTTAGGTAACCGAGTACGTTCTCTTACGAGAGGTTCTCTCGTATTGCGTAAGTTTAGCTTACGCTACGGGAACACTTTGTCAACGCCGTGCGCGCCCAGCATCCACTCTATGAGTCCCAACCCGGGGAACATTGAAAGTGGGAAATTCAGGCGGCCAGCAAGCGGGCCGACACATGTATAAACATAAGCACCCATGGGGAATGCAGAGCGGCGGCGCCGGGCTGCATGTACATGTATATTCAACCATATTAGTGCAGCTCAACCAGGAGAGCTAACGTTGAGGTAGCCTGCGCAACAGTGATGTGGGCAGATCATACACACATTAGACTGATAGAAGTCTGGCCTGCAAGGCGGGAACTTCCAGATTATAGAATCTCATAAATGTAGACGTGGAAGCCCAGCCCGCCGCCATTCAGATGCCGTGAATGGAAATTCCACTGGACCATGCCCACAACGAGACCATGCCTCTTGTGGAATGAGCCCTGATGCCCAGAGGGCATTGCAGACCTTTTGACGCGTAGGCAGCAGATATCGCGTCCCCTATCCATCTGGATAGGGACTGTTTCGAGGCGGCGAGACCTTTGGTGCGTCCGCCAAACGAAACGAAGAGCTGCTCGGAGCGTCTGAAGGGGGCGGAGCGCGTGACGTAAGCTCTCAGTGCCCTGACAGGGCAGAGGAGGCTGTCGCTGCTCACGCTGTCGGATGCTGGCAGAGCCGACAGAGAAATGACCTGCGCTCTGAAGGGAGTGCCAATCACCTTCGGGACATAGCCATGTCTCGGTTTGAGGATGACTTTAGAGCCATTCGGGCCAAACTCAATCATGCTGCGCTAACAGATAGCGCTTGTAAGTCCCCCACACGTTTAACTGATGACAGAGCCAAAAGAAAAACGGTTTTGAGCGAGAGGTATTTTAGATTCGTTGAATCTAATGGTTCGAAGGGATGCATCTTTAGGGCCTCTAGGACCACGGAGAGATCCCAAACAGGAACCGAAGGAGGGCGCGGAGGGTTCATCCTTCTGGCTCCTCTTAAGAAGCAGATGACCAGCTCGTTCCTTCCTAGCAACCAGCCTTGCTTCGACTCAGCGAAGGCTGCAACGGCTGCCACGTATACTTTGAGCTGCCCTTATCCAGTAGCTCTTGAAGGAAACCGAGCACCTGCGAAACCTCACCCGTTCTGGGGTCCAGATTTTTGTCAGTGCACTATTTGGAGAACACAGACCATTTAGACGCATATAGCCGTCTCGTAGAGGGGGCTCTAGATTGCGTAATCGTGTTCATAACTCCTTCTGGCAGGATAACGGGTATCCGTTGATCAACCACACGTGCAGAGACCAGCGCTCTGGGTGGGGATGCCAGATCGAGCCGCAGGCTTGACAGAGGAGGTCCCTCCTCACCGGAATCGGCCACGGGGCTGAACGTGACAGCCGTGTTAGTTCCGGGAACCAGGTTTGGTTCTCCCATCGCGGGGCTATGAGGAGCACCGGGCTGTAAGATTCCCTGATTCTCTTGATTACCTGTGGTAACATAGAGATCGGAGGGAAGGCATATAGCGGGCGGCTGGGCCAGAGCTGGGCCAGCGCATCCTCGTTCCTTGAAAAGAACACCGGGCAATGAGTGTTGTCCTTTGACGCGAATAGGTCGACTTCCGCTCTGCCAAGGAGGCGCCATAACGGCTGGACTGTTTGGGGGTGTAAAGACCACTCCCAGGGGGGAATATTGTCCCTGGACAATCTGTCCGGTCCTTCGTTCAGGATCCCTGGCACGTGTGTCGCCCTCAGCGAGCGCAGGCAGCACTGGGTCCAAACGAGGAGGCGTTCTGCCAGATCGCAGAGGCTCCTGGATCTGACACCGCCCTGGCGGTTCACGTGGGACACAACTGACATGTTGTCCAAACGGACTAGAACGTGTTGGTCCTGTATGAACGGGAGGAAGCGCTTCAGCGCGTTCTCGACCACCAGCATCTCCAGACAGTTTATGTGAAGGCGTTTCTCTCGGTCTGACCACAGGCCAAAGACGGGTCTGCCCTCGAAAAGGCCGTCCCAACCTGAGTTGGAGGCGTCTGTCGAGATGATTTTCCGGTGGGAAATCGCTCCCATTGTCACCCCCTGCTGGTACCAAATGGCCGCTAACCAGGGCTGCAGAGCTGAAATGCAGCTCTGAGATATCCTGATTAGCTTGTAGCCACGCGTCCACCCCTGACGGGGTACGCGGGCGTTCAACCAGGGCCAGCGCCATGCGCAGTAAGCCCAGCTGAAGCACTGCTGCAGCTGAGGCCATACAGCCCAGCATCCTCTGAAATTTTTTCAGGGAGGCGGTTCTGCCCTTCTGGAAAGATGCGGCTAGGTGTCGAACACGGCGCGCGCGCTCTGTCGACAACTGAGCCTTCATAGCCGCGGAGTCCAGTTCCATCCCTAAAAAGGAGATTGACTGGCTGGGTCGTAATGAGCTCTTGGTCCAGTTGACCGTGAGGCCCAATCTTTCCAAGTGACTGAGAAGCATAGTTCTGTGAGATGCGAGCTCTATCTCTGACTGTGCTAGAATCAGCCAGTCGTTCAAGTACTTCAGAATTCGCACACCCTGACATCTGAGGGGGGCGAGCGCCGCGTCCATGCACTTCGTAAATGTACGGGATGCCAGGGACAGGACGGTGTACTGATATACCTGGCCGTCGAAGGCGAATCTCAAGAGTGGCCTGTAAAGGGGTATAATCTGTATCTGAAAAATACGCGTCTTTCAGATTGAGAGATATAAACCAGTCCTTCGGGCGAATTTGCGCGAGGATCTGCCTGGTTGTAATCATTTTGAACGGTCTCCTCATGAGAGCTTTGTTCAAAAATCTCAGATCTAATATAGGCCTCAGGCCTCCGTCCTTCTTCGGTACGAGGAAATAACGGCTGTAAAAGCCTGACTCGCTCAGAGAAGGCTCTATAGCTCCTTTGCACAGCAATTTGGCTATTTCTGCGCGAAGTAGATGTGCTACTTTCACGCTCACTGTCGACTCGGCCCGAGCGTGAAAACGCGGGTGACGGCGAGCGAACTGTAGTGCATAGCCCTGTCTTATTGTGCTTAGCACCCACTCTGAAACCCCGGGAATGGCTTCCCATGCTTGTGCATGTGTGGCCAGGGGGAGAATGGCCTCCGGGTTCCGGTCGCCGCACACTGTGGGCTTCAGGAACTGAAACGGAGATGTGGGCGCGGCGCGTGTGCCCTCGGTGCTTGGATGAAGCGGCTCGCTGACAGCCGCTTTGGGCTGGTTCGCCCGTAACGACCCGATTACATTGAATGGTGTGCGTTTTACAATGGCTTTCTGAAGCGCGAGCGGCGCTTGAGGCGTAGCGACTGATAGTACATGCGAGCGCTCGTGAGCGAGCTCGTAGCATACATTCGCAGCCTGACCGGTATGAGTGCTTAAACACGGCGGCTCGCTGACAGCGATGGCACGCTGTTTCATATGTGACGTCCCGGTTACTTTGAACAGGGAACGTTTTCTGAGAGCTTTGTAGCGAGTGAGCGGCGCCGGAGGCGAGGTGTTAATTAGTAAGCGTGAGCGCACTGGGGCGGGCGCGTGACTTACAATCGCAGCCTGACTCATATGGTTGTCTATATGCGGCGGCTCGCTGACAGCAACAGCTGGCTGTTGCCTTTGGCTTGCTCAGTTGGGGATATTCAAATTAATTAACCAATCATACCGTTGATCAGCTCTACCAAACTTGGATGTCTTTTTTTTTCCAGTAATAAACAAACATTGTTAAGTTGTTTTGATTGATACTGTGAAGCAGCTTTGATACAATCTGTATTGTGAAAAGCGCTATATAAATATATTTGACTTGACTTGACTTGACTTGTTTTAAATGAGGCGACCCGGTTACTGTGAACATGAACCCGGAAATGAACATTCTGTGACGCGCAAGCAGCGCCGGAGACAGTGTGTCTGTTAGTAAGAGTGAGCGCTTGTGAGCGGGCACTTGACTTACACTCATAACCTGACTTACTTGAGGCTGAAATGGCCGTGTGACAGAGCGGGCATGAGATGGAAGCGAGCGCGAGTTTGCGGGCGCGATGTCTACATCTAACACTCGAGCGGCATTTGCCAGCTTTATGAGAGTGGGCTCTGTGGGCCTGAGGGACACATGTTTTTGAGTGCTTGTGTGTAGGGGTGAACACTGGGACGTGGGCACATTTTCTACACGTAAAACACCATCGGCGTGAGCCGGACACACAGAAAATACACTCTTTATGAGATTCCTGTGGGTCGCCGTAAAAACGGCGTTTGTGTGCAGGCGAGAGGGCATTATAGCCGGCTCGTTGGCTGCTAAATAGTCTCCTGCAGTAGCCCTCTGTGGGGGGACTGACAAGGCGTGGCGTTTCGACGGTGGTCCGGCCACAGCGGGACTTAACTGTCTCTTCTCCCTTGGTGTTAGGAGGGCTTCGCTTGCTCGGGTTTCAACACAATCCTCGGCCGGGGTCCCCGCGGGGGAGGCGGACTGTGGCGGCTGTCCGAGCGCGATCTAGGGCGGCCGCCCCGTCGACGCTGCGAAGCGGCAGGCTTGGCTGGACGCTGAGTGGAGCTTCTAGCAGGCAGCTTGTCACGTGAGCGGCCTGTGGCTGAGCTAGAGCGTCGTGACAGAAACAAATTCATGGCCTGCGAGGACTTCTGTACTTCGGAGAAGCAATCCACGATGCCGTTGACCACTGGGCCGAAGAGGCCGGTGGGGGAGAGCGGCGCGTTGAGGAAAGTGGCGCGCTGAGACTCGCTTATCTCTGCGAGCGTCAACCAGAGGTGCCTCTCTGTGATGGTTAGCGCAGCCATGGATCTGCCGATTGCCTGAGCTGCGGTCTTTGTAGCGCGGAGGGAAAGGTCCGTCGCGCTCCTTAGATCAGCGATCGCAGCTGGATCTGAGCCCTTCTCGTCCCATTCACGGAGGAGGTCGGCTTGCAGGATCTGCAGAACGGCCATAGAGTGCAGGGCGGAAGCAGCCTGTCCGGCGGCGGAGAAGGCGCGGCCGATGAGAGCTGACGTGGTCCTGCAGGCTTTAGAGGGGAGCACAGACTTTGAGCGCCATCCAGAGGAGGGCGGGCAAAGGTATGCTGCTACCGCTTCTTCCACTTGGGGGATGGAGACATACCCCCTCTTGGCGGCGCCATCCACGTGGGAGAGCGTCGCGGAGATACTGGTGTGGAGCCTCGCGGAGAAAGGTGCATTCCACGATTTAGAGAGTTCGGCGTGGAGCTCCGGCAGAAAAGGAGCAGGCCTTGAAGCCGGTGGCTGATGGCGGCGCTGAAGAAAACAGCCGTTCAGACGGTTAAGCGCAGGCTCCTTGGGCGGTGACCACTCGAGGCCGAGGCGGTCGACGGCCTTGACCAGGAGACGCATCAGCTCGGCATCCACACCCGAACGTGTCCGTGCGGACTCCTGGATGGAAGCAGAGGAGGAGTGGAGAGATCCAGGCCATTCCTCGCTATCCAAAGCCAGGATAGAACAGCTGTCGCCCGCGGCACCCCTGTCCGCCTCGTCCTCTGAGCCAACGGCAGTGAGGGCGGAAGCCGGCATCTGCGCGTCGGTGAGGGGGGGTGGGGAAGGCGAGAGAGACACTCGAGGGAGCCGGTCCGGCGAGTGTCCTCTGCGTCGGGCTCTGGCATCCTCTGAGCACGGCGCTTCTTTTTGCGCGGTGAAATGGAGGGCGGAGTGACCGCTTCAGCCCCGAAGAGCTCCAGACGAGCCCGCAGGGTCGCCATAGACAGCTCTTCGCAGTGGATGCAGCCTCCCGACGAAAGTGCGAGGGCTGCGTGGTCCTGGCCCAGGCAGAGAGCGCAAATCACGTGGCGGTCTCCGGCGCTGAGAGGGGGCGGGCTGTGACGCGTATTGGGCGCGAAGCGCCACCATTGGCCGTGACGTCACGCCAGGCTCACTGGTAGGCTGCTGCAGTTGCCGCAAGGCAGCCAATGAGCACGCTAGATAGCCTGCTCTAGGTCTACAGCTGCTGCACTGCGTTGACAATATATACAAAATTAAGGATAATTTTGGCTTCAATATCTCGAGCAAAGATAAAATTTACCCCATAGCATAAGCTAAACTTACGCAATACGAGAACAAGTATTCCAGAAATGCAGTGTAATGATATCTCAGTATATATTTTTTCAGTATATCAGGATTGATTTAATCCTGAAGGGGTCTCGCTAGACTGAGTCAATAGTGAGCTTTTTGGCAAAATGCTCATCCCTAAAGCTGCATTATGAAAAGTAGACATGCATTATAGTAGGAAGACGGGTGAAAAGAGAGACAATGCCAAACATTGACTGAAATTTAACACCTGCATGAGTCTTTTCACCCCCTGAGCTGCATATAAACCCCCTGTGTGTGAGAGGAATCATTTATGATACATTACACAGACACAAACACACACATTTATTCCAGGCCAGCACAGATAGCCTGGGATGACGATTACTCCAACACCACCAAATCAGCATTTAATTGCTATAAAAGGCCAAATTAGCAAATATTGTGTTAAGTAGTTCACAAAAGACCTGGAGAGAAAGAGGGGGAAATAAATGGGGGTGAGTGGAGAGGAAGACAGGATAATTAATCAAATTATATTCGTAGAAATGCTCTGGTGTTATTTGGCAGAAGATTGTATTGAATGGTATTGTTTAGAGTGTTTTTGGGTGTGTTTTGTGTTTCTTTTTTCGGTACCTTTTGTCTCTCTTACTTTCACTTTAACAGGCTGTCGCTGATTGGCTGTTTTGCCTGTCAGTCATCTGTAATGAGTGTGCCCTGTGAGGCGGGATCCTCATCATCCTGATGCTTGACACCTGGGGAAGCGCTACTTAATGGACATGCTACTGCCAGCGTAAGAGAGAGACTTTTTGATTTTTGATTTTGATTTTGCCTTGTGATGTGTTTTGTTTCTCTTTGCTTTATTTAGTTTTAAGTGTTTTGTCTATCATGTAATCTTGCCCTTTGTTTTGAGTGCCCAAAAAGGAGAGGGGATATAAGGCCGTTACGTGCCATACATTTACACATTTAGGTTGATTTGTTGTGTATACACACTAGGTTAGGGATTTGTGATACCCTCTGTATTTTTGTTTTCGTTAGTTAGAGTAGTTTAGTTACGGCGTCAAGGACGTTGAATACTTTTTCTTTGATCTTTCTTTTTTTAGTTCAGTATTAGATTGAAATGGTTTGTTGTTGTTTTTTGGAATTATATTTGTTTAAAAAAAAATGAACGTAACTTTATAAAACCGAACGTAACTTTTTAAAACTGAACATAACTTTTTCAGAAACGATCCACATCAGACAATAATCTTACATTGTTCAGACACATCACATTCGAAGGACTGGGATCTTGATCTTCAGACACCTGCTTTATTTTATTTTTATAAAATGGCAAATATTTTAATTTCCAGATCAAAACAAACACAGTTCACAATTACACAAGAGGTAGCACATTATTTATATTAGTTTATGCTGATCATGGATTAGCATACCAACAGCATATGAATGTTTAGGGGATAATTAACCCAAAAATACAATTCTCACTTATTTTACTCACTCACCCTCATGCTGTCCCAGATGCATTTTACTTTCTTTCTACAGATAAACACGAATTAAGATTTTAAGGAAAGTAATCCATCTCTGCGAGTCCTAAAGATGCTTTAAAACCACACACAGTGACCGTGATGTCCATGCGACCTCAGTGGATGAATCAATGCCTTCTGGAGTGAAACAATAAGCTAGACAAGAAAAATACTAATAATGTAAACTGTTTTAACTATTAAAATACACTTCCGACCAACTGTCATAAGTACATTAATAACAATCCACTTGTGTTATATGGACTCACAGAGACGGATTATTTCCTTAAAAATCTTTGTTTATGTTTATGTGAAGAAAGTCATATACATCTGGGATGGCATGAAGTGAGTAAATGATGAGAGAATTCTCATTTTTTGGGTGGACTATCCTTGTACTCACCCAGTCACTGCTTTATTACTTTTACTAAAACAGGAACTGTTCAAAGGATCAGCATCATTTCAAATGTATATGAATTTTAAATATTTATTCTGTATTTGTAATTGTGCATTCTGTATAGTAATGTATATCATGATAATACTGTGCATTACATGTATAGTATGCAGGTAATGTTTTGTGGATTCTGGTCTTTCCTGTCACAACATTATTGCATCCAAGACTTTCACTTTGATACTTGTGTATATGCCGTAGTGACAATAAAGAATATTCACTTATTTGAATTCATATTTTTAATTACATTCATTTAACTGGTTGTATAAGTCACAACGGAAACTGTTGATGATTACATTTTTTAAATTATCAGCATGATAAAAAAAATGGCAACAAGAACATTCTTTGTGTGACATATGTAGGCTAATGAAATGCCCGTTGAGGTCTGTATCATTTGACAACAGGCCACGATTGTAATTTTCATATTGTTTAAATTCCTCTTATTTAAGTGATCATTAATGTTGATAAATAAATGTGTTAATTAAAAAATAGGCACAGTTATGTGGCTTTGTTGAATTTCTTTCACCTAGTCTGTTGTTATTCCAATTAAAATTTCTGCATATGAATTGAAAGCGAGCAAATAAAGAATTTTGCCCAACTCTTGGCTACTAATCTGCTTATTCTTCTAAAAGTTAATCTTTAATGGGTGTGTTTTGCTGAGAAGTAATGACAGGATGTTGAAGACTGACATAAAGCATGAGTACATTAACCTAGCTTGCAACAGAGAAGAACATTTAAAAAAGAGGCCTACATAAAGATCCCCAGCCTGGTGGCAGACAGCGGGTGAATGGACTGACTGAAAGGAGGGGAAGGAGGTCACATCACAAGCTCCGGTCTAAGACTCACAGACAGGCTCTTGAGTGCTTTTCAATACCAATGGGGATTGGCTAGTGTCCCAGTGTGCCAGACCATGCACAATGTACCAGGCTCTCCCCCACAGCTACATATGTAACATCGGTTCGATTACAGACGTTCCTGCCACTCAAGCTTTGAGCCATTACCTGCCAGTGAGCCAGGCGTACTTTACAAGAAAGGCCAATACTCATTCCCAACAGGTGCTGCAGCCTTAGATCTTCCTGAGATATGATGAGACATCCGCGCACGTCAAAGGAAGAATGATATCAGAGGAGTAAAATGTCAAGCCTTGCATTTGAAAGAGGTTCGGAGTGGGTTAACTGGCTTTTTCCCCACAATGTGTTTGCTGACGTGGTTCATGTCAAGTGTTTACAATCCAATAAAAAGACAACAAGCTTAAGACAGTAAGCTTGCACTAAAACTAGACAGAAATTGTCAATATTTGGACAGAAATGTTCTACTTGTTCAATATGTAACTTTTGACATATCAAAGACAGCATAAGAGGAGGAGAACTTAGGTTTACTAGCCTAAAAACTAAATTCTGGTGTGATTTAAGCTGGAAAAACAACATTCATAATACCAGAATTTACTGCTAATTTAAAATGTTATCTAAACAAACAGTTTATGTCTAACAGGAGCTGTACTTTTTTGCCTGTTTCTTACACAAAAAAACAGTTGCTCGGGAGAATTAGTTAAAGAGACTTTAAATTTACATTTCCATATCCCGTATTTCCATATGCCTTTATTTCTAAATAAAGTCATGACCTTGGTGTTGCTAGCACAATAGGAACACTTTTAGATTCATCTGCACTTCAAAAGACATCTATAAATAGTACAACTAATTTACAATGACAAAATCATGACATATACGGTACATGGCAGTAACATAAAAAAAAAACAGTAAATAATGGAAATAAAATTGATGGGGAGAGAAAAAGAAAGAGAAAGAAGGGATAAAATTAAATTAAAACCCTCACAGCTATCTGGTTTAACGAAGGGTGTCAAATCAGCTCCTGGACAAAGCTGACCTTTAAGAGAGGTATTTGAACGAGACACCGTCTCACCAGCCTCACTGTGATGGAAGCAAGGCGCTCATATAGAGAGTTGGACTTTTCCAATTAACAATCGAGGAGAAGTTGCAAATTAGTAGTGAACGCATCATAGATGAACAAAAATAAACTGGATGTTCTGTGTTGATTAGTGAATGTGAAGTACAGTAAGGTAGCATGTAAGTGCGTGTTCAGCAGCCAAATTGAAAAAAGAAATGTTAATTTCTGAAATTAATTTGGACTGTTTACCATGTAAAAATAATCAAGTCAATAGGGTACATCACCTGTTCGGTTACCGACATTCTTCAAAATATCATCTTTTGTGTTCAGCAAAAGAAAGAAATTCATACAGGTTTAAAACAACTTGAGGATGAGTAAATGATGACAGAATTTTCATTTTTAAGTGAACTATGCCTTTAACTCAATCTGCTTGCAATGAAATCATTCTCTATAGGGCACAGCTGACTGGTTCCTGCTCTATCAGTAGCCAATGAGCACGCTGCTCAACCTTGCAGATTCAGTGCTTTCAGAAACCCTCCACCTTGCCCAACTCCACCTGTTTAAATCTGCCATGGGTAATTCATGTACAGTCTGTTATATTGTACAGCAGCAGTGTCTCACTCGCTCACAGCAGCCTGTTGTGCACGGATTGCCAGTAGCAAGTCCTGTACTTGCTCTGCAACAGCAGCAGCAGCAGGTTTATTCCACCAAGACCAAACATATCAACATTGTCATATCCATTACCATGCTAAACACTCTGAGAGTTGTCATGACAGAAGTATATAGTCATGTAAAAAAGAAAGTATACCCTTAAATGTTTTTTTTTAACATATCAGGACATAATAAAAAAAATCACCTGGTCTTTGGCAAGTACTTTGAAGTCCTCTGTTCCTTCGAAGTCAACAATTCTACAGTGAGGAAGATTATTCACAAGTGGAAAACATTCAAGGCAGTTACCAATCTCCCCAGAAGGGGACTTCCCAGCAAATCCACCCCAAGGTCAGACCGTGCAATGCTCAGAGAAACTGCAAAAAACCCAAGAGCAACTGTACACCTCAGACTCAACAGGCCTCAGTTTAACATCTTAAATGTTAAAGTTCATGACAGTGGAATTAGACAAAGACTGAACAAGTCTGGCTTGTTTGGAAGGGTCGACAGGAGAAAGATTCTCTCTAAAAAGAACATGGCAGCACAGCTTAGGTACGCAAAGTTGCATCTGAACAAACCACAAGACTTCTGGAACAATGTCCTTTGGACAGACGAGACCAAAGTGGAGATGTTTGGCCATAATGCACATCACCACGTCTGGCGAAAACAAAACACAGCATATCAGCACAAACACCTCATGCCAACTGTCCATCATGCTGATGGAGGGCTGATGATTTTTGGCTTGTTTTGCAGCCACAGGCTGGGCACCTTGCAGTCATTAAGTCGACCATGAACACCTCAATGAACTGAAGCAACGTTGTAAAGAAGAGCGGGCCAAAATTCCTCTAGAACGATGTGAGACTGATAAAGTCATATAGAAAGTTATTACTTCAAGTTAAGGTGGTTCTACAAGCAATTAAATCATAGGTTGTACTTAGCTTGCCAGTTGTTGTTCATCTGAGGTTGTATTTACCTAATTTTAAGACTTGCAAAAGACAAATTTTTATTATATCCTGATATCATGCGCTTTGGGTTTGAGAAAAGCGCATTATAAATAAAATTTATTATTATTATTATTATTATTATTATTATGTAAAACCATAGAATTCAAAAGAGTGATTTACATTCTATAAAAGAGATTTATATTCATATGGTTAAATACAAAAAATTATATTTATATACATTTATAATATATATATATATATATATATATATATATATATATATATATATATATATATATATATATATATATTATAAATGTATATAAATATAATTTTTTGTATTTATTTTTTGTATTTTACATTCATATGGTTAAATACAAAAAAATTATATTTATATACATTTATAATATATATATATATATATATATTATAAATGTATATAAATATAATTTTTTGTATTTAACCATATGAATGTAAATCTTTTTATGTAAGGTATGCACAGCACGTTTGCATGAATATTACCAAAGGGCAAACTGCTTCCCCTGCATTGATTTTTCCACAAAGGCAAGTAAGAAATAGGCTGGAACACGTATTGTGCATTTTAAAACACTGTCTATGTGGAAAAAGAAGACTTTAATGGTTTCATTTAAACAGGTAACAGGGTTTGGATGAATTATGCACACAAAAAAAAAGAATCTTCAAAAGAGTAAAAATTTCATTCATTCTCCAGTCTTTAATTTCCCTCTGGCTTAATAGGTAAGGCCCATGCAAACTAAACATTCTGCTCCCAACTAAGTCTCGCATGCCCACAGGTGAACATTGTCTGGGCTGTTCCAGGCCTATATGACCTCCTGCAACCTACAGCAAAAGGGAATTACAGAATAAAGAAATTGTCCAAGACCAGGCAAATTGAAATAAAATGAACAATATCTGGCATTTGCCTGCTCGAGATCCAGAAAGTTGGAGGCAATCAGAGCTGTGATAAGTGTACTTGGACAGATGCACGGATAAGGAAGCTAATTTAATTAATGAGTCTAGTTCCCCTCTTTTCATTACCTCCCTCGTTAAATGTATTGGGGCATGACAACATGGCAAATGGGAAATGAGATTAACGCTGTCAGATTCATAGCCCTCACCAGACTAAGCTAATCTCTATGCGGGCATTTAGCGTTTCCTTGTCTTACACTCAAACACAATCTCGCAAGGAACACACACATGTAGTCCCATACCCCTTTTCCCTCTCTGTGCTGAAATAATGAGGTAGTGATTAGCTGGGGTCTCTGCTGGGATAGAGGTGAGGCTAATATCTGGACCTGGAGCTCTGCTTCCAGACTTCTGTAAAGCTCTGATAGAGACACATGCTGGGCTCGAGCCAAGCACATCCACCTTATCAGCATACAGGCCCTCCCTGAAATACAACTAGAAATACTAACTGAGGCTGACTGACATTGTACATCAACAAAAAGATCTAAAACAGGGCAGAATGAAGAAATGCAATGGGTCTCATTCACTAATAATTGCGTACAAAAGCGGCTACACTAGAGTTTACGCTACATCACAGAGTGCTGTGAATCCGTTGATTTCGACGAGGATAGTGTGTCTGAAGGATGCATTCCCACTATTTTCAAAATTCTTATGTGTGCAGAAAAGGTCCTTATGCAAATTTTCACAGAGATTCACAACAGGTGTGCACGCACATAAATGACTTCTAACCATCGTTCTAATATTGAATTCAGATTATTTGAAATGAGGGAGCTCATACCTGCATGCGGATTGTAATTAGCCCAAACCAAGGTGGGAAATTAATTTGGGCCCTCCAGCCACAGTGAAGTTGTTCTGCTTGGCTTCCTATCCGACTTCATTTGAAAAAATGAAATCAAGTTTATCCAAAGAAAATGTATGAGAAAAAGAGAACATAACATGAAATGTTGCGTTAACAAATTTATAGAAATTAGGAAAAAGTATTGTAATTTTACTACTGTAGCACAAAATAAAATATATAATATACTTAGGAAACATTGTTTTTACTCCACTTTAAAGTCCAGATACAAGTCAATGTGAATATGTTTTACTCTTTCAATTTGGGCATTAAAAATGGGTATGTTTTTTGTTTTGTTTTTAACTCTTAAAGGGCACCAGATTGATGCATTTAACTTCAATTTAAAAGTACACATTTTCAAATGTACAAAAATACCACTCTAGACATACCACCTGTGTCTCACAAAATCCTGTGATATATATATACTGTATATATAAACTCTTTATATCATGCGTTTATGGTTAGTGAATGAGGCGTTAATCCTTAAGAATTCTTCTCCATTAATCCATAAGAATGAGGAACAAGATCCTTTTGAGTATTTAAAAGGAGGCTCTTAATTACTGAGCTTAAGCATATCACGGTATGGAGCCTTTGGAGCAGCAAGATGGATGAGTGTACAGTACAGCTGGATCGTACTCATGAAATTTAGTCCTTATCAGGCATCATCCCCTGCTATTTGCCCTAATGCTGTAATGAATGCAGTGCGATACAGCACCCTAATCCACAGAAAATAAGATTTGACCTCGTATCGAGTCGGTCTCGGGTACCCGGCTACAAGAAGTTTGATAGCTTACATTTCTGGGATTCCCATCCATTAATAGCACGTTCATGTCGATACAGATCTCTGGAATTGTAGCGGCGGTTCATCTTGTGGCATCTTTTGGCCATCATTTGCTAGAAAAGGGGAGATGTCTACAGAATGGAGTGATTGAACAACTCCCTGGTGAGACTGCTATTAGCAACTTCCCTGAGAGAGAAGCGCTGTCACCCGCCTCACCAAGCGCATCTGTGTTTACCATCAGACTAACTCAACCCCCCCATGCCTGGGGAGCCAAGCTAATGGAGCCCATTAATGAGTCTGATGCAGTAAAGCACGCCGCTCCTCCTAATCAATGAGAGGAAAGTGCACTAGTGTTTCTCAGATTTGTCACAGAGACAGGGAGGAGGAGAGGCTCTCTGAGCGCCGCTGAAGACAGATGGCAGAGCAGGAGTCCCAGAAGTGGATGTACTACACCGGCATGAGTCGAGGATAAAGGCAAAAGTGCATGATGTGCAAGACGCCACCAAGAACTGTGGTCTTATCTGATCATCAAGATAATCGTAACACTGTTGGCATTTGTAGATTTTGTAACAACTAATCAATAAAATTCAAATTGATCATGAATGTATGTGTGTGTGTGTGTATGTATATATATATATATATATATATATATATATATATATATATATATATATTAGGGCTGTCAAACGATTAAAATATTTAATCGCGATTAATCGCATTAATGTCATAGTTAACTCGCGATTAATCGCAATTATTTTTATCTATTCTAAATGTCTCTTGAATTTCTTTTTGTCCCATTATTTTTTCTCATTTTAATGCTCTTATCAACATGGAAAAGTGGATCGGCTTGCTTTGTGCAAATGTTTTTTTATTGAAAACAACATTGGCATATACTGTGTTCAATTTCACACTAACATTCTCACTTGGAGCAAATAATCTCTCAATGTAACACTGTCTATCAATAAAAGGGTGAAAGAAATACTGACGAGGTCCTGATATTGACGAGGGGGCGGAGAATTCGCATCAGCTGTGTGTGCGTGTGTGTGTGTGTGTGTGTGTGCTTGGCCATCAAGTGGTACTTCAGACTGGACGCGCTACGATGATGATCGCTCAGTTCACAACGACAAAACACACAGATCAATGGAACCATTTGGCAACTTTTTAAAAGTAAACTTTCCATTCAGAATCTTATTGGCATCCATTTTGGCGTCTCGCGCTCGCCATCCACTCAAAGCGTAACGTTAACCAACTATTTGACCGGCTTGCACGCCCAAACAAGTGTGTGCGGCGCGCCTGTTGTTTTGTTTCCGGTCTAGCTAGATCCGTTTGCGCTTTGGTCGACGAAGCAACAAAACGTCCTCGCGCGGCGCAAGCCATTGAAATGAATAGGTTTCATTGCGCAGCGCCACGCATGCCGCGTCCTGTTGTAACAGCATGTGAAAAAAACGACAAAGTTTTCTAGGCCAAAAAGACCGTTAATCGCGCGATAAAAAAATTTACGCCGTTAAAATGCGTTTGCGTTAACGTCGTTAATAACGCGTTTAACTGACAGCCCTAATATATATATATATATATATATATATATATATATATATATATATATATATATATATACATATATAATATTTATATAATAATATATAGATATATTGTTTATGTAATAATATTTATTGATAAATAATATTTATATTATTTATAATATTTATATTTGCTATTAAACAAATAAAATTTAGGTTGAAAATTAATATTTTAATGTAATTGTACATGTAAAGCATTTTTTATAAGAATAGTAACTTTAATGGGATCACAAAAAAGAAACTTACAAAAAAAAGAAATGAAAGTTTGTGTTCCTGCTGAACATCTAGGGTTTGGGTTGTACTGTATTATTATCATTTATAATTAAGTGATTTAACCTATCTTGCTGTCAAATTATTTTGATTTCAAACATTTCTGCATTTTTTCAGACTATTCCTTCATGGACATACTGGGTTGTATGTCACTTTTATTCACTTTATCAAGAGTATAATTGATCGATAGTTGCAGGCCTCGACATCTAAAGAGTTACGAAACATCTCAACTTGAATAGACTTCCAAACGCTCTTATTCTGTGGAAGGGAAAAAAAAAATATATATATATCATTGAAGGACAGCAAGCTGGAGCTTCCTTCCACACTAATTACGAATATCAAATGGAATAATTGAATTTTCACTTTAACCCCATATGAATAATTTCACAGCCACGTCTAATTTCCTCTTTAAGCGCTTATGTATTATTCCTCGGAATCGCTACTCTGTGACTGTCCAATTGCCTCACACAGCAAAACGAACGTGGCTGCAAGGACATAAGCGCAACTTTGAACCTTGTGGTGATTAAAATCTTCTCTGACAATGACAGTTCAAGTGTGTTCGGCTCGGGCAGCTTAATGATTCTTCTCTGATCATAACCTTACCCGCATGGCCCTTATGGAGCAGAATCAGATTAACATAACTATATATAAAACTCCACAAGTCATCAGTGCAGTCTTGGCACACCAGCACTACTGGCAGTCCACAGCCGATAATGAGATACTATAAAATGCCCTGTAAATCCTGCGTCTTGTGTTAAAGCTGGAGCATGCAAGATCCATCTTTGCAAAGATTGTATGCCCTCTTGCTAATCAGAGATGGGATGAGTTAATTATATGAGCTCTCTTTGTACAAGCACCATCAAATCTGACCATAACAGTTTTTAACAGGACAGTTGATGAAAAAAAAAAAATGTCTCATTATGTATTCCCGCCAATGTCATTCCAAACCGTATGCTGTAATTTTTCTGTAGTACACAAGAGAAGTTTAAGAATTAAAAAAAAAAAAAAATCCCCAGAGAGGTCCTAGTGATCACGGTTGTCATCTTGTACTCAAAGAAACTTGCATCGAAATGAGTGTGTGTAAAACATATGTATTACATTATATTATAGTATTCAACCAATATACATGAATACATTTTTTTTTAGATTTGTTATTCAATATCGACCCTTCTGATGAGTGGAAATTCAGTTCCAGGTGAGGAAATTAAAGAGGAAAAACAATCAAATTTGACAGGGTAAATGAAAGACAAGTTAAGCATTTAATTGATCTTCTTTTGAAGATATTAAACAAGCCTGGAAAACCCTCTGACAGTCAACAGCGAGTTCTGTGGACAAGACAGAGATGGAGGAAAAAAACAGCACAATGTCAAGTGAGCAAAAAATGCAGGAGATTTCAAATGAGAGGAGGATGCAATCCATCTACATACTGAGATCACAGTGAGCTTGAAACAGACTGCCACTGACTCCAAGACCACAGAGAAGGAGAGGCGATGCAGGTGGCACGGCCTTTACAGCTGACTCATTTCCCTCATCTTCTCTTTACAGTTCATTCTAAACCCAGCCAACGGTTTTACAGAGAGTGGCCTCTGAGATGAGTTTCGATTAACCTTTCAATACAAAAGTAATCTCGGCTACCTATTCAGCCTTTTCAATTGCAATTTTTCTGTCTGTAAAATAATCAACAGTTGAAAGGGGGGGCTGCAAGTACACAAAATCGTGCCTGGCAAAGCGATGCCGTTGTTGAGACGCTTGTGCTGAATGTAGAGTGGATGGAGCAGGGTGCAAACAGCACTAAAGATGAGGACTACAATACGGCATGTTGTCCATCACTTATGGGTCCTTAGAGTTGTAAAACAAGACAGGTTTTTTTGCTGCTGGCATGAGGTAAGTTACAGAACTAAAAGTGACGATGTCTTCACTGCCTCTCAGAGATGCTCACAAAGTTCCAAAACCAGTTTTTGTCCAGTTTAAAGCGTTCAAAATATTTACCTAATGCTCTCTGCTAATGAGGTAGACTAGGGAGCCTTTACTTACACATTACTATAATATTGAAAGTTAACAACAGAGCCCAAACTATTAGCCTAAATTCAGTTGCTATTTATTTTTAGATATAATAATTAACACTCAAATAACAAATTGTATGCAAACATGAAAACTGCACATAAGGCAGTTTTTGCATTAACTTTTAAATCTAATTATATGTTTTTACTCCAATTCGTTGTTGAAATATAATCATTTAGCCTACTCAGTGGCTGTAATTTTCATGACAGATTTATTTAAACATTCATTAAATAATCAAGACATCACTAACAGGTTAAGTTAAATATAATAAATATATAGGCTAATATAGTGCATATATTTAGTGAAAGAGTTAATTTCTCTAACAAGCTGTGGACACTGAACGACTTGACTGAGGTAAATGTAATGCTACCTGACATATTGTTTACAAGCTGTTTTATTGATGTCTATCCGCCGTTGAAACACTGATTGAGAAATTGCACAAGATATGATACGTTTCAGTAAGTTGTACTGTATCTTTCAACATACCTTCAGATGTTCATTCATGTTTATTGCAGTCTTGATGAGCATGAGAGACTTCTTTCAAAAACATGAACAATATTATATACAATATTGTGTAATACAACATTATCTATACACACCACTTGTACAATGTACATACATTTTATATGTATATAGCTTTTTATAGCATTATACAACATTTTAGGCTACGCTGCTGCCTATGTGGAGTGTTTTATAGTCACTTATGCGGTTTCATTTCAGTTAGCGTACTGTCTTAGTGTGCTGCCTATGCATGCAGTAGACAGCACGGCACTTCACCAGGTATTTGAAACAGAGCATTTATTATCACAAGAACATTAACCCAACAGCAGATACACAACGTAGGCATCTGACATTTCAAAACAGTCTCCAAGTCTTGTATTGACCCCGACTCAAGCTTTGCTGACAGATGCCAGCTGCAGCTCTGACAAGTGTGCGGATAAGGGATTGAAAAATGCATTCCTACAGGCAAACACGTGCTGAGGTTTTTGTAAAGAAACTTTAGCTGAAGTGATTATCGATTCCTTGTGATTGATACCGTCTGACGGTCTTATACTGGTGCATTAGAGCAGCCAGTGCTAGAAGCAGAACTATCATCGAACAGATGTTGAATGAGTGACGCTTTCAAGAGGTCACAGATATTGTCATGACAACGTATGTTCGGTCCAGGTCACGTAACCTCCATTATGGCAACAGATGTGAACGGGCATCACATGTTGGCACAGATTCCTGTGTGAAAGTTGCAATTAAGTATGACAAAACAAAAATTTGCATCAGAGATAACTATAAAGTCATCACCACAATAGAAGCCAAACAGAGCGAACAAAGGCCACGGCAACATCTGCTCGGGTAAATATGAAATCATGCTCTTACCTAAATGGCATGAGATGTGTGGAAAAGTAATGAAATGTTGCTCTGAGAATAAAAAAAAGATAATTTAACTGCTTTTTTAGAAATAGGCGCTAAGCTAACCTGCCTCATCTTTGTGTTATTTTTAACCTTTTTTCCTCCTCTCCAAGGAATGAAATGACAGGAAATGTAAACAGTTTTAAAATAGAAGGTTTTTCATGGTCATTCTGTAATTAAACCAGACCCGCACAAAGCGAGTGGGAAGAGAGAGGAACGATGCCAAATTATTCACTGATAGAAGACATAAATGAAATAAGACGACGGCAACGACGAGGATGAAGAAATAACAATTGAAAGTCTTTCATGACACAAACTACTGAACCAGTGCACAGAGGACTCAATGCCAAAATGGTGTCTTAAGGCTGTCTAACCTGCCTGTAAGACCCCCATGATGCAATAATTTAGATTCTCTGCAACTTGCATACTGCAGAATATCAGATGGGAGTAAAAACTCAAGGACGATAGGAAATGTGGAGAAGTAGTTAGTCCTCATTCAAACATGATTTTGTGCAATATTAAGTATATAAAATGTTGTTGAAAGCACATATCTAACTCTAAAGTCTAAGTCTGTCTTAAAAGTCTCGACCATGTTACATGCTCATTCCCATATGAAGGAAAAATCTTATGGAAATGAGCTAAACAGGCGGGGGGTTGGGGGCAGGGGGGTGAAATGTAGTTGGTCATTTTTGTAGGACAAACAAACTAATATGTTTCCTTGCCAGGGGAATAGCAAACATTCAGCTTACATGAGTTGTGGGACAGCTGCCCAGAAAATCATTTCAGAAATGAGGTCACAACCAGGCAGGAAATGGTGTGAGATCTACTCTAATCAGTGCCACTTCAGGCCAATCCTATACATATATCGGCCACCTATGCTAACGTAAGTCTTTCCCGACCTTGGTTTGATGCCAAGCCGATCAAAAATTAAAATTCATGTATGAGATTCTGGGTAAGGTGGATCATCCCATAAAGATCCAATATTTAGATGGGTTTTGGAGAGTTGAGGGGGATAATCACCAACGGCTACAGGAGAGATTACAGAATGACCAATGAGATGAACAAACCAGCTAAATAGTCTACAGAAGGTCTATTTGTGTGCCTGAGCCTTCATTCTAGAGTAACGGAGCACTCATTTTATGAAGAAAAGTGTGTGACTGCTTTTAAGACATAACTTTGTGACGGAGGATTAAACATGGTTTAGTTGTAGAGTATTTCAGCATTTCGGAGAGCAAACAGCAAAGTATTGCAGGAGATTATGGAAAATCTGATTACCATTATTTTACTTGTTCCACTTATGCAAAATTTCATTTGGAATAAGTCTTTAACCTTGACTTCTGTCAGCACTTCAGAGAGGAAAGAAATGTAAAAAAGAAAAAAAGAAAAAGAGCGTTTCAAAGCAGAGACCAATTTACATCAATGCTAAGAAGATGCAAATGACAAATCAACAGACAGAGATATGCAAATAACGTTGATCTAAAGTCGTTACCACGACAATTAGTCTCCGCAATCATCAAAATATTTCAATAAGGATGGTTACAACTCATTGACTATTCATTATGTTCTCTAATTAGATCATAAATTGTAAAGATATACGAGCATGAGCCTTTGACATACTTCTGGTGAGAAAACAGTACAGCAGAATTCTTTACGCATGCATTGAAAAAAGTCAAAGTGCACAAACTTCTAAAATAAATGTTGTTTGTCAAGCAATATGTACTCAGAAACCCAATACTCCTTATTCTTTAATATACGGTAGAAGACACACACCACCCAAGAAACCCGGTGACCTGCGGCACACAACACAAAGCTAACACTATGTGAAAATATATGTGCCTTAAACAAAATCAAGCAGCGGCAACAGCCGTAATTCTGCAGAAAATTCAGAAAATTAGATGAAAAAGTGTTTTGAGACAACCCAATTTAAGCTATTACTGTTTGCTAATGTTAAATTGCTTGGTGTTTTAAGATTAATTTGTTCAACACCTCCGCAATCTGCCATGAAAGAACAGAGACACTGACAGACACAGTTGTTTCAGTGTTGGGTGATTCTGTTACATACCCTGACAATGGAGCGATGCCAAAAACACTTTAGCATGCCCTCAAAATAAATGCCTTCTAAACTTAACTAAACTGCCTAGAGTCTGTTTATTTTTTCTCTATCTTTTTCTCATGCGCTTAAATTACAAGTTTAATTTCCTTTTGCTGATGGCTACAACTTTCTTGGCATACCTGTGAAGAATAATAAAACCCAAAGCACACTCCTTTAAAGCATAATTTGCTAATAATGCTCCTCACACACTGTATAATATCAACATCATTTGTACTTGGAGAACAACAGGGATTTCTGGGTAAATTATCTTAAATGGCACAGGGCCAAAATGTCCCTTCCCCCTGATCTGATGAAATAAACAGCGGTTGGTTGTGCATCCTGCTTTTGACGGAGGGGAATGATTTTTTTCGTAAATCCCTGGACGCATATATTTGTTATATTCCATTTTATTATTTGTTAATGGCTCAGTGGTGCTGGGACTAAATCAATTTGAGCTGATCTTTAAAAGCCAGCGCATCAGTGAGCACATTAGCCTGATTTGCACTTCATTATGTGCACTGATGGGCAGTGCTGAACAATCACATCAGCAGGTGCAGAGCAGAGTGGAGGGAACCCAGGCAGGTAGAACCACGAGTGTGCGTGTGTGTGTGTTGCACAAATAATTGCCCTTTCTAGAAGAAAATTCAAAAGGTCTGCAGAGAGCTAGCGGGTGTTCCACTATTCTTTTCACCACTAAAAGAGTAAATAAAGCTTGAAAACAGAAAAACACATTTTCAAATTTGTTTGCTTTTCTGAAATGTGTCATCCTTTCCGCGTGCTTTCAATTCTTCGAGGATTGCTTTGGGATTTGCTTTCTGGAGTTGTTGTGATGGTTTTAGATTTCTTGATAATTTGCCAGGCAAACTTTTATATGGAAAAACAAGATAAAAATGTGCATCAGGTTCAACATCTCCATTCCTAGATAATTTCCTCATTCCCTTCAAAAATGTGTTATTGTATTCTGTTATTATTTGTGTAGAGCACCTTACAGGAATGAGGTTAAAATTGTAATTTAAAAAACAAACTGAAATGGACTTTTGTTTTTTTTTAACATCAACTGTTGTATCTAAATCTCAGTCCAATTAGGATTCAGATGCAATCCTCTATTAAACAATTAAAAAAAAAATAATAAACCTTGTAAAAAGATAGATAGGGTTAAAATTCACTATCAGCCAATATTTAATGTTGATATCTGGGAAGCATAATGTTGAGCAAAAAATGCACTTAATAAATAATATTAGGAGTGTTTATCCAATTTATATCTTGCATTGTCATTCACCAAATCTTAATTGAATCTTTTGGGGAAAATTATATGAATGCACACATTGATTAGTCATGCAAATGAGGCAAACATCCTTAAAATAATCTTTTAATTGAGCAGTTCATTTTGTAAAACCCTGAAAAGAATTAGTAATGGTTTTTTTGTATAGTGGTTTTCCATTTAGTGAAAGGTCTGGTTGAAGGGTTAGTTCACCCAAAAATGAAAATTAAGTCATCAATTACTCACCCCCATGCTGTACCAACCCCGTAAGACCTTCGTTCGTCTTCAGGACACAAATGAAGATATTTTTGATTAAATGTGACAGCTGGATCACTCCTCCATAGGCTGCCTAAGGGATTGAAACCTGACGGCCCAGAAAGTCATTGAAGAAAATGTTTAAATATTCCATGTCACAACAGTGGCTCAACTATAAGTTTATCAAGCGATGAGAATACTTCGAATAATTTGTGCGAAAAAACAAACAGAAATAACGTCTTTATTCGACTATTCCTTTTCTTCCTTGTAGGCTTGAAACGAGACTTCAAGAGATTTCCACGACGCATGCACGAGAATTGCGATCTCCTTCAACTACTTCAGTTAAGTTCTCATGCGTGCGCGTCGTGGAAATCTCTTGAAGTCTCATTTGTAAAAAGAAAAGGTGCCTGGAGGAACCTTTTGGGGTTCTTCACTTTGCCACACCGCCGGAACCGTCTGTGGATCCTCTAGGAACCCTTTTAAAAGGGGCGGTTCTCTGAGGAACCACCCAGGTTTCCTGAGGAACTCCTATATTAGGCACTGTGTAGAACCGTTTTGGGTGCCTCCAGGAACCAATTTTTATTTATTTATTATTATTTCATGATGGTTACCATTAACTTGTATTATTATAATAAACAAACTGAACCAAATACAAAATAAGAATAGTTTATTACATATTTTAGATCCATTTTAATACATAGACTTCCATGCACTTGGGAAAAGAAGCTAGTAATAGATGAATATCAATGAATAGAATACACAAACAAATAGTATAATACATAGGCAACATGAATAATCAACCATGTATATACAATGGGCTATACAAGAAAAGACATCTCAACAAAATGCATGGAAACACATATGTTCCATGTAATAAATCAATGTAAAAAAAAAAAAAAAAAGTGCATTTTCACTTAAGTTAAGTTGTGTTAAGCTTGTTAAGTCTGATGTCACTGTTTCCAAATCCAAGAGCTCTATCAGATGCCAAAAACAAACATCAAACGGTGCTAATATACACTCATTGTGCTGTAAAATTCCTGAAAATGATGATCCTAACTTTTATCTCTATACCGAAATCTCAGATGGTTAGTTATTCAGCTATTTTGAATCATAAAATATTGAAGTCTGTGATGCCGTGAGACTGGAGACTGTAATGAACACTTTGGCTTTTGAAAAGCTTAAATGTGTGACTTGAATCAACAGGACTCATAAATGGTTGTTAGTATTCTCACTAGAAACAAGATAGATAGTTAAGGTGCAGTATAATTATCTGTTGTTCAGTGAATTTTCACTGGTGAATTCCAGTCATTTCAATAAGAATCCACACAATCAGCAATTTTATGTGTGGTCAAAAATGTCACTATGGGACCAAGTTGGTCACTGGAATTGGCTGGATTTGACCAACAGAAGGCTGCTTGAAAGTGACTCCTGTGTGAGCTGTGCTTCATACATTACGTCGCTACACTGCTGACAATGGTCAATGGACTTTTTTGCCTGTGTAATTTCACGAATTTCACAAATGTAACCGCACCTTTACTCGCTGCAACATAAAATGCAATCAATAATAAAATCTTCACAAGGGACATGTGAGGTACTTCACGAGTAAAAAAAAAGTCAAAAGGTGCAGCAGCTTAATTTTCCATTTGTTTTCCCTCTTTTCTGGTGGATGGTCCAGGCACTTCAATGATTTTCAGGTCTACAGGAGGATTTTTTATTCTTGTTCAAACTTGTATTTCAGCTTACCGGGGTCCCTGCAAAGAACCAAAATTACTATTAGCAAAGTTATTAAAGTGATAGTTGTGAACTTAAAATAATTTCCTTAGCCTTGTGACATTACTAACCTGTTTGACTTTCTGTCCGTGGAACCCAAACGCAGATCTCGGGCATAATGCAATTCCAGTCATCATTCAATTTCACTGCATGAGACAAGCAGAACAAAATTGTGTAAATCATTCATGAAACCATTCTTATGTACACTTGTCTAGTTCAATTCAATGCAACAATTTATGTAAAAATGGTTAAATATTCTGTTAAGCTCCAAAAATGTCCCAGAAAAGTTTTCTGAGTAACATGAATGAGATTTGAGAGCATCAAGGAAGATTTTCAGTGAATAACTGATTAAAAAACACAAGTACACTGTCAAACACAACAAATTCACACAGAAAAGTTCAAAGTAATAAAGTAGTTGCATGTGGTGCAGGTAACTTACTGTAATTCAATGTTGCCTCTGAAATGTTCAGATGATTTTAGAAATGCAGTGGTTGTTCTGGGGAAACAAAAGAACAAAGCTGATTATATCCATTCACAACATAATATTTATTGGTCAGTAAAGGGCTTTAAAATGGTATTTGAAAGAATCAGGGTAAATTATCTGTAGTAAATAAACAAAAACAGACCAAACTAACGTTAACTATAGGCCTATCCACTTGTGTTATTCATAACAAAAGCCAATGAGCAGGAATCAGCTAACAGTTATTAATTAGTTATATCAGCAATTTGAAGACACATTTGTACATAATACATTGAAGTGAATGACTAAAACAATCTAAGACAATAAGTCAATGATTTCCAGTTGTTCTTTAACGTTAGTTCAGTAGATTACTTAGCATCGCGACTAAAAACCTTCATACCATACTGTGCAATAAACGAGTGGTAAACACTGTAAAAACGATAAATAAATAAAAAATAATTTAGTTTGTATGTGTTTGAATATATAGTGAGTAGACTCTCTATTTATATTTCTTTGGCGAGTTTACAAACCTTGTAACGGAGAGCCGAACAAACAGATGAAGCTTTGGTGAAAGGAGCCGTTACTTTCAAATCCGATGACGATCAGCTGAGCTGTGTTGCGCGCGGGCAGCGCGAGGTTCACTGATGACAGCAGAGGCAGTTTCGAGACAGAATAAAACTGTTCTCCTCCTGCTGCTTCTCCTCTTGCTTCTTCTTTTTATTCTTCTCCTCCTGCTTCTTCTTATTCTTCTTCTCCTCCTGCTTCTTCTTCTTCTTCTTCTCCTCCTGCTTCTTCTTCTTCTTCTTCTTCTTCTTCTATTTTAAATTAATCAATAAAATAGGCCTATACTAAATAAATGTAAGTATACTGAATGAGAAGTATAAATTATGAAATATATTTATTATTATTATTTTAAACTTATGTAGCCTATAACAATAATAGGATAATAATCTTTTTCTGGGCTCACAGAACCATTGGGTTCCTCCAGATGCTGGCTTTAACATAAGAGATCTCCCATGAACCACTTAAATGTTAAAAGATCTTACAATAACCCTTTTATAGCATTCAAGTTCCTCTATTTCCCCCCAAAGCACTTCACGGTCTCATGGTTGTGAAAAGGTGACTCCAGAACCACTGAACTGAATACAAAGTGCTTAAAGGATCCCATCAGTTCCAGCAAGAACCGCAAAGATTGTCAGTGCTCCTCCAGTAACCCTACTATAGGAGAAAGAGCTTTGAGGCACTTAAATTACATTTTTAAGTTCCTTGAGTATCCGACAGGATATTTGAGGCACCTTTAGTTTTTACAGTGTAGGCTCCCTAAGGGATTGAAACCTGACGGCCCAGAAAGTCAATGAAGAAAATGTTTAAATATTCCATGTCACAACAGTGGCTCAACTATAAGTTTATCAAGCGACGAGAATACTTTTTGTGCGAAAAAAACAAACAAAAATAACGACTTTATTCGACTATTCCTTTTCTTCCTTGTAGGAGGAGTGATCCAGCTGTCACATTTAATCAAAAATATCTTCATTTGTGTTCTGAAGACGAACGAAGGTCTTACGGGGTTGGTACAGCATGGGGGTGAGTAATTAATGACTTAATTTTCATTTTTGGGTTAACTAACCCTTTAACAAGATTTGAAGAGCCTTTCTATTGTCTTCTACACACAAAATTTTAACACATTTAAACTTACTTTAAGAAACACTTGTATGACTTTTTTTTTCTTCATATTTTTCCCTTCACTTGAACACATGGGTTAATATGAATTTTAGCGATCTAGTATCTAGTCAGCAATTTACATTTTTAAAGCACATAATGGTTTAAAAACTCACATTTGTGAGCATGAATGTATGTAATTTTATGTAGTAGAACACAGTGTGAAAGTCTCTTAAGGTGATGTAAACCACAGACCTATTTTTACTAATAAATCGAAAACGCCTATTCCAAAAAGCCCATTAGAAATTCCAGAGGGAGCCCATTGCGAATCAGCCTTCTGGGTTGGCCTACAAATTGATGCAATGACATAACATCTCTGTAGCAAAAACTGCTATATTTTACAGAAACTGTTCCATTTATCTCAAACACCCAAGTTATATTCAGGTGAAGAATTCATGTTTGGAGGTCACAATGGATGCAATCATAAGTATTAGAACCGCTATCTGAACAACCTTCAGATTCCCACAGTGACCACCTATAAACTTCTATTATCACATTAGACAAGTGTGTGTGTGTTATGGGTCTGGAAGCAACTTTGCGATCACTGTCTGTGGATCTACTTGCGAGTGCTGGAGGACGACATCCCCTCTCTGGTGGGTCACAGTTGGCTGATCTCTCTCTCCCCAGGAGCCGACCTCTCTGCTGAGAAAGGCATTAGACGAAGCCCCATGGGCAGCTGTGGGTTTTAACAAGGTAGCTGGCTTTATTTGAGCATGTGTTGCTTATTCGCTCTCACCACAGCTTATGTTTGACATATTTCCCCCTCTGCTACTGCATATTTACAGAGGCCATTGAAAACTCCTCAAGGGCATGACAGGCAATGAGGGAGAGTATATTTGTAGACATCAGCTTTTCTGTAATCCTAAGGTCTCTGCCTAACTTCACGCCCTTGGAATAAAAAAAAAAAACACACGGGTAAAACAGCTCCTCCAATATATAAAAAAAATACCTCGGTTTCACTTATAATACCGGTTCTCACACAGCATTAAAATAGCCATTGGATGTACTACTACTTTTAATATTTCTTTAGACTTGCTCTGAAGTGCCTTATTATTAAAGTGCTTTTTCATGAAACATCAAACCGAATCTCCTCTTAGTTTTTCATATAAGCTGTTGTCTGTGGGAAATTCAGGGAATATTTCAATGAAACCGCATCTGATGGTCCAAAATCAGTTATGAATCTGAGGTGTCGCTCATAGTATGATGAAGATTCGTGCTATATACTTTCTCATGAACTCGCTACAAACAAGATAGACAGAATAGATGTTTAGCGCAAAATCCTGTGGGAAAAATCGGTATTGCTATCCCAATGCAGCTTATAGCTGTGTAGTATAGTTCAATTTAGTAGTTATTTCATCTGTTAACTCTTACTCAGTCCTATTCACTTATTACATAGCATTAGTGGTTTTAATTGGAGTTGGTATACATATTCAAGGGCGTGCAAAGTTTGGTTTTGTTTAGGATAATATGTAGTGGTCCCAGTCTGGGCCTAAATGCCCGGCCCGATCTTTTGTCCCAGTCCAGCCCTGTAGGCATGAAACATTGTATGTGGTTTGTCTCTAATTCAGAGCATATGTCTGTTCACTTTTCATTCCACTTTAAAAATGCCCTAATAAATTAAAGTGAGAGGCGCTTTTCACTGCCCCAGCAAGTTTAAAAGGCTGCATTGCAAATCCTCGTCGCCAGAAAAGTCCAAAATAGATTGTAAAAGGAAACGTGACCGGAGATTACAAAAAACACGAGTTAATGTCAGGATAGCTTTTTCCAGGTGGATAGAGCTAATGCAGGAGATTTCAAGAGACGCTGAAGTCCTGCTTTCTTCTCGACGGGTAAGTCAATGTTACAGTCTTAATTACAAGCTTTTTTGCATTGTTTGGTTTTGTACTTTATTTTATAGACAGATGAACATTTATAGTTAAAAGTTGATGATGATATCTAACAATGCACGTACTTCAGAAAATACAACGAATAAAGAAGGCATAACTACTTATTACAATAGTTCATGTTTTTCACAGTCAGTATACTGTAACATTCGTTTGTTCGTTGTGTCAAGTTGCTGTTTGTTTGAAATAACAAACCTGTTCACCCGAAGGAACACTCGACGAAGTGCTATTAGAAGACATCCTGTCATAGCTTTTTGGTACATAATGGCTAGATGCAACGCATATTTGAAAAAGCGAGGCGCTAGAGAGCACAAGTCGTTTGAATGCAAAATACATTTTCACTGCTAGATGGGAGAAATTCCTACACATTGTCCCTTTAAAATCCGTAATTTTGTCTGGACCAACCAGACATCAGTGGGCGGAGTTAGTGTAAATGGCATTTGCCAACAAGGCAGGCTATTTGTACTTAGTGTAAATAGACACTCTGTTAATTAAAAGGCACCAGAATACAGGAAACGGTATCTACTTCAGTAAAACTCTTTCTAAGTACTTCAGTTTGCTTCCAAAGCCCATGTGTATGAAACAGCTTCACAAACTGGTCTTTTCAACCAGTATCATTATTTCTGTCTAACAATAGTTCAAATTATCACAGAAGTACTGGGATAAAAGTTTATAGTTCTGATATAACCACTAAAGTATACGGTAGCTATCCAAATAGTGTAAATCCCCTTTTAAAAGTTACTTGACACTTCAAATAAAGATTGTATCAATTATACCTTTATGGGGGGTCAAAATCGCCTTTATCGAAATCGCATACTTCACTACTATATAGAAGGCAAATGTCCAAATTCACAGTATTCATTAAAGATAGGTAAAAAGTACACGGATGACTACTACTTCTGGAGAGATTCTAAAGTGTGCATACGATGGACTTTACTATCCCCATGAGGCCACAGGAGAAGATTTGTGAATGGCATTGAAGCAACTGACTCTGGTAGGCCACATGATAATGAAAACATAGTGAATATAGTACGTCTAGATTACATTCATACTACACACATTCATACTACATAGAACATACTTTTTTAGCAGTTGTGAAGTTATTGCTTATTCAAAATAAGTACCTACTCAAGAGTAGTTTGCTGCAGAACCAGCCTGCAAGGTCTGAAATGTCATGCTAATCACATTCAACACAAGTTTTTGACCATTCTTGTGCGGTCATCTGATTTGTATAATTCCTCGGGTTCTAAAACATAATTTGAATCAGGTGCTAAAACAATCCAAACAAAGTGTGTAAATAAACAATGATATCAGTGAATTCCCCAAAGAGAGTCTGTCCCAATTTATCAATAATAATTTTTCATTCTTATTGTGAAAACAGTCAAATCCTGACATGTTCCTGTTAGTAAATAAAGCTGACAGCGCAAGAATCCCAGGAGACATTCAGAAAGAAAGAAAAAAACAGGGACTGTGAGAAGCAGAAGTGGCTATAACTGTATAGCCACTCTCTACTTCAGAGAATTTTGAGTTCTGGTGAAGGTTCCAGAGATCAGCAGTCACAGACAATTTTGTGTTTCTCATTCTTTTACAAAAGTCTACAGATTTTGAAAAGTCTACAGAAGCGAGTAGGGCTCACTGTAATTTTTATGGCTTTGTATCTAGGCCTTATAAATAGCCCCTTTTAACACTTTTGCAACCACAGAGATTAAACCATCATGTGGTCATCAATGCATGTCCTGTTATCTGATGATTCTGGGATTACTGGACCTGACAAGAGATCCCCCCTGCCCGAGCTGATCAAGAGCTTAGCCACCCAACTACACACTCTTCCAGAAGCTTCTGAGGGCTTTGCTCCAAATTGCATGCTTAAAGCGAGAGATAAAGGCCAAACCTCCCAAACAGGCTCAGTGGAGCTGATGGCCAGAATGAGGTCATTCCCAAGCCTTGAAGCACACTTCACCAATACCCATCTAGGGAAACATCTTTCATTAATAAAGTCTTCTAATCGTTCTCACCATCCAGCAGTGATCAAAAAAGGAGTAGGCTACAGGAGGCCATTAGGTAATGAAACTAATTTTGTTTCAATGTCTGTAACTCAGTGGTTTCTCTTTTTTGGCATATAATATTCCCATATTTATCAAGTCCTCAGCTTTTCCTCTTTGTCGCCATCTCTGTTCAAAATCTCCAATTGCAGTTATTCGCGGAATTATAAAATTTACGTGAGTTGTACCTTGGCACGGCAAAGCGCGGATGAATCCAATGTTTTGAGGAGAGTGTCCGGCTGTCAATCACTGCGCCGGTGTGGATACTGTCATTCAGAATCACAGATTCTACTTTTTGGATGTATGACCAACATAAGAATTTTCACCCTAAATTGTCATCTGAACAAGTAAGTAACATCCATGTTTGTTCTGACCAACTAAGGGAAAAAAGCATTCCAGTAAATCACACTGATTAAATCTAACGATCGCTTATCATATCACGTCAAACCGTGCAAATTATACTATGTTGTCAAATTGTTAATGTTAACAACATCAGCATTGCGTGACTACATTTAACCCTCTGGGGTCTAGGGTGTTTTTGGGGTTCTTGAGATGTTCTGACATGCTGTGACATTTGTGCTTTTTTCAGTTGCTTATAAACATATTAATGGCACAGGTGAAATTACACTATATTTAGCACAAACAGGGCTACCATAATATGTGAGCAACATATATGTACATGTTTGTATTTTTGAGAGAATATTGTTTATGCGTGGTTTTTGAAAAAACTAAAAATGAAAGTTTCTGAAATAAGGCTACAAAACACAATACATATGTGTCCACATTACTTTTGACTAATGGATGTTGTTGCCTAGAGTTTTTTCTTCAAAATGATCTGAAAAACATCCTGCCTTATCATTCACATAAAACTGTCAATTGGGTTTTATTGTGAAAAACCTTTTTTTGTTTGCCAAGGCAATATGCGAATGGGCGTAAACAGTCCAAACCCCATCATGAATAATTAGATGATTCTCACCTGACCCGCATTTTAATGAGCCTTTCATTCAGGTGTCACACAAGGAAAAATTGAAAGGACAACATACATATACATATAGGTTATATATATATATATATATATATATATATATATATATATATATATATATATATATATATAATAAATCAAAATATAAATGAAAGTCAAAAACCCATTTTTAGTCATACCTGGAAACAAATCCTGGTCAAATAGGTTATATGGGTCATTGTATAGATTGTATAGAATTGGTTCAAAGTTAGAGTTGGAGACATCTTGAAAAAAAAAATATTTTTTCCATGTAAAGTATTATTTTTAAAGTAGGCCGAAACATTTCATCAAACATTTTTAAAAAATAAGGATTCATTATTTTGATATGTGCATTGCATTAGCTTGCATTGGATAACAGTTGATTAGTTTATTTTTGACAAAACATAGCCTACTATATATTTAACATATGAGCAGAAACTGTCTAACTAAAGCTTATTTGATGTCTATTTTATAGTAACAACTTTCTAATCTATTTCGTCTGTAACAGTGCGCATCTGTGCGTTCGTTCGTTCACACACCCAGACACCCGATTCATATTTAAAGCCCTTTAGATATATAGGGGTTCAAGCACGAAGTGCTGAAACCCTTTTGTTATTATCCTCGTTTTCGCATGGGGCGGTTGCAGTCTCTTTTTCCAAACTCTGATTGTCATTTGAACCTTTCTGGATCCGCCATCAAATTAATATGTTTAATTATATCAAGTGCTGTGAGAAAAGGCTATAAATCTCCACCTCCAACATCCTCACACGCAATATAGCCTTCTAGTCGAGACTCCTTTATGTGTACAGATGTGACGTAATGACGCAAAGACAAGCTCGAATTTCCTGCGGAAATCCACCAGTACCACTGGAATTAAAAACATTATTACAAGCTTACCGTTTTGAATCGACCTAAGGCAACCAGATAGTTTTGAACACCGGCTGGTTATGTATTTGCTCAAAAATGTATTTTGGATCATTTTTAACCCAAAAAAGTTACGGACTAGAGCTTTAAGAGGACAAAAAATATAAATAAAAGAAAACTTTTTTAAGTGCTTGTAGTTTTCAGGTTGCAAAAGACAGAATAAAGTTTAAGATTAGGCTACTAATATGGACAACAATTTCTCTCTCTGGGAATAGGTCTGGTTCTTCAAGTCAGAAAACAAACAGCTTTACTCAACAGTGGCGGCCTGCTGTGAACTGCAGGGAGGAAAAGCGAGAAGCATCTGAGCGCAGTGCTGACCATCCACAGCACTCGATGTTAGTAATACTGATCAGGGTTTGGCTAAACTAACTACACAACGAACCCATCAGAAAGAGAGGCAAAAACGCCCATTCCTCTCAGGACCCCCCAGGTCTGCGCAAAACATGTGATGAGGCGAAGTGAATAACAATTAAGGAAAATAATCATCCGGTGCCTTCAGTCAAATAATAACAGCCACCGTGCTGAAAGCAGGTTGAGAGATTCATGGATGGGGATGCATCAAAAATCATTACCAAGAAATGTGCGCACTAGGATTATTCGCTGCGGGCAGCCGCTGATTGCTTTGTGAAGGGAGCCTGTGCGACAAGCAAAACAAAATGGAGCTTGAGAGTGAATACGTTTCCCCTGTGCACAAATCACTAATTACTTATTAATGGCCAGATGAAGAGAGTCAGTGCCTTCAAAGTAAACACGTGCCAGCGACCCTGGAGGTGCAGAAGGAAATTGGGAGGAATTGCTCTGTAAACTGTGATGGCAACTAATCAAGTTCAGTGGCTCTTGCAGCCTTCAATACATCGGTGAAAAGGCCAATTCACAGCACTTTCTCTAAGGGGAAACTGAAAATAAATGCATAGAACAATCTGTGTGTGTATGTGTGTGTGAGAGAGAGAGAGGCAAAAAGTGGACAAAAGAAACACCATTTCAGAAGCATCATGCAGAAACACGTATTTTGTCCATACAATGAAAGAGAAGTGGGACCAAGGCCAGCTGTGGTCACTGGTCACCAGTGACATTCATTGTGCAGAAAAATTGCTAAAACTAGGGAGGCACAATATATTGGGACCATATCGGTTATTTGGTAACATTAGAGTGTTTTTTTTTCCATTTAACATATTGTTTGATATTGGATGTTTACCCCATTTTTACAGTTAGATTACTTTTGCAGTCATCTAACACCTTTAAAAACACCAATTATGTAATAACAATGTTAAATATTATCTTTAGTAAATCTCAAAATGAAAATCCATTTTTTATACTATATATAATTTTGTGATCCCTAAATTCACTTGCAAAATTTAAAAACGAGGTTGTGGCTTACAGTATTTTTAATATATTTAGACAAAATAGAACAGAATTTTACTATCAGCCACAACACAAAAAATAATTGTCTGATTATTGTCTGATCTATATCGGATAGAATTTTTATTTTGGTGCATTCCTAGCTTGCACATTTTATGTGGAAGACATTTGGTGTTCCATACGAAAAAGAAAGTCATATTGGCTTCACCCTTAAAGGGTTAGTTCACCCAAAAATGATCCCATAATTTACTCATGCGATCCTAGAGAGGACTGTCTTTTTTCAGCCGAATATAATCAGAGTTGTCTTAAAAAAATATCCTGGCTCTTCCAAGCTTTATGATGGGTGTGAATGAAACCGTTTTTTTTTTTTGAAGCCCAAGAAAGTGTCGTGCCTATGGCGGAACTCAACTCTCGAGAACACGCGGAGGGCCATTACAGGAAGCTAGTGATTACAGTTTATAAAGTCATAATTATGGATATTTTTCTTACAAAAACACATTGCTTCACACCGTACAGACAAACAAGTTGGCCATTGGATTTAGAAATTTTATGAAAAATAACTGTCATGTTCACACTGCCCCAACAGACACTGACAAACACTGATTAAACATGTTCGGTCGGATGAAAACAAAAAAAGGGGGAAAAAAGGGGTTCTTTAAAATTGAGTCAAGAACCCAGAAGCCCATCAAACCTTTTTTCTAAAAGTGTTGGAACAACCCAAGGGTGAACAAATGATAACAGAATATTTGGGTAAACTGTCTCTTAAAGAATAAAAGTATTATGTCAAAAATGTATTTAAATCCGTATAAATGTATTCTTCTATTTTTCACAGTTAGTCAAAGTACAGTGATTGGATTATTAAACAGAGGACAATGGATCTACAGAATTGCTGTACTTTGAGTGCAACAGTGTGAAAACTGCATTATGGACGGCCTTTTAATCAGCTATTTAAACATAAATCTTTTGGTTATTCAAAAAGTAAGTCAAATTATGTGTCCACAAGGCTATTAAAGTGAAATGCAATAATTATATTCACCATCATTTATTTATTTGACACAGTCAAATTCAAGACAGATTTGTGTTTATGAACCAGTCAAATGACAGAGCCAATAAACTTTTGGTCATTTGTACTCATCAGAATGGTGTATATGCAATTGGACTTAAATTGGATGAGGGAAAATATCTCTGCTACAGCAAAATAAGAAATGCTCCATAAGGAACGATTATTCATTTGCATGTATTAGCATATATTCCACTGGGACATGCAGAAACGTGTAAGATTGTTTAGTCAAAATTACAATACAGCAGGGGCTATTTATCTTTTGAGAGGTTGTTAATTTGTTTGTGAGGGAAGCGTGTTTCCATTTGCATTATGAATCAGGTATAAATCCCACCTCAACATGTTACTGCTCTCCAAACCGCTAATGAGGCAAAAAGCAAGGAAGTGCAAGCTCCAAAAACAAAACACTGGCCTGAAAATTAATACCATGACTTTAAGAGATTGTTCATCACCAATAAACATCACAATCAGGAGTTCTATTCTCAGGGAAAGATTAAAGATGTTGGTTGATAAGAAATGTAAGAACGTCTGTATCATGTAATCTGAAACCTCAAAAAAATAATAGTCCGTTCTGGAGCAGGGTTTTTTTTTCAAAGTATCCGTTTTCTCTTGCTTAAAGCGGGATCCGTCTCGCAAAAGAGCGGGAAGTGGAAATGGAAAAAAGGCTAACATTCCTGGGTGAATTGCTACTGCAAAATTTTTAATTAATTATATTTTATTATAATAACTATAATTTTAATTAAAAAATTGTTTTTTTAATAATGATAATAATAATCATATTTTTTATCAATTTAACATTTATCTAAATGTAGGCTACCTAAATATACTTATTTCATTAATTTATTTTATTTATAAAATAATTTATTTATAGATTTTTATTTACAAATTATTTGCAGTAGCAGTTCACCCATGTAAACCATTTCATCCATATATGCAGCAAAAAACAGGAAGGTGCACTTGAAAATATCAATCCACCAGTTCACTGTACATGGTGTATTTATTTGCAGGCCATCCTGGAGAAAGTCTGGCAGTTAAATGCGATTCTCGGGAGCTATTCTGTTTTACCCTGATTAAGTTAGGCAGGGAAAAGCTGATCAGGGAGCATTTTTATCCCTACAGGCTGATGAGAAGATGAGGAGATCTGGCTCCAACAGCACCAGCGACTCGGCCAGTTTGAACCGTATTCTGCCGCCCATCGTAACCTCCTCCCCCCCCCCCCCCCCCCCCCACCCCCCCACCCCAGCACACACACACATACCCAAGACATCAACAGACAGGGACCATAGAGAAACAGCCATATCAACAGCGTTCAGCTGGTCACTATTTAAAAAACTGTTTGGTTGGAACTCGGAGTGCAGCCCAAGCTGAGAACAGAGCTGTGCCTATCTCCAGGGGTTGAGGGGACTTGGAGCCATCACAAAGAAATTTAGGCATCAAGTAGAGGAAAGGAAAAAAAAGAAACAAACAAACCCTTTAATATAGGATCTTATCACCACCCTGTATGAACACAGGAAGAACTACAGAGGAATCACCATCACTGAACAGTTTCCCACAGCACAACATCACCCAAGACATCACAAATTTACTTGCTATTGAGGACTTAAGTTCTTATTTCTGCGTTAATTAAAGCTGGCCTGATAACTCTATTAGAAACAGCTGTTTCTAATATTAGAGCACCCTTGGAGAACTTTTTCAAAAACAACGCATCTGCCAGGAGCTTCTTTATTTCTGTCTACTACATCACAGGCAATTAATTTCTGAGGTTTTTATTTCTGCATGCTAAGTTTCATTCATTGATCTAGTAAACACCCATATTATTGTTACTTATAAATTGGATAGCTGCAAACTGGTTTCTATTGAGACTGGAACGCTTAAACTTCATTAATCACGCATGAGACAGTGGCCGGTTGTAAGCTAATTTTAACCGAGGTTGACAAATTTGCCAAGGCTGTCAGCGTATAACTCAAAGCATAATTTAGATATCAGGCGTGAGAATACAAACAGGAGTGAACATTAATTTCTCTCACGGTCATTTACTCACTAGCACAGAATGTCTTTAGTCGCTTCATCAAATCCGCTTGTTCTAATTAGAGCTCAACACTCAATGAATCAGTAAAGAATGTTCTAACTTTTTCACACTGGGTTGTAAGGAAAATTAATTTCAAACAATCATATTGTGTAGTTTACACAGCTCTTCCTTGATTAATTATTTTGTATTCAGTTGCATTTACTAATTAATAGTTAAATCTACTCATTGAGAGTTTATTGGTACTTGTTTTGCAAGGGAAATCTATTAAATTACATTTAGGCTATCTTAGCTTAGGCCTTTCACCCCTCCCGGAGCATAGGCCATCGACAACTTTTCTCCAGCGTCCGTGGTCCTGCGCAATTTTCTCCAGCTCTTTCCAGGTGTACCCATTCTCTTTGGTGTCTGCCTCCAAGTCTCTTCTCCAGGTGTTTTTAGGTCTCCCCCTTTTCCTTTTCCTTTTCCTTTTGCCTTGTGGATTCCACGTCAGGACCTGTCTGGTGATGCTTGTACTTAGTTTTCGCAAGGTGTGCCCAATCCATCTCCCCTTCCTCTTCCTAATTTCTTGTTCTGCAGGAAGCTGGTTCGTCCTCTGCCATAAGTCGCAATTTCTGAAGGTGTCTGGCCAGCGGATCTGAAGTATTCTACATAGACAGCTGTTGATAAGGGTCTGGATTTTCCTGATGGTTGCTTTTATTGTTCTCCAGGTTGCTGCTCCAAAAATAAGGACCGACTTGACATTGGAGTTGAAGAGGCGGATTTTGGTGTGTGTTGTGAGCTGGTGGAAGTTCCACACATTTTTCATCATGAGGAATGCTGCTCTCGCCTTCCACATTCCATTTCTCTTCCCAGCTGTTGTCTTCAGGATCCAGTCAATTGCCAGGAGAAATAGGAATGGAGACACCATTCCTATTTAGGCTATCTAGGTGTCATTTAATAATGTCACAAGTTAAACTTTGACATATTTTTTCCTAGAAGGTGGAGTCAGTCGCTTCCAACGGGTAGGATCAGGGATGGAAATTAGCACCCGCCACCAGCCAAATGCGGGTGATTTTGTGTTGTGGCGGGTAAACTCGCTTCACCTACCGGCCACCGTGGCGGGTAAATAAAAATAGCATACTGTTTCACCCGGACGGCGGACACCTTTAGAGGAGGCACACCTTCAACACCCGCGCGCTTCTTCCGTCGAGACTCGACGAGGGAAGAAAACGTGGGAGCGCGAGAGGCGGTTTGCCGTTAGCCGCGAGCGCATGGTGTATTTTTAGGGCGGGTAGCTCTCGTGTCGTAAAGAGCTAGCCGCGCGCTTCTTCCGTCGAGGCTAGAGCGCGAGAGGTGGGAGCTAGCCGCGAGCGCATGAGGTAAATATGACAGAACAGGCATACCGTAAAACTTCAAATAATAGCCCGGGCTTTTATTTTCCCAAATTGTCGAACTGCACCGGCTTGTATTTGAGACAAGCCTTAATAATTTAGTGTTGAGATGTTGTTCCTAGAGTCTCTAATCACTAAAAATCCCTAAATGCCCCACGTGAAACTGCGTCTTCCGACCTTTTACTATCGTGTCAATTGTTTTTGATTAATATGCGCGAGGGAGAGAGAGCAAGACAGCGCTCGTGTTGTTTGAAGACGTGAGAGTGCGCATGTGCGGCCGGGGCTCTCTTACTCTCTCTCTCTCTCTCTCTCTCTCTCTCTCTCTCTCTCTCTCTCTCTCTCTCTCTCTCTGCTCGTTTGCGCCCCGTCAAGCGCAGCAGTCATTCTATTCTACATCACTCACCGATCAAAAAAGACTTTGGCAGTGCCAAAAAGCGGAAGATCTGACGGGTTTTCGAAGATTAAATACAACCCGAAACTAAAAAAGCCTTTATTTACCCAAAACTGTCGCCACACCAGGCGTGTAAAAGAGACAGGCGTCTATTTGGGACTTGGCTATTATTTGAAGTTTTACGGTACTCTCGCAGACAGAGTAAAACCTCCAGCATAGAGTGCGGTTTAGCATCGGTTCAGTTTTTTGTTTAATCTGCCCTACTCATTTAACGAAATGTACATCAGTTCATGGTTTGTGTGTGTATAAGAGAGAAAGAGAAAATGTCAGTATTTCATTGAGATTTGAAATTAAATAAACTGGTTAAGTATTGTAGATTTTGTATTAATTTCCACATGCAGTTACACATTGTCGGTTAAAAACAAGAAAGTGGCTGGTCAAGTCAAGTCAAGTCAAATATATTTATATAACACTTTTCACAATACAGATTGTATCAAAGCTGCTTCACAGTATCAATCAAAACAACTTAACAATGTTTGTTTATTACTGAAAAAAAAAAAAAAAAACATTGGTAAAAACATTGAGTGGCTGGTAGATTTTGAAATCCACCAGCCACAGTGGCCAGTGGACAAAAAAGTTAATTTCCATCCCTGTGTAGGATGTAGAGTCTATTCTATTAAATTTGTGAACACCAGGAGCAAAAAACAATGCTAAATGCAAATAATAAAATTCAGCTACATATGCATACTTAAAATAGCTTATCAACATTTTAAAGGAAAGAGAAAACACTTCCCACTTCTCACATATTTTTTTGGACATCAAAGATTGTGTCCAATGAAACTATATGGTATTTTGAATTTAAAAAAAAATAGAAGTAAGACCAATATCAACAGATGAGATGATATGCCCTCATCATTGAAACCCATTAACTTTACACAGAGTAAAAGAAAATACATTGCATACATCATTTACAGTCCCATACTTTCCAACCAATGAATTTCCATAACCTTTTAATGACTTTCAGTCATTTATGAAGATGAATGGTCAAAGCTTTTTAAAAATCATCTTATAGAGAACATAGTTAAAAAGAGTACTTTCTAACCCAAGAAGTACTTTAGAACTAAGAATAACTAGAAAAAAATTTAAGTAGACTATAGTAATTTCCATTTTAAGACTATTCATTTGTGTGACTTTTCCAGGCCGAGAAATTGCACTTTTGAAATTATTTGATATTTCCAGGACTTTGGGAACATACAGGATCACATGCAGTGATGATAAACACGGTTTGTGCCAACCACAATGAATTTTGAGAGCATTAAATCATCAAAATTCAAGAGCCATACAGAAACTAAAATTGACAAAATTGATAAAATTGCCTCAGAAGCAGCATTTCCACTCAAACCAAAGTAGATTTAAGACAAGTGGATTTTGAATACAACTTCCCAAAAAAAAAAAAAAATTTAAAAATAAATCATTAAATCATTAAATTTCAGGCAAAATTTTCCAGGTAAAATATTTTAAATGCCACAAATAGTTTTAAGGAGTTAACGGTTGGAAGCAAAAAATGGTCGTCAAAGAGTTTTGTTTCAGGTTTTTTGCATTTAGAGAGATATTGTGTAATTATCAAAATGTCAGATCTGTTCTTTTCCATGAAATACTACATGGTGATCAATGGGTGTCAAGTCCAGCTATCAATTATCAAAGTCAACAAAGCTAACAAAGTAAAAAAAAAAAAATAATATATATATATATATATATATATATATATATATATATATATATATATATATATATATATATATATATTTTTTTTTTTTTTTTTTTTTAAAAGCATTTCTAGCAGGGGTCACTCACCTTAAAGTGAAGATCTCTACTGACGAAAGGGTGGAGACAGCGAGGAAGCCTGACACCGTCTCCCTCTGCCGGATGGGTCTTGAGGGAACCATCACCACAAAGTTACTGTCCAAACGCAGCTCAGAGAGTGGCTGGAACAGCCGTACACTGCCGATCCTGCGCATGGGTGTGGGCCCTGAGAAGTAACCGGCCGGTCCCAGTTGGCCAGTGCGGATGGAATTGGTCTTCCGGGAGTCCTCAGAGCTGCATTCCCCAGTGTCAGTGGATTGTAGCATGTAATACAGCTCCACGGGAGTGCCTTCAACCAGCTCAGGAGATCTCTGTCGACCTGGTATGACACTAGGGGGACTGAACCAGCTAGGCAGTGGCTCCAGTTCCGCCACACACAGTCCGAGTTCCCCTTTCAGATGACAGGTGCCTCGTACCTCTTGGGTTTCATGGAAGGCAAACATCCTGACACACGGCAATTTGTCCATGGCACTGTAGTCGTCCCAGTCCCGGCCTACTAAGTAGAAGAGAACCTGAACCTTTGGCCAACTGGGATGGATTCGCTCACTGATAATGAAAGTCTGTACTTTCCAATTAAAACTAAAGAGTGGAGAGGAAGTGGATAATGGGGATGTGGATGAAGGGCTGTTGAAGAGTCCCGGGCCTAGAAGCTCCATGGGCACAGGCTGTTCCACATACAACGGTCCATAACTGGCATTGACCGACGGCGTCTTTCTGGCTTGTTGGATAAAGAAAAGTTCTGTACGAACCTGCAGGCTGGAGTTCCTCATGATGTCCTGGTTGGCTTCTTTCAGGAAGAAGGCAGACTCTGCATTTAACACCTGATATCGGACCGGAAGATACGTCGGGATGGCACCAAATCTCTGCAGTCCTTCCATCAGCATCCGGCTGTCAATGACTGCCAAATAATGGAGAAGACAGGAAAGACATCACTCATCCATCTATCAAACAGTAAGAGCTCTAAACCCGACCTAGCAACTTGCATGCTCTAAAGAAAAGGATCATTTGTCTCCACGCCCTATTCTGCAATCCCATCTTAAGGCAACTGGACTCTTTTATTGAATGCCTTCAACCAGCAGTTCACTGCAGATATTTGGGGTGATGGAAGGACCCAAGAGGCTCCATTGATTTTGCGTCACAGTGCTAGTCTGAGAGAAAGAGATGCTGGCGATTTGTGACAGCTGGTGGCAGACAAATGTTATTGGTGCTTAAGGCAGACACTACAGCACAGCAGGAAGAGGCTTATATACCATTGTGCAACAAAGTATTTCATGGTTTATTTAAAGGTTTTTCATAATGAATATAGATTGAGTTTGGGGATTTCTACTTGTTCTACAGCATGTGTATACAGAAAGTTATCTTTGTTTTTTTTATTCTTTTAATGTAATCACCTATAATAAATCAAATCATCTCATGAATATTGAGTTAATATAGTGGAATCAGTTTGTTTTGTTTCAGGCGAACCAGATCTTGAGAAGAGTAATGCAAAATGTAAGTAAAGAAAGGTGGGAGGAAAGGTGGGAGGAAAACTTTACTCTAATAATATTCTCCTGTGGGACTAAAACATTATTCTTTTTGGCAGCAAAAAAAAAGGGGAGAGAGAAAGAAAGAGTGAGAAAGATAAAGAGTAAAGACAGAGAAGAAAAAAAATCGGAGAAAAAAAAGCACAAAAGATTCACTGAACATTGTGCTACACCCAGACTGATTAACTCAAGTTGAAATCCCAAAATTTATTTTCAAAAGTGCTACCTAAAAAAAAAAGAAAAAAAAAGAAATGCATTAATTTGCAGACATTGTCTTTCTCTTGGAAACATGCAGGATTTCACACCTAGCCATTTGGAAGAATCAGATGGGAGTAAACCAGCAATTCTTTGTGTCTCTGTCAAACAAAATGTTTAGCAAAATTGCTCATTGTGACTGAAAATGATAGTGAAACTTCTAGTGAACCTTTGTTCAAACTGACTAAAAATCAAATACTATTTTGTAGAATAACTTAACAGAATAGTATGAATTGAAGCCATTATGATTAAAGCAAATTAAATAAAGAAGCATGAATCTAAAAAAAGAAAGTAGATATTAGCAACGATAGGCCTATTAACATGTTGGCCAACCATGATAATTATGATCATGTTATGAAAGATAATAGGTAAATAATATTAGTTATAGATTGACAAATTGACACTACTTGAATCATTTGGTCATGGTATGGCTATGTTTACAACATATTAACATCAAATATCATTATATTACAATATATAATAAAATAAAATAAAATAAAATATATAAAATAAATATATAACAGGAAAGCTCCGCAGACAGGCAGAAGACCTAGATGTAGCAATAGAGCAAAACGAACAAACTAAATAACTTGTAAATCCATTAATGACTGATAAAAGAGAGAACGTGTTAAACTGTTCCATCTCTGCTGGATCAGTTAAAGCGCTCCTCTTTTTCTCTGAAATTAGCATATGTTCATCCTAAACTGTATTTAAAGCCTAATTAGCAGGTGAGCCAAGATAATTTGCTTGAGTTAATTCAAAGTTTGTGTACACAATTTGGATACAGCTAAAACTTTTTCATTTAAAACTGTCAGAAGGACGCCAAGACTGTTCTCTCACTGAAAAGAATCTACCTAAAGGTGCCTAATACGACATGGATTGGCAAATATAGATTAAAACAATTGGTCTCAAACATAGTTTGGGGATATGAAGTGAAATCAAGCATTAAAAAAAGTGTTAAGACAAGAATTTTTTTTTAACAGTTTCAGACAGCCTTACAATTGTTTCGATTCAAAGCTCATTTTGAATGATTTCAAGATAACTAGTTAAACACTATACATAAATATGTTGACTAAAAATATGGTGCTTCAATTAGTAGTTCGTTAGAATTAAGACCAGAAAATATATTACAGCTAGGGGCACGGGTACTCGAGTACTCGTACGTGACAGCGACGATCGATCATGAATGTTGTACATTTTCTGTGCTTTCGTTTTTTAATGCACTGTCCACAACATCAGACTAGCACGGTCAAGTTCATGTACGCATTCGCGTCTTTTGTTGCAGATGTAAGTTGTAAGATTACTTTTATGTTGTCTATATCTGATTAATCTCAAATAATAAGCGTTTGGTTGAGTTTAATAACCAGCTAGAAAAACCCGGCAGTTAAACATTGGAGGTCGGATAGACGTGCAGATCATCCCTTTATTGGGTCCGTCGGTATTTATTCGACGTCCAAACTAGGTCCACTTTTTGGACGTCCAACCATGACCCAACTTGGACGTCATTTTGACATTCAACATTTGACCTTTGAACTGGGTAATTTTTTTGAACGTCATTTGGACGTCTATGACAGGTGCAGGAAATTTACATGATTAATATGTAATATTTTTTTATTTACAAATATCAACATTGTTGTTATCAACAGGATTAATTCATATAAATACAGATTATTTATAATTATTTAAGATCATTTTCCAAAAACTCGTTTGATTTGATTGTCTCAGCAGCAGGTGATAACTGGAGATGCATACAAAGCTATAATGCTTTAGCTCAAACAGTAGAGCGTTGGCGCTAGCAACACCAAGATCATGGGTTTGATTCCCAGGGAAAGCAAGAATTTATAAGAGTGTAATCCAATGTAAGTCACTTTGGATAAAAGTGTCTGCCGAATGCATAAATGTAAATACATGATACAGAAAACATGTCCTCCACCCTTTTGAAACATGGGACTATAGAAGTTGTATAAAAACTAAATTTGATGTTGAAAAGACGTCCACAACCGACCACATTTGTACTATAAATAACCTTACACTGCGGTCCCACGAACGTCAACATTAGACGTGCTGTAGACATCGAAAAAAGACGTCGTCTGGCGTTACAAAACAACCCCTTCAGTGGACCTGCAAGATGTGCATCGCCAATATACATGCCATATTCACCATTAGAACAGGATTGTGATAGAATGTTGTAAATTCTCTGTGCTTTAGTTGCCCGTGTATAAGCGCGCTGTTAAGAGAAGAGCGCATCCAGAGTTTCACTTTCAGACCATAGACAACTAGTTCACATGTGCATTCATGTCCTTTTGTGCAGATGCAAGTTGTAATATTACGTTTATGTTATATATCTAGGATATCTGATTATTAATCTCATAGGATGTGTCATAGAACGTGCTTCAGTTTACTGGAGATCATTTACTCTTCAGCTTTACCTCAAGCAGCTTCCCTTTAGGTGTTTCTTTTTCGATAACATTGCTGCATCATAATCTAGCAGTTTTTCTATTCATACGTTCATGTTTTCATAGACATGCTTTGATGTCATATTTTTATGTGTCAACATTAATTTTCATAAATGTCTTAAAATATTTTAATTTTCACGACGGACACACCCCGCCCCCCGCACATACCCCGCCCCCCAAGTACTCGAGTACTAATGATCGAAATGAGAAATTAACAAAAATGCCCATCCCTAATTATAGCATGAAAAATTATCATAGCTTTCTCTGTTCTTAATGATTAATGTGTGGAAGGAGATCAATCCTCATTTGAGTAAGTATCTAGTTGTATAAAAGGCCCAGGGTTTTCTTTTTATGGTTACATTATTCTTCATAAGTAGACTCTGGTTAGCAGAAGATACTAAAGAATCAAAAACTGAGCTCTAAAGTCAAACTCAAATTGATTGATGGCCACTCTTACAGTTACTCTACGCCACTTCCTTGGTTTTTCCATATCAATTTAGTGAGAGTTAGATGACTTAGAGTAAACTCTTAACAGGTAACTGAAATACATGCTGACATGGTAAGCGGCAATTCGGGAGCCGTTAACTAAATTAGGATATGCTCTAGCATGGAAAACTGTCCCAACTTCAAATTCTGCCCTTCAGTGAAAGTTAACATAGTAAGGTTTTGAGGCATCATAATTGAATTGTCCTCTGGCCATTTTCTCAGCTGCCAATAAAAAAATGTGTATAATCCTACTGTAAGTGAAGTAGGAGTTTCACAGGATAGTGGCCAACTGCTGAGCTAATAGATAACATTAATAATGGTAATCATTCAGAGTGCCCACACTACATTCAAAAAGTAGGTAGCGTTTAGTGTCACCATCACTTAAAAGCAAGTAGGACCACTGCACACATCTTTCAATTGTAGCCACCAAATAGAAACTAAATCAAGAAGCCAAATCATATCTTAGTCCACTTGAAAAATTAGGTGTTATGACTGGGTAGATATGGATGCCCAAGACACAATATCACATTGCGACAGTATTACGGTCCGGCACTGAAAAAAGGAACAAATTGTAACCCTATAACTAAGGTCAAGCAATGCCAAGGGTTTGGAAGGGGTATGGAGCAAACCCCAAAAAACTCAAATCAGTTGAAAATGACAAGGAAATTAGACATTTTAAAATGTAGTATGACAAGAGAAGAAGCTCATATAAGCATACGAGTCATTTGCATGCAAAACGGAACGAAACGCTTCGTAAACATCACATTTGATAGTTAAACTTGTGAATGTTAATAAATTACAATCATTCGTAAATACATTTTCTATGAAACACTTCTTATATGATACTTTTTTTTGCATGACATGAATGTAGAATAGATAATAGATTTAAAGTGATAGTTCACCCAAAAATTAAAATTAGCCCATGATTTACTCACCCTGAAGCCATCCAAGGTGTATACAACATTCTTCTTTCAGACGAATACAATCAGAGTTATATTAAAAAATGTCCTGGGGAGGACATTCATACATTTTGGAAATCCTACCATTGTCCGGGAAGCAGACACACTCTGTCAGTTCAAAGCTAGACCAAAAACACATCTCTTTGACCTAGCATACACATAATACATTATAGACTTCGTATGATCATATGTTAGGCTGCATAGATTAGGTCAGCCGGAACTGGGAACACTTCCCTTAAATCTTGATGTACTCGCTACATCATAAGAAGAATGGCATCTACGCTAATATTAGTGTCTTTGTTTATCCTAACGTTTTTCCGCAGCCTGCCGGATCTAGGCCAGATCTGACGAAGGAGATCTGCCTGGACCCGGTGACAATGCAGTGCTGAAGTGTCAACTATCCTCACCCTATGGAGGATCCCTTTCCCACTCTACAGATAAAGCGTTGTGAATTTCGGCTCGCGTACCCCGAAGTGATAAAATAAAACAAAATTCTGTATCAAAATTTATAGGCAAGACAAGTAGTTTGTTTAGGCATGGGTTGTATGGAATTACAAACCTGCGCACATATTTTCAAAAGCACATAACTATAGAATCAATTCTGAATGAGCATGTGAACGCCGTCAGCGTTAATCACAGGTTTGCGTTTAAAGTCTGATCATTTCGACGGAGGTGAATCAATCAAAGTTAACTTTAGCTGGAAATAACATTATTCAAGAACCGCTATAACGCCAAAACAATCTGTTACCTTAAATTATATGTTTATCTCTGTAAAGCTGCTTTGAAACAATCCATTGTTAAAAGCGCTATATAAATGAAGATGACTTGACTTGACTTGACTTGACTTGACATTACTCAGATAATGGGAGTCAATGGGTATATTTTTTTTGGAAGTCCATTAAAGCGCATCCATCCATGATAAAAGTGCTTGAAATGGCTCTGGGGGGTTAATAAAGGCCTTCTGAAGTGAAGTGAGTTTTTTTTAAACTTTATCGACTATAATAACTAGGTTCTGGCAGACGGCAGTAAGCAAGTCGGCTTAGAGTAACAGAGAGTCCATCCATCCATCCATCTTCTTCCGCTTATCCGGGGCCGGGTCGCGGGGGCAGCAGTCTAAGCAGAGATGCCCAGACTTCCCTCTCCCTAGACACTTCCTCCAGCTCTTCCGGGGGGACACCGAGGCGTTCCCAGGCCAGCCGGGAGACATAGTCTCTCCAGCGTGTCCTAGGTCTTCCCCGGGGTCTCCTCCTAGTGGGAAGTCGGAACACCTCCCCGGGAAGGCGTCCAGGAGGCATCCGGAACAGATGCCCGAGCCACCTCAGCTGAACCCTCTCGATGTGGAGGAGCAGCGGCTCTACTCTGAGCTCCTCACCCTATCTCTAAGGGATCGCCCAGCCACCCTGCGGAGAAAGCTCATTTTGGCCGCCTGTATCCGGGATCTTGTCCTTTCGGTCATGACCCAAAGCTCATGACCATAGGTGAGAGTAGGAACGTAGATTGACCGGTAAATCGAGAACTTTGCCTTACGGCTCAGCTCCTTCTTCACCACAACAGACCGGTACATCGACCGCATTACTGCAGAAGCTGCACCGATCAGTCTGTCAATCTCGCGTTCCATCCTTCCCTCCCTCGTGAACAAAACCCCAAGATACTTAAACTCCTCCACTTGAGGAAGGATCTCTCCACCAACCTGAAGTGAGCAAGCCACCCTTTTCCGACTGAGGATCATGGCCTCAGATTTGGAGGTGCTGATTTTCATCCCAGCCGCTTCACACTCGGCTGCAAACCGTCCCAGTGCATGTTGAAGGTCCTGGTGTGAAGGGGCCAACACGACAACATCATACGCAAAAAGCAGAGACGAAATCGCGTGGTCCCCAAGCCTGACACCCTCTGGCCCCTGGCTGCGCCTAGAAATTCTGTCCATAAAAACTATGAACAGAACCGGCGACAAAGGGCAGCCCTGCCGGAGTCCAACATGCACCGGGAAGAAGTCTGACTTACTACCGGCAATGCGAACCAAGCTCCTGCTTTGGTTGGCTCCTTACAGGGAACGGACAGCCCTTAGCAAAGGACCCCGGACCCCATACTCCCGGAGCACCCTCCACAGGCCGCCGCGAGGGACACAGTCGAATGCCTTTTCCAAATCCACAAAACACAAGTGGACTGGTTGGGCAAACTACCATGTACTTTTTGTATTTTATAAAAATATTTATTTTATATTATTGTTATGCAGTAATAGCTTTGTATGTATATGAATGTTAGCACATATATTTATGTTTTATGCTATTGGATATATAGCACTTTTAAGTTAAGGTCCATTTCATTAGATGCAATATGGTAAATGTACTGTCCTCAGCATAGTTTTAGTGTTTTGACAGTCAGATAGACTCCCTTCCCTCACACAATTCTGAAGACAAGAAGTTTGTTTGCCCACAGGTTTGATGGTCTGAAATATGGAGTGAAACTACAAATAAAACAGGAAATCTTTTTCTAATAAAATCAGGTGGGCTATTGTCTATTGTGATACTGATAGTGCAAAGATTTTTTTTTTTTTTTTTGCACCGAGCACCTTTTTCGCCTCTGAATAAAAGCATTCTGTAAGAAATTTCCAACAATTCTGTGTGTGAGCTTCTCCTCTTGTTGGACATAATAGTTATCATTTTTTACTTGGTCGCAAAAGTGTCTTCCATTTACAAACTTCTTTAGTATTTGGCACAAACCTTTTATGGCTTTTTTGCAGGTCTTTCACTAATGTACAGTGTAAGAAATGAATATTCATTTTGAGAATATCAACGTTACCAGTGTTTTTTATCATATGGCTCATGCCTAAGAACACCCCTTACCCATGGTAAAACCATTGTAATTCACTGCCAATGGTGGATTTTTGCTTTAGTTTAAAAGATAAAGATTTTAGTCATGCGATTTGTAGTCTGTACCGGATTGCATGTCAGAAGTAATCTAACACTGCACATAATTACATGCTGAGATAGAGCAAGACAGAGACAGGGAGGAAGACAGAAAAGGCACCAGCTATCTGGGCATCGAGCACACGTACTGATTGCATCAGTATAGTGGAGCAGGAATTTCACCATGTAAGCCTTATCGGAGACGTGTCTGTTGAGCAAAGGGGAGAAAATTAAGCTGATTTCAAAATGTTGGGAGTTGTGAAACGAGCAGAGGGGGAAATGAAAGATTCTGAGCCTACGGAGAGGATGGCACTGACAGACAAATAGGAAAAAAGGTCACATTAAAAATAGAGAATATATCCTTTGCATGCTTAAGGCTCAAGAAAGTTTTTTTTTTTTTTTTTTACATTTTCGAACTAGGCAAAATTGCACCCACCACTTAAAAGCTACTTGACATTTTAGATACAGAGTAAATTAACCCTTATTTTTGGGTTGGAGACGGACTTTTGATCCCTGCCTCGGGCCCTGGGTACTCGGTACCGTTTATCCCCCCAGTTCGGCGCCCCTGGCTACGATAAAACTGCGATCAAGCTGTGATCTGCCTCGATTTAGCTCCAAAAATAATAGGTCTGTTCAGTCATGACGTGGGTTAGTATAGGTCTACCCGGAAGGCTGATTCGCTGTGGGTCAGCATTCCCATCGGGAAATTTAATTAGGTTTTTAGAATAGTGTTTTTCAATTTATGAGTAAAAGTAAAACGTCTCTGGTTACTTGCGTAACCTATGTTCTCTGAATAGGGAACGAGACGCGGCGGAAAGCGCAGTGGGATATCCTCTGGATGTGCCGATTGCCTGAAGCCCTATAGAATCACGCCAATTCATTGGCTGATGGCGCTCGCGCAAAGCTGGCTCCGCCCCGACGCTCTTACGTCGTAGCATGCTGAACGCGCGCGCGCCATCCTCTCCTCAGATTTCTCTGCCGAAAAGAAAAACTGTCGGCAGCGCGAGGAGCTTGGCAGCGAATGCAACTTGGCATCTAAATTATAGAACCTCACAAAGGTGTGCGAAGAGGACCAACCTGCCGCTACACAAATGCCTTCCAAGAGGGCCCATCTAAAGAGAGCTTGAGAGGAAGCCACACTTCTGGTGGAATGTGCTCTGATGCTAAGAGGTGAAGGCAAACCACGCACCTCGTAAGCCAGCGAAATAGCGTCCGTTACCCAGTGGGAAATCCTCTGCTTTGATGCTGCAAGCCTGCGGCGGCCAGCACCAAAACATGCCAAGAGCTGTAGAAAAGGAAATCTAAGGCACTCTTCTTTAGAAAATTAAAAAGCCTTTATTAAACTGGCTCTATCATGATTGAAAAAATTATTAAAACATGTGGGGGAAAATACAACCCACGCGAAGCGGCACAACCAGCCTTCTTCAGGGTAAGAGCTGGTTTGATTTCCTCCAACCGCCTGAGCGATCTACATACCGGGCAGATTAAGTTAAGTTTCCTTTCTTCCTCAGATGCAAAAGGAGGAGGGTGGAAAGCGTTAAGGTTAACAACCTGAGAGCGGAACGCCGTGGAAAGAACCTTGGGTACATACCCCGACCTCGGCCTCAAGGTAACCCTGACCAGGCCAGGAGCGAAGTCCAAGCATGACTCACTAATAGAGAGAGCCTGCAAATCCCCCATCCGCTTTAGTGAAGATAAAGCCAACAAAAGAGCAACCTTAAGAGTCAGAATCCGCTCAGGGGCTGACTCCAAGGGCTCGAAGGGAGCCTCTGTCAAACCCTCCAGGACGACTGACAGGTTCCACGAGGGAACACTAGGGGGGCGAGCCGGTTTCAGGCGCCTAACCCCACACATGAAGGCCGAAACTTCAGCGTCAACATTTTGAATTTCCCTTTGTAAAGAGAGAAATTCACCCGGCGAAGATCCAGTATCGGCCGCAGGCCGCCTCCCTTCTTCGGGACCAGGAAGTAACGGCTGTAGAAGCCCTGTTCGACTTCCCCCGAAGGAATCTCTTCTATCGCCCTCTTCAGCAGAAGGGATGAAATCTCCTGCTGTAGTACAGAAGCCTGAGCGGCGCTGTCGACTACAGTAGTAAAGACCCCGTTGAAGCAGGGGGGGTTGCGACAAAACTGAAGCGTGTAGCCGAGCCGAACTGGAATTCAGCCCTATGAGCAGAGCGTTCTCGGGTTTGTTTTGAAGGGGGAGGGTTGGAGTCTCTTGGCTCTCTAACCCTCCTGGGCATAAACTGCCTGAACGCGGCCGACTGAGACTTAGCGGCACGGAACTTCTCAACCACCGTGTTGACCGCCTCCCCGAAAAGACCTGAGTGGGAGATAGGGGCATCCAGGAGGAAACTCTTATCCTTGTCTCGGATCTCCGTGAGATTCAACCAGAGGTGGCGCTCTGCGGCAACCGAGCCCGCCATAGAGCGACCTACAGCCCGAGCAGTGTGTTTGGTGGCTCTTAGGGCCAGATCTGTGGCTTTGCGAAGGTCTTTGACAGCTTCGGGCATCAGTCCCTCTCCTTCATCCATGTCCTTCAAGACGTCCGCTTGGTAGGCTTGAAGGATGGCCATGGTATGCAGGGCCATGCCTGCTTGACCAGCCGCCATGTAAGACTTCCCAATAAGGGAGGATGTAGTCCTACAAGCCTTGGAAGGAAGAAGGGGACGCGACTTCCAGGACAGTGCAGACGACGGGGCGAGGTGGTTAGCCAGCGTGTCCTCGACCACTGGAATAGCGGAATAACCCTGCTCCACAAAACCCACAAGGTTGGTGAAGTCAGCGGCTGCCGCATTAGTTAGGCGTGCGGAGAAAGGCTGCTTCCAGGATCTGGAGATCTCGTGATGCAGATCACTGAAAAAGGCCAGCTTTCTTCGCTCTGGCCTAGAATTAGGGCCACGTAGGAACCTTTCGTCGAGTTTGGACGATTGAGACTCGCGGGGCTCATCAGGCCAGTCAATGGAGAGCTTCTCTGTAGCGCGCGATAGCACGTCAATAAGCTCAGTGTACGCCGGAGTAGGCCGCGCGTCCTGGCCGCTAGGCGGGACAACGTCATCAGTCAAAGCAGGCCCGAAATCCTCGGAGTCGGAAGCTGCAGTGTAAATCACGTCATCCAGGCCGAAAGAAATTCGTGGGCTCCCGGGCTGGGGCATAAATAATCATGCGTGAATTCAACCGTGCCACGTGCGTGCTCGGGAGAGGGAGGGAGAGAAAGGGCGAGGCCCGTCTGCTCGTACTCAATATCCTCGAGCTCAACATCCGAGCCCCAGGCCGCGGATCCACGAGAGGCCTCAGCAGTCTCGGGTGCGCGACGGGGGGGAACGAATGACTCCTTCTCAAAAACCGCGAGTCTAGAGCGGAGGGTTTTGAGAAGGAGATTGTCACAAAATTTACATTTTGATAATCCTAATACAGCCTCACGAGCATGCGAAAAACCCATACATTTAACACACTTACTGTGAGGGTAGTCGTTCGAAATAAAACGAACGCATGGCGGAGAGCAGCGTCGATAATCCATGACACTTCACTGTAAGGAGAACAGAGTTCCACTTATACCAGTCGCTGAAGTGTCGAGACGAAAGCTGTAGTTGAATTAGAAGAATTCGGGCTCAGAAAAACCGAACGAAGGGCAAGATGTGACCGCTTCGTGAAGGCAGAGAAATCTGAGGAGAGGATGGCGCGCGCACGTTCATCATGCTACGACGTAAGAGCGTCGGGGCGGAGCCAGCTTTGCGCGAGCGGCATCAGCCAATGAATTGGCGTGATTCTATAGGGCTTCAGGCAATCGGCACATCCAGAGGATATCCCACTGCGCTTTCCGCAGCGTTAAGTGAACCTATGAAAGAGAACAAGGTCTTACAATACTACTTTAAGAGACGTTCATGTTCTACAAAATAAATTACATAAACTCACATCCTTGTGGTAACCGTCATAACGTGATGACTCACACTAACTTTGAAAAGGTTTGGGTTAGTAAGACTTTGTTATGTTTTTGAAAAAAGTCTCTTATGCTCACCAAAAATATCTGTTTCCTATATGTTTTAAAATGTAACTAATGTAATGGTGCCACATTTTTCTTGAGAAATCATTGTTATATGCTTATTAGTTGCTCAAGTAACATTTTGTATTATTATCAAGGCTTGAAACAGTTGGGCTGCTTAATATTTTTGTGGAAACTGTGATACAGTTTTTCAGGATTCTTTGACGAATAGATAAAACAGCCAATAGGTTTAATGTAAGTCTTTACTGTCACTTTTGTCCATTTTATGCATCAATTTTATATTGAATAATGGTATTAACTAATTTAAAATAATAATAATAATAATAATAATCGTACAGATCCAAAACTGCAACTATAAAAAAAAAGATCCTAGCTATTTCTCTTCCAAGTAGGACTACAAACTGAAGAGCTCTATTGCTTTCTGGAAGATTCTATAAATCTATCTTCCCATTCAAACATAATGCAATGAACATTAACATTTTCCATAATGATAATTAAGAAATTTTTAGAGACCCACTAATGGCAGGAAACTCTTGATCTGCATTCGTCATGCCTGGTTGCAGAAATATCTTCCACAGTCTGCTCAAAGCCACTTTATCAAAACATTAGCAATCGCTCACTAAGGCTTACAGTGAACTAGTGTCTCCGATGAGACATCTAAACAAACCAAACGCCCGTTTCAAACATACTCCGTTTGCAGTGCGTATGCGGTGCGTGTTGCGGTAGCAGCACGTGCTATAGTGCTTTCACATATGCTGCGTTTGCAGTGCGCTACTGATCGCTGTGTTTGTGGCTGTACCACAAACACATACTCACTTAGCTCACTTAGTTAACTCACTTAGTTAACTTTAGCTGGAAATAACATTATTCAAGGACCGCTATAACGCCAAAACAATCTACTACCTTAAATTATATGTTTATCTCTGTAAAGCTGCTTTGAAACAATCCATTGTTAAAAGCGCTATATAAATGAAGATGACTTGACTATTTTTATTTAAAATCCAGAAGGTATGCAGCAACTTTTCTTAAAAAAAAAGTTTTGTCAGCATTGCGATTCTCTTTGTACACATATACGAACTTGAATGGACGTATGCACGTTTAAACACAATTTCAACAACGTAGGCCTATCATTCCATGCATTACTTCTTAAGTTGCTCAAGCAAGTGGTCAGATATTTAACCATGTACTTATATTAAAATCGCAAACATTTTAAATTACAACTTAAAATTGACAAAAACAGCCGACTCTCATGCCTTTTCTTTTGCATTTAAATTTTAATACAATAAATCTTGCATGTCCCAAATAACTTGTTTTTCCACCTCCACGAATGAGACGAGTGTCGTTCATGTCCTTTTTGAGGTAAATTGTAGTTCCCTTTCGTAGTCACTCCGAGTTACGTCGGATGACGGAGAATGGGGGTTTCGCTTAGAAGCCCTATCGAATGGCAAAGAAATGCCATGGGTCTGCGGATTTTGTATGGCGTATCTCCGCCTTACCTTGTGGGTATAAAAAGGAGGACGGCGCAACATGCAGGTATGTTTTCGCTTCGGAGCCAAGAGTTTTCTTCACTCCTGCAGCCTATTCTCTGACTATCTTCGAGAACCTTCTAGACGAGCAGCTTCCAGTCAGTGTTGGTGTGATGGCGAATTCCAGCGAGTTTCATATTCCTGCCTGCTGAACTGAACAGCGTGTGTGTTTCTCCCTGGGTGCTTCAGCACTGCTGCAAGCTTTTCTCTCACAAAAAGAGCGTGCACGCGGCACGTCTTTTTAAAGACGATCTGCCCGTGTATTTCTGAGTGCGGTATTCTGATAGATTCAACTGATGGGCGCGAGCGCTGTTTTGACGTGTTTGGGCTTCGATCGCGCTCAGACAGCGCTCGTGGGTGTGTCACGTTCTCCCAGCAGGAGCGTGACCATCGCAATGTAACGGTCGAGACTCGATGAGCTCAATAGAGTGAGAGTCCCCTCATCCCCACCCCGATCTATTTTTCTCCACGTGAGATAATACTTCGGCTGGTGGCCAGGGTGACCTAAGACCAGGGTGACCTGGAACTAAACCGACGAAAATTCCTTGGTCCACACCCCATCTTTCACATTGCAACCCGCATGGTCCCGAGTGGTTACGAGACTCGCCACTCTTATCCCCCTCTGTCCCAGAGCTCGGATGACAGTGTGTGCCGCCCCCGGGCCGTCCCACTTTCATCCCGCTCTGTCGCCAGACCCCTGGCAGAGCAGGCCCCTGTGGAACGCTGGTCCTTCCCTGGCCTCCTCTGTCAGGGTGCGGTTTGACCGTGCCTTGACTCCGGGCCGCTATGCCGTCCACGTCCGGCCCGGTCATTCCACTTCGCTGCACAAGCTGCAAAGCCGGTGGGTTATGACCAATCCTGCTCCTGCACATCTGGACCGCTCGCCTCACAAGCTGCTGTTCAAGATGCTCCTGGCCAAATGCATTTTCGAATGTGTCTGGCCACGGGATTGGTTTGCAGCGATTGACCTGAAGGACGCCTACTCTTATGTCCGTTCTCTCGACTCTCGGGGGCACGCATATCAGTACGCTGTTCTCCCATTCGGGCTAGCCCTGTCTCCTTGCGCCTTCACGAAGGTTGTCAAGGCAGCCCTTGTTCCTCCATGGGAATAAGGGGTTTGCATGCTGAACTATCTCGGCGACTGGCTTTTCTAGCTCACTCTCGAGACCAGGTCTGCGAACACAGGGACCCAGTGCTCCGGCACCTAGCTCGTCTGGGCCTTCGGGTCAACTAGGAAAAGAGTAACTTTGCCCCGTGCAGAGGATCTCTTTTCTCGGTTCGACTCAGTCGCCTTCTCCACTCAGCCACTGCTGACTTGCCTGGCAATCAAGCGCAAGAACGCGGTTCCACTGAAGTTGTTTCAGAGGCTCCTGGGGCATATGGCATCTGCAGCCGCGGCAGACCTTCAGACCTTCACCCCGTGGAGGAACCTCAGCTTTCTACGGGCCGGATTTCCCCTAGAACGAGTTTCCAGGCATGTTGTTGTCTCCACAGATGCCTCGTCCACGGGCTGGGGCGCCATGTGCAACGGACATGCTGCCGCGGGCTCCTGGAAAGGACCCCAGCGCCTTCTGCATGTCAATTGCCTCGAGTTGCTGGCAGTACGCCTTGCCCTGCACCGTTTTCGAACGTTGCTCAAGGGTCAACACGTACTAGTCCGTTCAGACAATACTGCGACAGAAGCGTACATCAACCGTCAGGGTGGTCTACGCTCCCGCAGTATGTCGCAACTCGCACGCCACCTCCTCTTATGGAGTCAGAAGCACCTGAGGTCCCTTCGTGCTATTTACATTCCGGGAGATCGGAATTTGCAGCCGACGAGCTGTCACAGTTTCGGCCCATCTCCGGCAAATGGCGACTCCATCCCCAGTCGGTCCAGCTGATTTGGGACCAGTTCGGGGACGCACAGGTAGACCTGTTTGCCTCCCACGACTCATCCCACTGCGCCCTGTATTACTCCCTGACCGAGGGCACGCTCGGCACGGACGCACTGGCGCACAGCTGGCCGCGGGGCCTCCGCTTATGTGCGTTTCCCCCAGTGAGCCTTCTCGCACGGACCCTGTGCAAGATCAAGGAGGACGAGGAGCAGGTCATTCTGGTTGCGCCGTACTGGCCCACCCGGACCTGGTTCTTCGAACTGATACTCCTCGCGACAGCACCTCCTTGGCCAATTCCTCTGAGGAAGGACCTCCTTTCTCAGAGACGGGGCACCCTATGGCACCCTCGTCCCGATCACTGGAACCTCCACGTGTGGCTCATGGACGGGACGAGGCAGGTTTGAGTACCCTGCCACCTGCGGTGGCGGCTACCATCACTTCCGCTAGAGCATCGTCCACGAGACATGTCTACGCGTTGAAGTGGAAACCTCTTCGTCAACTGGTGCTCTTCTCACCAAGAAGACCCCAGGAGATGCTCGATCAGTGTCGTGCTTTCCTTTCTGCAAGATGGGTTGGAGCGAAGGCTGTCTCCCTCCACCCTGGGGGTGTATGTGGCCGCTATCGCCGCATATCACAAAGCAGTTGAAGGTAAGTCTCTGGGGAAGCACGACCTGATCGTCGGGTTCCTGAGAGGAGCGAGGAAACTGAATCCTCCTCGCCCTCCTCTCGTTCCCTCCTGGGACCTCTCACTGATGTTAAATGCCCTGCAGAGGGCTCCATTTGAGCCTCTGCAATCGGTTGAGCTTAAGTTCCTGTCAATGAAGACAGCGCTCCTGGTTGCATTGGCCTCCATCAAGAGGGTAGGGGACCTGCACGCATTCTCCGTTGACGAAGCGTGCCTGGAATTTGGGCCGGGTCACTCTCACGTGATCCTGAGACCCCGGCCTGGATATGTGCCCAAGGTTCCCACCACTCCCTTCCGGGACCAGTTGCTGAACCTGCAAGCGCTGCCCCTGGAGGAGGCAGATCCAGCCTTGGCATTGCTCTGTCCAGTACACGCTCTCCGTGCTTACGTAGACAGGACGCAGTGTTTCAGGACCTCAAACCAGCTCTTTGTCTGTTATGGTGGGAGACTGAAGGGAAAGGCTCTCTCAAAGCAGAGGTTGTCTCACTGGATAGTGGACGCCATTGCTTTGGCTTACCAACAGCAAGGCCGACCGTGCCCCCTTGGTGTGACAGCGCACTCCACCCAGAGTGTGGCTTCCTCTTGGGCTCTAGCGCATGGCGCCTCGCTGGCAGACATCTGCAGAGCTACTGGCTGGGCGACACCCAACACATTCGCCAGATTCTATAATCTCCGAGTGGAGCCTGTGTCCTCTCGTGTACTCGCTTCAGTCAGCTAGTACTGGACTCGCTCAGGTGTCTTCGCTTGTTCGCCATTGCACTCCACGGACTGGATACGTGCGATATTTCCTCAGGTGACCCTTCCTCTCTGAAGCCCTGAGTTCCTCCAGCACTGTTGACGCTGGCGCCAGTGTCTATTGCCTGTGCAATAGACTATTGTGACAGTGTCTATTGCCTAGGTGCCTCCGTGTGCATGGTTCCTCCCCTGAGTAACCCCCACATGTGTATTTCCACTGTGAGCCTCTTTGAGCATGTGTCTTTCCCTCGGCAAGCCACCTTGCCACTCCTGGAGTTGAAAGTTGCCACCCCACGGGCTGGTCACTCCAGTGTTCCTCCATATGAAGCCCCCCTCAGGCCATATGTGTATTCTTAAGTCCTCCCTACGGGTAGGCGTGCTGCGGCATATTTCCCCTGAGATATGCTTCCCAGTGTACCTTGGTATTCCTGTGTTAAGTAGGACTCCTTCGTCCGTGCCTATATCACGACAGGGAGGTCAGACTTCGCAGGGCACAGGAAGACAGCTGTGAAGGTGGCGTGATTTCACGGGGACCCCCATTCTCCGTCATCCGACGTAACTCGGAGTGACTACGAAAGGGAACGTCTCGGTTACGGATGTAACCCTCGTTCCCTGAGTTACGTCTCCCTGCCACTTCCGCTGTATCGCTGGAACAGCCGAGTTCAGTCTTAGCTCCTCAGCGAAGAAACATACCTGCATGTTGCGGCGTCCTCCTTTTTATACCCATGAGGTAAGGCGGAGATACGCTATGCAAAATCCGCAGACCCATGGCATTTCTTTGCCATTGGCTCGTTTTGTAATACTCGTAGTCGATAGGCTTTCTAAGCGAAACCCCCATTCTCCGTCATCCGACGTAACGTCTCCGTTCCCTACTCCGGGAACGAGGGTTACATCCGTAACCGAGATGTTTTCCTTGCTTAAAATCCCGGTCTTAAAGTAAAAAGATGAAAAGTAGTATTTAATTAAATACATTTATGGTGAGATTAGGCTACTAAATTCTATTGAATAAAATGCATTTATGTTGAAACTACTACATTTTCAGGTCAATCTGTGTTCATTTTGACCACTAACCGTGCGCTGTCACTTTAATTCAGCGTTTTCAGCGCAGCAAAAATAGACTCAGTGTAAACGATCTCTGCACTGCTGTATACGCACCGCACCTGGAACGGATCGCCGGACCGCACCCGGGCCGCGTGCAGTGTGAAAGCTCTAACCTGTTAACATGGGTACGGAAAAAAATACGCACCGCATACACACTGCAAACGGAGTTTGTGTGAAACGGGCGTAAGAGCCCAAAAACATAAGCATAAGGCTTTTTATGATTACATTACTGCTATCTATTGCTTGTTGAGCTTGAGTCTACTGCAGTGAGGGCTGGAAAAACTCAATTGACTCTGTAAGTCTGCATGGCTCACTGTATTTGGACATGGCAGGAGGCTAGAAAAATCTGCTGATTTGAGCACCTCACAGTACCTGTGTTATACTAACCCCAGTGGCTTCTTTTGCACTCTCGGAGGGCTGGACTTTTTTTATTTCAAGGTAACAGGCTTTAAGGATTGGTTTGTCTGGTGAGATTTTTTATCCATTCCAACTCTCTCCCAATCACTAGCGTTTGCAATCTCAGCTGGATTCTGTAGCCCTTGACTAACGGATTCAGTCATATACTGAACCTAGCACCGATGAATTATGAGAGAGGGTGCTTAAACGGGAAGCAGGCCCTGTGTCATACAGGACAACTTGGAGCATGATGTAATGATATGCAGGTACGCTCTCATTTAGAGTCATACCTCCCGGGGATCACGTCGCCTAGACAAATGAATAAATAAGTGAGAACAGAGGCTGGTGGGAGGAAGTCAAATGAAAATATGAGTGATGGCTCAGATTATTAGAATCCAAAGCCTTTAACAATAATAAAAAAAAAGACAACTGCAAACCACCATGAAAAAATATGATATTCTTTTTATATTTGCATATTTGGCTATCATTCATCCGACGGTGGTGTTTAAAAGCTTTTGTATTGATTTTTTAGGCAAACTGTAGTCAGGGAAACAATCCCTTGATATGACCAACTTGGCCAATGGCAACTAGGCTAGCTTCACTGATGTTATGGTGGCATTCCAGGCTTTTGTTTGGCCATTGGCTGGGAGTCTAGGCAGGCTGGAGTCAAGAGCAAAAATTATGAACTGAAGCAGCTACACTGAAGGGAGCTGCTAAATATGCTAAATATGATTATTTGATTAAAATACAATGAATAAACAGAGTGCGGAGGTGGTAAACATAACTCATATATAAATATAGCTCCGAAACAAAATACAATTCAGCCCTAGCCAGGGCCGGCCCGAGGCATAAGCGAACTAAGCGGCTGCTTGGGGCCCCTTGGCCACCAGGGGGCTCCCCAATCGAGTCGAAAAATCGAAAAATATTTTTTTAGATAACTTAAACAAGTGACATAAATGAATGAATTAATATGAATGAATGAATAATTAAAGACAATAAAAGAAAATTCTGATTTCATGATCAATATACCTCCCTACAACTGCTGCTGTGTCTGCCAGCGTTTAAGTCATGCGCATAATCTAGACACCTCGCGCGTGCATAGACAATTCGTGCACAACTGCGCATAGTCGCAGACTCGCGGTAATGTTAAGCCATGTCACAAAAAAGGACGTATCCCTCTGGTGCCGAAAATAGAACGAAGAAAATGACAGAGCAGGAGAAAAAAAGACCAAGATAAAAGTATGTTTGCATGATTACTTACGGTATGTTTTGTGCAGCAATTGAACCATTCCTATCTACGGCAAGCCCAGAGGGGAAAAATACATTGCATACACACACATATACAACGAGCGCCAGTACATCATTACCGGTATTATAGTAATAGACTTTGTTGGATTCTGTCATGTAAAATCTAACAAAGTCTGTTACAATAATACTAATAAAAAAGACTTTGTGGACAGTTACACTGTATTGAGACAGTTGAGAAAAAATAATATTTTTACAGTTTTCAACAATAATTGTCATTGTTGAACCCTTGCTCTTATTATGTTTTTGATTTCTCAGTTGTCATTATTTTATAAAATAATTTATTTGATATGTTTTGAGACAGTTTGTTTTAAGAAGTTTCAAAGTGTTAGTAAAAGAGAAAAGTAAAAGTAAAAAAAAAAATATTTAAGTAGGCTATCTATTTTTTATTAAGTATTTATTTTGTATTTATACATAACCTCACTGTATTAATTTATAATGTATCATTGTTGTGTGATATTTGTGTCAATAATCGTCAAGCACAGGTGACTCCGCGTAGTGGGAGGGGCCCCCAAATCAAATTCTGCTTAGGGCCCCCAAAAGGCTCGGGCCGGCTCTGGCCCTAGCTATAAAATGCATTTTTACTAGAGAAAATGTTACTAATTTGTGCCAACTGGAACAGCCATTCAAAACAGCCATTTCCTTTCTGACATATTCCTTATTGAAACAGGGGGTGGAAAGTATTGAAGAGCTTGTTCTTTATATATATATATATATATATATGCACACAATAGAAAGAAAGCCACCCTAAAAGAAAGCCTTGCCACCCCTGCTGCCACCCCAGTTGGCAGCAACGAATTAAAAGTTATGACCAATTTGACAATTTACGAGCGCAAATCTACCATGTCCGACTGCAGTGAATTCACTACGTGCATAATATGACGACCGTTGACGTTCGTACTTTAGTGTGTGGGCAAATACTTCCGGCGAAAACTTATGCTGATCTGACCGCGAGAGCGGGAGACAGCGAGAGCAAGAGACCATTACCAGAGAGATACGTTTTCATCCCGACCAAATTTTTAAATGCATATCATTTTCAGTGTATTTCACCTGTGCGTTTCTATGCTTTATATTACTGCATTTATTTTGTGCAAGTGAGATAGATGAGTAAAGCACATCTGTTTCATATATCATGTATCTGTCTGGTGTTTATATGCAGTTGCGTACAGTATTCCACAGTAAAACGCTCAAGTTGGGTGCTCAACAAAATAATATATATAAAAAAGGGAAAAAAGGTCGGCACACCTTGGCTCCAAAAGTTAAACGCACCCCTGCCTTTATACTCACACAGGGCTGGACTGGCCATAATACTGTAACTATTATTATATAGTAGTGTAATGTAGACAGACACTATATCACAACTAAAAGAGTTTTGAGTTTTTCTTTGTTCAATTTGCACACTGAATACGGGTTGGAGCTCTTTATTTTGAACTCTCAAAGTGCACCAGATTGATGAATTTAACATTAAAGAGCACAAATTTTATTACGGGGGTGCATGCCCCCGAACACCCCTAGAGGGACAGAGGTGCACACACCACAGATTTCCCAAAATCCTGTGGGAAAAAACGCTATTGCTATACCAATGCAGCTTATAGCTTGTTTTAGCATTCATCACTGGAGTAGGCCTATAGTTCAACTTAGTAGTTATTTCATCTGTTAACTCTTACTCACTCCTATTCACTTATGTTATGACATTAGTGGTTTGTATAGGAGTTGGTATACATATTCAAGGGAGTGCAAAGTTCGGTTGTGTTTATGATCATATAATATAGTGGGCCAGTTTGGGCCAAAATGCCCGGGCCGATTTTTTGTCCCAGTCCAGCCCTGTACTCACAGGTGACCCCAAACCCCCCCACAAAAAAATATACAAATAATAATACAAATAATGCCCTTTTGTAGTGTGTATACATACGATTTCTCATCAAACTGTGTGATTAAATTCAGTATATATATACGTCTGCCATGTTGCCACCCCTCAAAAATTCCTGCCCCCCTCTTGCCACCCCATAAATATTTTTCTAGATCCGCTCCTTAGCAGGTGACAAGGATACCTAAAATACCTGGAGAGAGTGCTTTGTTATTATTCCCATTCATCTCAAAGGCAGCTGTCATGCAAGATTCAGTCTCCAGCAGAATTCTGTTGTCTTTGGACTCCAAAGAAAATCTTACAGAGTGCAACAGTCAGGTTCCGGAAGTTGAAAAAAAAAGAAAAAAAAAAGTATAGTCTCAATTTTTTTTCTTGCTATAAATCGGTAACTGTGTCCGAAATCGCCCCCCTATACCTTAATTCACTATTCCCTGCATTTGTCCCCTAATATAGTTTACTTGAGGGAATTAATGAAAATGAGTGAGTGAATTCAGACACTGAGTTCCAGAAGGGCTGCCGCTTTTTCATAGTTTGTGTTTGCTGTTTAATAATTATTTGAAACTTATAGCAAACTGGCAGCTCCATGGAAAATATACAAACCTTAATTAAACAAAATAATCAATTAAGGAATTTATACCTGTATGATATTATGCTGTACCCACATTGGACCAGCGATTTGGAAAAAGGAAGGATGGATGATTCAGCTGAGTGCATTATGGGTATTTTCTAGCCGTTGAGCGTACATCAGTTGTACACTCATTATTGTGGTGCATTCTGGGATTGAATGAATGCACTCGATAACATCCTCTATGATTTCGGACTCCACTCCAAATGACTGTCCCCTCAAATAGTGGCCTATGTGATTTTGCACATCACAGACAAAGTTTGTAATGTAGTGATTTACCTCGTAGCTGTTTGGTTTGGTTCTTAATAATGCTTTAACGAAGACCTATGGGAAAAAATTTATGGAAAAAAACACTTTTAGCAGGGCACTGAAAAAGTACAAAAATTACCGGAACTAATATAAAAATAAAGCTAAATAAAAATATTAAAAAAAACAAATAAAAATGTCCAAAGCACATAAAATTACTTAAACAACCAAATTAAATGACAACTACATTTTATTTAAATTATTACTGTTAATATCCCTAACTGAGGTTAACTGATGTTATTTTACCGCTACTACAAAAGGATAACGGGAAATTTTGTTAATTTATAATGTGATACGTTTTTGAACAGATATTACCTAGGATTCTGGGGTGTAGAAAGATCACTATATATGCCAAAACAAAATATTTTTACGAGTACATTAACATATAGATACCTCAAAGCTAACACATATGGACTAATAGCTATTGAATACCAATTTATAATTTATGAGGTTTTAAAGTTAAAAGCCATTGCACAGAAATCTGGAAACAAATTAATCAGACATGGTGTTAAATTCAAAATATATAAATAAATAAAAACACTTGCATAATGAAAGCTCGCCACAGTGTTGGCCAGACTCCAGTTCGTGGGCATGAGCATGTGGCAGAGACTGAATCCCTGAAACGACACAGTTGCTGTTTTAACTGATGACAGGGCTTTGAATGCATTCAGAATGCGCTGTGGATATTAAGCGCCAATAAAACCACAACTCTGATTCATGCATGGATGGCAAGATGGCATTTAATTGCATTAAACATTTTTGATCTCGATGAAGAAACCACATGGGTTTTAAAGTCTCCGATTGAAAATGCTTTAATCATGATCAGCATGACAGCCAAGTTCAATCCATTCTAACTTAATCAAGTGTTAGCAGTAACTAGTACACGTAGCGATGCCACAGACTTAACAACTTCACATTTCATGACAAAATCACAGCTGGTTTCATAATAATGCTGCTTTTCCAATAACCTACCAGCTACTTTTTCCAGTGTAGAAGGTGGACTAATAGCTAATAGTGTGTAGGATTGAAAATAATCCAAGACATTTGAAATTAACAAAGACATATGCTTTACTGTGTTCCACCCCTTCTTTCAACCACAAGGACCATTTGGAGTTCCCAAAGACACAGAGCGGCTGATAGTGATCCAGGCCTGAAGGCCAAGATTTGTGTACTTTGGGGGTCAATGAATTGTCACACCTTAAGAACAACGGGGGAAGTGTAATTATCTGATTGGTCAGTTTGAATGTCTCACATTTGGGTTTTAGTCACATGGTCAGGGAAAGGATAAAAGAAGACTGTAACTGTTGCTCTGTCTCTTTTAATGCTCTGCTCTTTTTATGCTCGGGCTCTCACCCTTTCTTGGGGCTCTCTCCCTTTGCCTCCTCTTTTCTTTCTCTCTCTCTGGTAATATTTTACATGCTGGGTAAGATTATTGGTATAAATTATCATCATCTCATACATCTATTTTGTAACTATTTTAAGTGTAACCATAACCATATTTTCTCATTAAACCTTTTCAATTACAACTCATGTGCTAAATAGTTTTGATTTGGTAATGACTTTTATGTGCTACCTATTGCAATACAATAATGTCACTCTCTATTGTAACGCTCTCCCACATATTAAGCTATTGTAACTGCGCTTATTTCCGTCGTTGGTATAAGTGGCAGTGGGTGGAATAGAATAGACAAGAAATGTACATTTTCTACCATCTTGCTAATAACGTTTCTTTAGTCATTCGGCAGTCTTGCAGCCTGAACCCCTGCAGAAAATCCACCCTTACAGGTGGAACGATACCCTCGTCACAATTGCATACATATCACGATACTGAACTCACAATACGATAGTATTGCGATACTCCAAGACATATGATAAAGGGTTAACAAAAAATGTTCTGTTGATTAAAATGCTAAATTTGATATTACATTGTGGGTGTAAATGATAGGCTTGGACTTGGTGCTGGTAACCCAATACACAGGACAATGGTGACACCAAAATAAAAATATTCATGATTCTGAAACTGAAAATACAGAATTATTTTAGACGAATATGCTTGCACTCTGTCACTCATTAGATATATTTAAAATAATATAGGCCACTTTACTGGTAACATAAGACATTTGACATTATCAGCACCCACGAATATTCCCCCATTGCATTATTATACATTATATTCAACATTATATATAGTAGTTTAATGTAGTACTGACACTAAAACTCTGAAAACTTGAATTTCTTCTCACACAGTAATTTTAATTTTAGGTGAAATATACACAATACATATTGTCACTATCCACGATACACTTTGTTGTATTTTTGTATTGTGACATCTTATTTAGTTTGAAGCAAAACCTCAAATATATTAAGAAAAAGCATGCAGAGGCACTTGTTCGCTAAGGATGGGTTGGGTTGCAGTGTATTGCATGGGTTTTCAATTGGAAATCTATATGAATACTGTATGCAGTGCTGTAGTTGGCTACTTCTCCAGTTCTAATGCCCACAAGTGGAGTGTTTAGTCAGACAAAATGAAAGACAAAGATTTAAAAAATAATTTGTTAGACTAAAGCAAACACAGTTTACTGATGATGACGCAGTAAACTGATCGATGGTGCACTTGATGAATAAATTACACAAAAGTTAAACATGCAGGAAATGAGCATTCAAATGAGCCGGTTAGAAATTTTGTCCGACTTGATCAAGCACCGACGCCACATGACCACATTTCCTTGTGCCATGTGCTCTCCTGTAGATTGTCAAACCCCGCCCATCTTGTTACCTGATTATTGATTCATTTGCCCCACCTGTCCTCCCTTGTTACCTGCCTTGTTTGCTCCCTATTTATTCTCCTTGTGTTTGCAGTCCTGTGCCAGATTGTCGTCATATTTACATTCCATGTTCCCTCTGTGTGGTTTCCCTTCTAGTCAAGTCTGTCTTGGTTTCCCCCTTGGCGTAGTTTGAGTTTTATTTTATTATCATTAAAAGCCTATCAACTCTGCACCTTTCACCACCCCCATACATTACAAAAATCAGCTTGAAAATGCTATCTCATGAAACAAAGGTAAATCCGTAATTCCTTTACAATTTAAAGGTACACTGTGTTATTTCATCAGTCAATTGTGAAAGTCTGAAAGCTTCTGGAAACATTAAATCCAGGAAAGAAGATAATTCTAGAGAAAGAGCGAGTAGAGATTCACAAGTGCACAGGACAAAGTTTGAGCATTATTCCACACCTAAAATCTGAGCCAGAGAAATGAGACCAGTGAAAGCGCACGTCCAGTTTTGTGCTACAGTACAGTGAAAGAAATCCGTCTGCGAGCAGAGAGAATCATTACACGGATGCTCTCTCGCGTTACAATAATGCGCTCTCGACATTTGTCATTAAAATAACGCCATAGAAACGGCCTCAGACTAACTATAAAAATGAGAAGAAAGTCGTGTCTGAAAGCTGCAATGTTTTTTTTTCTTCTTTTTATTGGTTAAAATCAATGGAGAATATCTTGTTTTTCCGTGGGTGTTAGCCCATTTCGGGTTAGCCTGCCTATCTAAAATAGAAAATATTTTCAAATGAAAATGCAGTAAAAGCTACAGCCTAAATTCATCTGCATCTGAGAACATCTGAAAATCACAACGGCAAAACAGCAGTCCCCTTATCAGGGGTGAGATAAAATGCCTCCCATGCTAAATCACATTAAGAGCACTGTGACTACTGTGATATATAACTTCATACATTAAAGAGCTGGGGCCTCATTTATAAACGTTGCGTACGCACAAAAGAAGGCGTACGCCGCTCTCTACGCAATAATTGGTATTTATAAAAAGAAAACTTGACGGGAAAATGTGCGGTCCTTCACGCAAGCTCTGACCCAGGCGTACGCACAAAAACGGGTGAAATGAGAAATGGCGACACCGTCGGCAGAAGGAAGAAACGTGAACGTGTGAAACTGAAGACCGTTTTGTAAAAGAAATGGCAATACTGGCTCTCATAAATAATATGAAGACTTCACAAAGCAAGTCTTACAATTAACAGCCAACATGAACACCCGTTTAATCGATCTGCAGTGTAAAACAAACAAAATTAAACGAAGATAACAACATAAATGCAAATTAACACATATTTGCAAAAATAAAAGTGAAATATGTTCTGCAATAATAATTATTGCATGTTATGCAATTCATCCTAATAACACATCTGTAGCTTGTCAGGTGCAATCAAATGGATGGTAATAAAATGCCATGATGCCATCACAATGCGTAATGACGTAATGCAACCTTTTGCCACTCAAGTGCCTTTTTTGGCATTAATGCCCACAATGTACCCTCCCAACAACATTTTACTCCTCTTTTCCACCTCGCCAATGATAGTTTCTACTTCACATTGAGTGAAGTTACGTTTCTTGGTTTTCCTCTCTGTGTTTGCCATGATTTCGCAATCGATGAATATTAACTTGTGGGCGTTTCACTGACTATTTATGGGCAACTATGGGCGTGACATGAAGCCGCAAAAGCTGCGCTACATTTAAACTTGATTGTGATTTATTAAGGGAAAACTCCGTAGGATGTGCGTGCGCACAGTTTTATAAATCTGAATATTTCTGTGCGTACGCACATCCTATGTTTCATCCGTACACCACTTCTGACGCAAATCCTATGCAAAGTTTTATAAATGAGGCCCCAGATCATCAGAAACATATGAGACGTATACGTCTGACTGGGAGGAGACAAAGAGCTCCAAACAATCAGCCACAGAGCCGGTAGTCCTCAGGAGCCCGGCAAACAAGCTAAGAAGAAAAAGGAGGGGGAGAGAGGAGAATACGAGGCCGAAATTAGATGAACTGCACGTCCCAGTGTGCATGGCTCCAAGTTCAGACACATGCTATCCTTTCAGCCAAACTGAAATGAGGCTCCCTTTGTTCCAAGGTAAAATGTCCCCCCGTCATTTTGACTCAACACAGCGTATAGCGATATCTATCAGCTCTCCTGCCACACTAAAGACATTGTAAGTAACAGCAAAAAAAGTTGAGCCAGATAATTACCTCTCTCTGCCTCCGGTTTTTGCTGAGAAAAAGCTTTCTGCCGAGTTTCTCTTTTCTTTATTGCCAGTCATAAAGTATGGGGCCACCTCATAAAATGTCTCTATATCACTGTGGCATTCTTCAAAAACCTGTTTTTTATGGGTCCTTGAAATACCGGGGTATCGCACCGAAGGTCAATGGGCTGATCAGTGGCTGATAAATTTGCCCTAGAGATTAGCCATGATGGCTTCCCTGCAGGACTGTGTCGTTCCAGAACGGCTCATAGAATGGGGGGAAGCGCATTTTAACTGACCAAAACAGTCTAGAGTAGGGTCCAATTTGGTGAGGAAAAAGAATATTTGTGGTCACTAGTGTATATAATTTGTCAGAATGTGTTGATGCGCACTGCAATTGCAACGGATTATGGGAGGATTTATCTGTTTGGAACAAGGAAGTTTACCTCAGGGAAAGATTAGGAAAACATCATGGTGTACAAACAGTGAGTTTCATTTGTCATAAAGAGAGCATGATGGGCTATTGGTACCAACAAGAAATCGACTTGAAATGTGTTTTTCTATTTTAATGAGATACTTTCATAAAACGTATACAAAGTCAAACAAATATCCGTTTAATGAAAGCGCCTACTTATGAAAGCATCAGATGCAGCCCTTAAAATCCACATGAAAAAGCTTGGGGGAGAAATTTGTTTATTTGACTTACCCTTAAATGTTCGTTTAAAAAAAACAGACAAATCTCTTGGCAAATATAGTTGTTTTTCATTAACTTAAAGAGATCCAACAAAGAGTCATATGTCAGCAACGCTGCAGGATATTTCACCGTCTTTTTACACATAAAAATCTCATTTCAACAAAACTTTAGCTATAAGAGGCACCAAATAAGCCAGGAACTTGGGGGAAGTGTTTAAGGACCAGTTAAATTTCACTGTCCACATCTCAACCAGGCACGTGCACACATAGACATCAAAGGGGGCTTGAGCACCTGCCCTTTTTATTCCTGGAGAGAAAGTGCCCTTTTTTCTGGGGTGCTTTTTTTATTTTTGAAAAATAATATATATTCCGGTTTGCGCACAGCTTCCCTGTCAAACAAATATATTTATTGAATAGTGTATCTAAATATCAGGTCAGGAGTTCTGAAGCACTCCCTCTCTGAAGCGCCGATCAGAGTAAACGCGTCTGCTCTAGTGAGCTCGCGCTGCGCTGCCGTTTGGACTTTGAGCCGAGCGGATAAACATTCCGTGAGGCGCGCGCGGTTCAAATGAGTTTCGTTCCGCTTTTGGCACATAAACATTATCAAACATTTATCAAACTCGATATTGATATCGAGTATTGACGATATTGACTCGAATCTTGATATCGTTTTATCGAGAAAAAGTATATCGCGATAATGAATGAATGAGCATATCAATTTAAGACGTGGCTCAATGTAATTTATGACCTTGTGTGGAAAATCCGGACGTTTTTATGACTTTTTATGCCCTAAAATTCTTATTATTAAAGTTAATGACTTGCATACATCAAGAGTCTTTCCCCCTGAAATGTAGAAATCTAAATTGGTGAATTTAGAAAAATCTACAGATGCAAACAGATGGAGGATACTAGGTTTAAAACAAACTCCATCTAAATGTGGATTTTGAAGGTTTTATTTGATGATGATGATACAGTCCTCCCTCAAATGTGAAACTAAGTCCATGTCACCATCAGGTGTATCAAATATATACTTGATTGAAACTAGTAGCATTGAAAACATGCACATTTTGGCATGGTTTCCTTTGCTGCTCTATAAACCTATGAATACTAAGGAGACCACGGTTCCCCTTCGTAGGTACTCCGAGTTACGTCGGATGACGGAGAATTGGGGTTTCGCCTAGAAAGCCAGTCCTCTTCGAGTATTAAAAAACGAGCCAATGGCAAGGGTCTGCGGAATTTGCATAGCGTATCTCTGCCCACCACGTGGGTATAAAAGGAGGATGCGGACGCAAACGCAGCATGTTTTCGCTTCGGAGCCGAGAGAACCTCTTCACTCCACAGCCACAAGACCTGAGTTTACAAGTGACTCACCTCTTCGAGACGAGCGAACTCTCCAGTGTTGGTGTGACGGTGGTACCCAGCGAGTCTTCACATTGCCTGCGATCTGTGCAGTGGTCTGCCAGACTTTGTGTTTTCTCCCTGGTCGCCTCAGCATTGCAGAGTTTTTCCTCTCCTAAAAGAGCTGCACGTGGCACGTCTTTTTAAAGATGTCTCGCCCGTGTTCTTCTGGTTGCGGTCGATATCTGTCATCTTCTGATGGGCACGAGCGCTGCTTTGTGTGTCTGGGCTTTGAGCACGCTAAAGCAGCGCTCGTGGATGACTCATGTTCCTTCTGTGGGAACATGGCCATCGCAACACTTAGATTGAGACTCAATGATCTATCAGTGAGAGTCCCCGCGTCCACCACCCGTCCTGCCTCCTCCACGAGAGGTGGTAGTTCGGCTGGGGGACAGGGTGATCTGAGGGTGACGGTGTGGAGCAATCCGACGATGCGTCCTCGGACCACACCCCCCTCCGCTGTGTTGCAACCCGCGAGTGCCGCGGGTACTTCTTCGGAGGTCCCGCGTGTTTCATTCGGCGCTCCAGAGGAGGACGCGATGTCGATCGCGGCATCACAAGGTGGGCTAGAATCTTCGGGAAGTGAGGCTACGGCTGCGTTGCCTCCCTCGGGAGTCCCAGCGTTGCCCGTGTCGGATCCCGAGATGGCGGCCATGCTGTCCCGGGCAGCCGTAAGCATCGGGCTAGAGTGGAACCCTCCGCCCTGCCCCGAGCGCAAGAGAATCTTTTGTTCTCCACTCCCCGCTGCTCACCCACGGGTGGGCAGCACACTATTGTGGTTAAAGAAAGATTTGACACCATCACTGAGCACACAGAGCTGGATGGCAGTGCGCGACGCCCCCGTGCCTCGGCACTCTCGTCCTCCTCTGTCCCTGAGGGCGAGGATGACCGTGCGTGCCGTCCCCGGACCACACCGCTCTCATCCCCCTCTATCGCCAGACCCCTGGCAGAGCAGACCCCCGTGGAATGCTGGTCCTTCCCTGGTCTCCTCTGTCAGGGCGCGGAGCATGACCGTGCACACGCTCAGGGCCGCTATGCCACCCTCGCCTGTGCCGGTCACTCCACTCCGCTGCCCCTCCGGGGGGACGCCTGTGGCTCGGATGATTCCAATGACTCCCCAATCTGTCCCGTTGGGTTGCCCGAACTATCAGGCTCGGCTATGCAATTCAGTTCGCACAGTCTCCTCCCCGCTTCAGGGTCGGTAGCAACGCCCCGATCATGAGAGCGGAGGTTGCTACCCTGATGGTTAAGGGTGCAATCGAGGCTGTCCCTCCAGCCGAGATGAGGTCAGGGTTCTACAGCCCCTACTTCATTGTCCCCAAGAAAACCGGTGGGTTACGGCCAATCCTGGACCTGCGCGTCTTGAACCGCTCCCTTCACAGGCTGCCGTTCAAGATGCTCACGGCCAAACGCATTTTCGAATGCGTGCGGCCACAGGATTGGTTTGCAGCGATAGACCTGAAGGACGCCTACTTTCATGTCTCCATTTTACCTCGACACAGACCGTTTCTTCGGTTTGCTTTCGAGGGGCAGGCATACCAGTACGCGGTTCTCCCATTCGGGTTGGCTCTGTGTCCTCGCGTCTTTACGAAGGTCGTCGAGGCAGCCCTTGTTCCCCTGCACGAACACAGGGTTCGCATCCTGAATTACCTCGACGACTGGCTAATATTAGCTCACTCTCGAGGCCAGGTTTGCGAACACAGAGACCTAGTGCTGCGGCACCTAGCCCGTCTGGGCCTTCGGGTCAACTGGGAGAAGAGCAAACTTTGCCCCGTGCAGAGGATCTCTTTTCTCGGTATGGAGATAGACTCGGTCGCCATGTCCGCGCAGCTTACGAGCGAGCGCGCACACTCACTGCTGACTTGTCTTCGACAGTTCGAGGGCAGGAGTGCGGTCCTACTGAAAGTTTTTCAGAGGCTCCTGGGGCATATGGCATCCGCAGCCGCGGCAACTCCACTCGGATTGCTTCATATGAGACCGCTTCAGCTGTGGCTTCGCGATCGAGTCCCGAGGTGGGCATGGCATCGCGGTACACTCAGAGTTCTAATAACTCCGACCTGCCGTCAGACCTTCACCCCGTGGCGGAACCTCAGCTTTCTACGGGCCGGAGTTCCCCTAGAACGAGTTTCTAGGCATGTTGTTGTCTCCACAGATGTCTCTGCCACGGGCTGGGGCGCCATGTGCAATGGACATGCAGCCGCGGGCTCCTGGACAGGACCCCAGCGCCTCATGCATGTCAATTGCCTCGAGTTGCTGGCAGTACGCCTTGCCCTGCACCGCTTCCATGCGTTGCTCCAGGGTCAACACGTACTAGTCCGTTCAGACAATACCGCGACAGTAGCGTACATCAATCGTCAGGGTGGTCTACGCTCTCGCCGTATGTCGCAACTCGCACGCCACCTCCTCTTATGGAGTCAGAAGCACCTGAGGTCCCTTCGTGCTATTTACATTCCAGGAGTGCGGAACCTTGCAGCCGACGAGCTGTCACGGCTCCGGCCAACCTCTGGCGAATGGCGACTCCATCCCCAGTCGGTCCAGCTGATATGGGACTAGTTCGGGCCGCAGGGCCTATGCAAGTATGCGTTTCCCCCAGTGAGCCTTCTCGCACGGACTCTGTGCAAGATCAAGGAGGACGAGGAGCAGGTCATTTTGGTCGCCCCATACTGGCCCACCAAGACCTGGTTCTCCGAACTGATACTCCTCGCGACAGCACCTCCTTGGCCAATTCCTCTGAGGAAGGACCTCCTTTCTCAGAGACGGGGCACCCTATGGCACCCTCGTCCCGATCTTTGGAGACTCCACGTGTGGCTCCTGGACGGGACGAGGCAGGTTTGAATACCCTGCCACCTGCGGTGGCGGCTACCATCACTTCCGCTAGAGCGTTGTCCACGAGACACGTCTACGCGTTGAAGTGGAACCTCTTCGTCAACTGGTGCTCTTCTCGCCGAGAAGACCCCAGGAGATGCTCGATCAGTGTCGTGCTTTCCTTTCTGCAAGACGGGTTGGAGCGAAGGCTGTCTCCCTCCACCCTGAAGGTGTATGTGGCCGCTATCGCCGCTTATCACGAAGATCACTGAACTCCAGCTTACTTGTCTGTGTTTTCAGATCATCCGCGCTTCTTCAGCAGTGTAGAGGGCGCGCGCGCGAGCATGGTTGCCCGATACCATTGACAAGACCGGCTAGAAAACGTGTTATTTTAACAGAAAACCTCTGACTGGGGATTTGATTATTTACATCTGGCAACCGTAAGCATGAACGCTCGCTCGTAAACACAGTCTGTAATGTGTTGTTGTCTCCTTTATTCGACAAAAAAGTGGTTTTAGTCAAGTTTGTATTTTTTTAAGCACACTTTAGTCTCGTCTTTTTTCGTCAACGATACTGTAGGTGTTGATATAATACCGGTAGTCACAGTTATCGTTTAATGACGTGGGTATCGTCTCTCATGGTCTTGTCTTAGTCAGGGGAAAAAAAGTCGTCAACAAACATTTTTCGTCATGGTTTTCAATAACGGAATAAACACTGCGACACGACACAGAATGGTGTGGCAAACCATCAACGTGCCGCATTCATCTTCAGTCACCTATGGAATGAAGCAGGTTGCACCCATATAGAAAAGTGCTGCCCCCAAATGGTGCGCACTGTTCAAAAAACAAAACAAACTAACGGATGACGAGTCGGACAAGAAATTTAAGGCCCGTACGTGAAATTTAAGACCTCCTTATCGGAAATTTCAGATTTTAAGACTTTTTCAGGCCTTAAAAAGCGAAAATTTTATTTAAGACGTTTTAAGACTTTTTAAGGACCCGCGGGGACCCTGAATAAGTGTTTTCTTACAATACTAATGAGAATTTTTAATTAAAGTATATTACAAACTTTTAATTTAGACCCTAAAGAATCATATTAGCGTTTACAAAAATGGCATTATATGACTCCTTTAAGATTGGGCTTCCACAATGCTCATTTTGCTGGCCATCAAGCCAGCACAATTAAGCCTTTACAGATGATCCAGAATGCAATCGTTTGCTGGTCTTCAGCCAAACAAATAGTGCCCAAGTCACACACCTATCGGTTTCGCTTCACTTGCTACCTGTAGCTGTCCACAAAAAGCTGACCTTTGTTCATTGATTAAATGTAAAAGTCTTTTGCCTTTGCACGGCAGTATAGAAATTTGTACAAAACTAATTATGAAAGTTTCCTTTATTTTTCACTGCATTTGTTTTACAATATAGCCTATTATATAGTAGTGTAATGTAGACAGACACTGTAACTAAAAGAGGTTTGAATTTTTCTTTTTTCAATTTGCCCACTGAATTGCACCAGATTGATGAATTTAACATTTAAATTTGATTTAAACATGAATTAAACATTAAAATGCACAACATTTTCTTACGGGGGGCACCGAAACCCCCTTAGCCTTGTAGCAGCCTAATAGATTAGTAATAATAGAAGTGGTGGTAGTAATTGTAGTTTATCTACAAGTTACATGGTCAGATAAAATGTATTTGTACAATGCAACTATGTAGGATGATAGAAATATCCTTGAACGTTATTTGTAGCATTTGTATGAACAATTTATTACAGATGATCCTTCAACTTGTTGAAGTTTTGAGTGATTATAAGAGCATTTTTGTTTAGTTTAATAAATACTCATCATTTTAATTGGGGGCGGTAAAAATCAATCTCGCCTAGGGCAACCAAAGAGCTAGGGCTGGCCCTGTCTACACCCTTGCTTCATGTAGTATAAGTTGAGCCATGAATATGCTAAGTAGCCCCGCCTACTCTCACGCCAGCTCACAGATTCACTCGGTCAACTTACTGAGGTAAACGCTGCACAATGGTATCGCTCTTTACAATGTAGGACACATAATGGTAATTAATACGATTAGCCTTTTGCCTGACTAGCTGTTATCAAACAGCTAATGTGTTGCTAATGTTACACAAACTATGTTCCGGTTCGCCATCTCAGTCTGCCTTCTGGCATATAGTCATCATACACCCGCTATATTGCTAAATCTACCCGATTTTTTATATCAACAGAAAAATATACTGGGATAATCTGGCTTCTCTTGAGACTCCCCTGCTTCGCAGCATTTAATGATATGCTAAAGCCTGCCGGCACATTGACGTGATTGGTTACAAGGTAGTTTGTGACATCAGAAACACCAGCGATTTCAAACTGGATTTTTGAGACTCTCTTTTTTTCACTGCAGTTTTAAGGAGAAAATACTCAGCAATGGTGTTGACTTGTGAATGTGCACATAGTTTGTCTTAAAGCACATTAAAAACACCACATCGACATATAAACAACATTAAAAGCTTGATTTTCACCACATGGGTTTAAAAAACACTTAAAAAACTAGATGCAGATTCAGCTATTCAGCTCTAATTGACGTTGATAGAGTACTTATCTTAATCAGTTATAAGGAGCTGTCTTTGGCGGGAGAGCAGGGAAGGATTGTATGCGACAGGGGAAACCGAGGGAGGGCTGAGTGGGAATGCAAGTGGTACTACAATGGCACTACAAAGAGTGGCAAATTACTTCAAAATGGTTTTAAAATGACAACCTGTTATCAGGTAATAGCTCAACCCACAATAGGCTGCCTTTATTCCATTTCTGTCAGGAGCAGAGAGAAGGAAGGCTATAAGAACTAAAACCCTCCACCTCCAACACAGGACTAAAGAGGAGAGCCGTGAACAAATACAGGAGGAGAGTGCAACAGTTAACAACCAGTCAACAGTCAAAAACAGAACAGGTCAAATACGTTACAAAGTGCTCTACCTTGCATTTGAGATTCCTGGAAAATGTTTTCTTACCGACCTGACTCAAACTAAACAGCAGTCGGCCTGGGATTTCTTATTGGATCATAGTAGTTAACAGGGTCAATGACATGACGCTATGAAATTATTCAAAAAGTAAATTAAAAATGCAATTCATGCAATGAATGTTTGAATACACCTTTTCTATTACACGCAATTCACATGTTTTTCATTTCTGTAATAAAGTTAATTTAGATATATTTAGGGGCATTAAAGTAAATAATTCATGATTCAAATAAAAAAAAAAAACATTTAATTTTTCATTATGTTTTTAAGTATATATTTTTTTCAAACCCATATGAAACTAACAGGAATACAAAGAGTAAATTTCTAAGAACTTGGCACAAGTTTTTTAACTAGATTTTTATATGTTATGAACACACCTAGATCACTGAATACTGAATTTTCAAATGAATCAGCAAGCAGTATTTTAAATGTGCCTGACAGATTTTACTGCACGTTGAAGCAGAGCAGCCAAGGAGTGACCTGCCATAATCTACTTAAAGCTGCAGTCCGGCGTTTTTCCTCTTTGTCGCCATCTCTGTTCGAAATCTGCTTTCAACTTTACGTGAGTTGTACTTCAACACCCTCGACACGGCACAGCGCGGAGGAACACAATGTTTGAGGAGACTGTGAGGCTGTCAGTCACCGCGCCGGTGTGGGTGCTGTCATTCAGAATCACAGATTATTCTGTTTGGAAGTATGACCAACATAAGGATTTTCACCGGAAAATGTCATCTGAACTAGTAAGAAACATCCGCTTTTGTTCTGGTTCTGACATTGCAGTAAATTGCGCTGATTAAATCTAACAATCGCTTATAAGTTATCATATCACGCAAAACCGTGCAAATTATACTTTGTTCTCAAATTGTTAAAGGGTTAGTTCGCCCATTTAAGACATGAAGTTGTATGCAATCCTTACCAGCACTATAGTGCATACACAGTGACCCACTCTGTAGTCACCTCCCTGTTCAGAGTTCTGGCCGCTGGAAGTTTTTCAAGAAAGTACTCCCGGTTAGTTTCCGGGGCCTCAAAACTGTGCGTTTTTACGTGAAAAAATGATTTGCGTTTCAAAGCTTGATTAATTTACCACACAAAAAACACGCCAGACAAAATTCATACCTCAGTTTTAATCTGCACTATTTTCTTTCCATTTCTATCAATCCGCGCTGCTGTCAACGTCAACAGTGTGCACGTTCCGATCAGCTGTTCCATAGTGTTTACACAATCGATTGACAACGACGTAAAAAGTTGAAAATGAACAATGGTGCGAACTGGTAAATTCCCAGGCTGTGACCACAAGAATGTGCCGGGATCACCGTTCAGATTCCATCGTTTTCCTGTTTCGGATATAGCTACGAGACCGCTTTGGCTGGTTGCCTTCGGCTACTCTGCGGGAGCTAAAATATCCAGAATCAAGGATTATCGTGTGTGCAGTGCTCACTTCAGCTCATTCAGCCTGGCTCTTGCTACAGCTGTGGGCCCAGCATCAACTTGGACAAGTTCATCTCTGTCCTCTCGCTCTCTCTCTTCCCGTTCTATCTCCATCTGCTGAAGTTCGGCATCGTTATACTCCGGTTCATAAAGGTATCCCTTTGGCGTTGTGCTAAAATTACTTTCATCATCATCTGTTCCGTCTGACATTGTGCTAAAATTGGTTTCATCATCAGAAGTTTCGCAGTCAGACATGTTGTCAGCGAGTCGCACTGGCTATCAACAGCTGATCGGAACGTGCGCACTGTTGACGTTGACAGCAGCGCGGATTGATAGAAATGGAAAGAAAATAGTGCCGATTAAAACTGAGGTATGAATTTTGTCGGGCGTGTTTTTTGTGTGGTAAATTAATCAAGCTTTGAAACGCAAATCATTTTTTCACGTAAAAACCCACAGTTTTGAGGCCCCGGAAACTAACCGGGAGTTCTTTCTTGAAAAACTTCCAGCGGCCAGAACTCTGAACAGGGAGGTGACTACAGAGTGGGTCAGTGTGTATGCACTATAGTGCTGGTAAGGATTGCATACAACTTCATGTCTTAAATGGGCGAACTAACCCTTTAATGTTAACAACGTCAGCATTGCGTGACTACATGTAATGTCCTTCCGATATGTATCCTTGTTTTCGGATGGGTCCGGTTGCAGTCTCTTTTTTTCTGTAGCCACTCCGAAGTCCTAACGAAGTCTTTTGCATTTTACAGCGGGTGAATCTGTTGTCACTGGTGATTGTCGTTTGAACCTTTCTGGATCCACCATCAAATTGATAAGTTTAATTATATCAAGTGCTGTGAGAAAAGGCTATCAATCTCCACCTCCAACATCCTCACGCAATATAGCCTACTAGCCGAGACTACTTCTTTATGTGTACAGATGTGACGTAATGACGCAAAGACATGGTCGAATCTCCCGCGGAAATCCACCAGTACCACTGGAATTAAAAACATTATTACAAGCTTACCGCTTTGAATCGAGCTAAGGCAAGCAGATAGTTTTGAACACTGGCTGGTTATGTATTTTCTCAAATATGTATTTTGGATAATTTTTAACCCAAAAAAAGCTACGGACTGCAGCTTTAAGCGATAACTAAAGCCTACTGTTTTACTTATTAAAACAGTCGTAATGCTGTAGAGCATGAAGTAGCGACCACGGTGTGATCTGTGAAAATCATCTGGAACAACTCCCAGGCTTTTCATCCACAGCAAGGTGATGACTGTTTGACCTTCAAACGAAATGGAGGGAGATTATCTGTGGGAGGTCCTGGAAAGGAGGGAGGAATAATTTAGTCTTGTCGAGATTGAGCCTGAGGTGATGAGTAGCCATCAAGTTCAAATGTCAAGTGACAAGTTGAGATCGTTTTGGCGAGAACAGAGCAGGAGACAGGGAGTGGGTATGAGATATAGTGTTGATGGCACTGCAGTGATGAGAGACCATGTGATTTGATAATGGAAAATTGCACCGGGCCCAGTACTGAGTCCTATGTAGCTCAGGTGGTGAGAATCTAGGGGGCAGCAAACCATTCAATCTGCCTTCAAAAGACTTTATAAAACAAATAACAAACGAGCTGATCCACAGAACCACAGTCTTATTTCAAGGTGGTGGTGTAACCAAGTGGTTAAAGATCTGGGTTGGTATCGGAGCTGTGGCACAGATATATAGAGCTATTTTGCTTTTGGGGACGCAGTGCTGTTCCATTTTGTCTCCCTGTATTTTCTTGTTTCTCCACTATTCTGTTGAAACAAAATAATAATTATTCATTTATATTACTTTGATATGTAATTACACAATTTTTGCCCAAATGGTGCAGGCCTACAGCAAACCTAAAGCTCTTTAAAAAATATATAAAACATTTTTATCAGAACGCTTTTATTAATTTTTTATCAGAAAACCCTTAGATTTTTTTTCCTTTAAATTGTGCAGCCCTATGATTAAGCCACTACGGATTATCCAAAATTTAACCGATTCCTGTCTTTATCCAGCCAAAGATTGGTCTCGCTTCACTTGCAACCTGTAGCTGACCACATCTGGCTCTGACTAAGGATGCCAAATGATTCTTTTGGTTAAAATTAAATAAATAAATAAATAAATAAATCATACCCATGCTTTTGAACGCTCTTTGAATTCAGTTAATATGAACAGGTGGAGCAAAAACATCCGATGTGTGTAAAAATATGAATCTAATTAGGCCTTGCATATATTAATCAAATGATAAGACTAATATGTGTATTAATAATATTAATACTCTTAATAATATAAAATATTAATTAAACCGAAAAACACCTATTTATTACTGTTCTTTAAAACTGACTGTTTACTTCACTACTTGTAAAAGTATTGTTTGTTTTTTTTGGCTGAAACGGCTGAAAATGAAACAAAAGGCAAGCAAAGTAAAAAAAAAAATCTGGGTTTGTCATTAAAAGATTGCAGGTTCAAATTCAGCAACGGGTGATCCACTTAACACCAAGTTGGCTACAGTATAAGCTAATGTAGGTTGCTTTGGATAAAAGTGCATGTTGAATGGCAGCAGTGGTAAATTACTAAATGGTAACAACAATAAAGTATCGAGCCATTTTGATTTTGTTGTCTTCCTCTTTTCAGTGGCTTTCAGTGGACAGTTTGCATTATTCCCCTGGCTCCAAATCATGGGGGTTTGGCTCAACTCATCCTTTAAAGGTCTGAAGAATTGGATCAATACCTAAGCCTCTTATCATCTCAACCCAAACACAACACGCAATTAATCTCTCTACTCCGATTTAATGAGCGGTTCTAAATAACACCTTACAAATAGCTCTTTGTGTTAATGCTTACATCGATCTGACAAAAAGAGGTTTTGCTGCAACAAATCCATTCAAAAGTGTCAAATACTTTATAACCAAGATAATAGTTTGTGTAACACCCTGAACTCCAGAAACACCATTTGATTTGATTTTTAAAAGGGTAGGTTAACAAACTTCAACATTTAGATTATTTTGGTTTGTCGATGCACTGTCTATTCGTCAAAAGTTTCTGGTACTTTGATACCAAACTCAGCGAGACTCCACCAAAGGAGACGCCAACACTACCTTTCATACAAACAGCAGATTTCTAGTTTCCCCATCTCCTGTTCTCTTGTTCTCTGCTTGGTGGCCACTCGCACCATTCCACAAGAGGCTCCATCATCCCGGCCAACTGCTGGGTCCTCTCTTTCCATCCTCCAACTACTGACTTTGCCATCTCTGCTCTTTTCAGCCAGCCAGCCAGCAGCTCCAGGAGGGATGTTATAGGTTTGAAGGAGACTGTGTTGCTGTGGCTGGGGTTTGTTGTCACAAACACAGTGTGGGCAGCATGCAAATCTGTGTGTGAACCCTCCCCTACTAGTGTGAGCTGCAGGGCCAATACAACAGAGGATTGGGAGCCGATGACAGCTCTGACTGATCCCAGTTCTAATGCTAAGAACATGTTGGGGGTGTTCTCCCTCAATATAACACAACCACAGACACGGTGTACTGCCAGTATATGCAGTCTGCATGCATTGTTGGGGAGTTAGTAGTGACACCACTAACATTTTTCAGGATTTTTTTCTACTGTCTTCTCAAAACATTGCAGCTTTTTCAGTAACAAGCAAATTTTTCCAACCCAAAATTAAGGGTGTAACAGATCGTAGCTGATCCGTACGGACCAGGCCCAAAGGTTCGGCACTCGTGATTTGCAGATTAATTGTAAAGTTAAACCATCGTATAGAGAGAAAGTTTATCATTTGCATGTGTTTTGTCTAGCCAATTTAAACATTCAAGCTATTTTAAATCATTCCAGCGCAAGAAGAAGCAAAGAATTCAATTTGATGCTCATGGACGACTGTCTCATAAACTAAAACAAAACAAAAACAAAAAGTCCCAGGCCTGGTCCTCAGTTGTCACTCCTCCTTTTATCCTTCCGGAGCTCCTCCGTGGGACTCAAAACCAGTGTACGCCACCGGCCTCGCTCCGTCCCCACGGCTCTCAGCACACTCTGCTTGTCACAAGTAGATTTTACAGTTTCTGAATAGATTCTTCAAAATTGTTAGCATGTGTGATTGATACGTCTTTGTATGTGAAACACAAAAACTACCATTTGAACATTTAAAAAAAAAAAATCTATGCTTTTATTTAGCAAGAATTCTTTATATTGCTTAAAAGTGCCAGTAAAGATTTATATTGTTACAAAAATTACTATTTCAAATTAATCTTACACTTTTTAACTTTTTATTCAAATATTAAGCTGCACAACAGTTTTTAACATTGACAATATAAAATGTTTCTTGAACACCAAATTATGACAATGATTTCTGAAGGATTATGTGACTGAAGACTGGAGTAATGATGCCCTGGAAATTTATCTTTGCAATCACAGAAACAAATTAACATTTTTTATTTTATTTTAATATTTTAAATGTATTTTAAATTGTGATAATATTTCACAATATTACCACTTTAACTGTATTTTTGACCAAATAAATGCAGCCTTCCTGAGAACAAACAAAGACACTTCTTTCACACAATTTTTAAATCATACTTTTGAACAGTAGTCTACAAATTTGCAAACACACATATGCTCACATATGGTCACTTACACAAAACATACTGTTTTCACAGATGGGGTGGCATAAACAACATACAAATTTAACCTCCCACTCTGTATCTGTGTGGGTAGCTACATGTCACATGCTTGCTTCTTAAAAAAGTACAGCAAGACAGCAAAGACCAAAGCACTACTGCAGTGATCCAGCACAACTTTAAACTGTGTGCTGCTGCAACAGAGCTCTGCTGCCACACATCTAACACACACATCAACCAGAAACAGCTCATATCCACTGCACCTTAAGTGGCTTCTTATGAAAATACTTGCTTCTAGTCTCGCTACTATGCGCTAAATATGTACCGTCAGAAAAGAAAAATCTCAAATGTGAGCTCAGCAATGAGATTAAATAGAGCTTAAATTAAGACTTCTGCCTCTCAGATATTTCTCCCGAGAAAAAACATGTTTTTCCTCTAGAATTTCGAAAGAGATGCTCACAATGTTTCAGACTGTGATCAGATTTGCCAAGATACCAAACTCTGCACTCAAAAGTATCTCAATATGAATGCAAACTTCTTTTCTGTCAGGACCACTATTGTCAAATACGATTGACAGTTAAGATATAGTTTGGATTGGCGGTATGGTTCTGTTCTTGGCAAGAACTCCATGCGCATCCATGCAGCCTAGCATGGATAAGAGCAGGGAGAGCAGCAATAACCCCCTTAGGGTAAACAGAACAGAACCAACATGAATGTATTGCAGATATTATAGAATTTTATTCTGATTCAGGGGGAATCAGAATGCCAAATCCTGACTGACGAGAGGAGGAGCTGGGGATGGAGGAGGGAATTGGCTCCTGAGAAACGCGATAGCTATTGATAATACTGAAGGAGCTTATATATTAATACAGTGATAGGCATTGTATTCCTATAGGTAGACGTGTATCAGCTGAGAGTCAGCTGACGCGAGCGTGACTAACGTGACCTGCCAGAACTGACGCTACGCTTGATTTTTTTGCCCTACCAACATTTTTACTGGCCCAACCACAAAATAATTTTGCTTTATAATGTATTTTGAGAGTTTCTAGATGTTTTCACTACATGTTAAAGGGATACTCCACCATTTTTTCATATTAAACTATGTTATTCCCTTAACTAAGACGAGTTGATGCATACCTCTCTCGTCTCAGTGTGTGCACTCAATCGCTCTGGCGTCGAGACACTTTGATAGCACTTAACTTAGCCCAGCTCATTCATTAGGATCCAACCAGAGAAGCGACCAAACACCTCCACGTTTTCCCTATTTAAATACAGTTACACGAGTAGTGGCGGAGTACCACAGCAATTGCTTGGGAGCACTTCGACTCGGCGCAGGCCGCAGGGCGGCCGAGTCGAAGTGCTCCCAAGCACTTGCTATGGTATTCCGCCATACGTTATAGTTATCCACTTTACATGCTTAGAAAAGCGCAACGTTTTATTTTGTGTCACCATTCTTGGTCGAGTTACACTACTAGTGTAACTGTAAATAGGGAAAACGTGGAGGTGTTTGGTCGCTTCTCTGTTTGGATCCTAATGAATGAACTGGGCTAAGCTAAGTGCCAACAAAGTGTCTCGTGCGCCAGAGCGATTGAGTGCACACACTGAGACGAGAAAGGTATGTATCAACCTGGTATCAACTCGGTGAAGTATCGGTGGAGTATCCCTTTTATGCTATCTGCAAAACCTCATCTATGTCATCCTGGTAGATACCATTTTCTAGGTGACTAATCAGCAGAATTTGCATCAAAATGTTAAATTCAACGCAGCACTGACCCAAACGGGCAAGTGACAGTTCTTATATCTGGCCCAAAATTCTCTCACTCTGGCACCGGGCCACCAGGTCATCATTATTGTTGAATCTTGCCAAGAAATTTTAGGAGAAACATTTAATACAAAGTATTTCAAAAGAAACATAACTGAGAACTCCACTAAGCATTCTGAGCTGAAAGAGGAACAGAATCTTCCTCTGGGTAGTACACACATCCATGTTTTCTAGATATCAGTTTGTATCAAAATCATGCTTTGAACAGAATACCTCATCACTTCGCACACATACACAAACATGCATGAACACATCCAGTCAAATCCACAGCCACTGTCACATTTGCCCAATCACCTCCAGTCATTATTGACAGGATGCCAGAGTAGTGAGCCAGAAGCCAAAGTCAACTATTTGCAACTACCGTCTGCTTGGCTAATTGCATACATCGTCTTTCATTTGAGGGTGATTGAAGTGCAGGAATGAATCTAGCCGGCCCGACGGAGCTTCAAATAACTGAAGTTACTCTGGCAGCATCGAGAGATGCACAAGCCTCTCTAGAGCCCTCAGCTTTTGATTCATAAGATGTTCTGAACTTCTCTTTCTTCGTGTGCTCGTTGGCTGATCTGAGACCATTAAAAATGAAAGGAGCATGCTGCCGCTCTGGAGATTCTGGCCTGCAGCACTGAGGAGTAGTTGGGCTAAATGATTCCTGTCAGTGTGTCAGAGATCCTCAAAAGTATCGTCACATGCTCACAACCGCATACCCAACTCAGATGCAGACAAACACACAGGTTCAGACATTGTGGAGTGGATGTCTGATGAAGCCTTTTCAGCTCAAAGATGGAACCCTTAAAGCTTGCGTGAGAGGTTTGCACAGGCCATCGCAAACACTTTGGCTCTCAGTCCCTGACTGTGTATGTATACATGCACATCCATAAATCCATGTGTAAAACCTGTGTCCAATTATGATTCATGGTTAACTTTATTTTAAAAACAATTTAAGATAAAAAAAGATTGCCTATTAATAATAAGCTGTATTGTATATAAAGCGCTAAATAAAGATGACTTGACTATAAAACCAGGAATATGCAAATAAATGAAATAAATAAATAAATAAACTAACTAAACCCCGCTAGTTTTCATATATGGAATGTATTATTTATTTTTTACTATTAAAAACGTAACATATTTCAGAGTAGGAGTATTACAGCTCTATCTGGGATAATGCATTCAAATTGTGCAACATTACGGTAACTTATCTAAATTGACAGCAAACAAACGGTTACATAATGAACTATACCTAATGCACAGAAAAAATAAAGTATAAACAATGTGAGCAACTGTAGAATATAAATGCTCCCACCAGTTCTATTTGAACTGTATAGATCTAACAGTGATTAAATAGTAATAATAAGGGTGGCATGCATTTGCAACCAGAGACATTCTAAAAACACGATTATTATAATTGGCCATCATTATCAAGAAAATAACCCTGGGCCCTTGGAAGTAAAGCTAGGTGGAGGGAAATATAATGCCTAAGGTAATAAAATGTAATTATTGTTACATCATATTTTGCTCCTTGTGACTGATTTTGTAGCTTTTTGTCCAACTGGTTACAAGACAATAAACTAGAATTTTTTTGTGAATGAAAAAGGACATAAAAGCAGCAAACAAAACAAAAGTTTTAAAAAGTCTCACCGGTAAGAAAATATCTTATGTTGTCTTCACGAAGACTTATATAACATGGGATGAGTAAAGAAATATCTGGGTTATTCTATCTATTCAAATCTTTCTTTTCGTGAACTTGAAAAATAAATATTCTAAGTTTGAAAAACAAACCGTTGTTCACCTGTGCAGATTGGATAGACCCATATCTCTAGAGAAAAGCAGTGCGATGTGTTCTGCCTGAAAGGAATTTCGGTGTACAGCCTTTCTGAAAGGTACACGATGCAGTAAAGGAAAACAGCCCTGTGGTTTCCATCCCTTCAGCTGACAGGAGAAGATAATGTATTTTAGATAGAGCTTATACACTGGACCGTGCTGCTGTCCATCAGTCGATCACTGCCTCGAGTCGATATCCCAGAGAGCCTGAGACATGTTTATTAAAAAGGTGGTGGGGGGGTAGAATTTGCAGGGGGCTGAAATTGGCGAGCTTGAGACCTGGATGGATTCTACACAGTTAATTAAGATAAAACGATTCAATTCAGCAAAGATTGAGTTGCGATTGAGCCCAAGCTGCTCATGGTTGCTCTGATTAGGAGCCAGAAAATGCATTTGCTGAGATTTTGATGCGAGACAATATTCCCGTTTTCAATTACACACACGAGCAACCCCCTAACTACCAAAACTGACTCATTTGCATGATTGAAATATAATTACAGCGAGATGAAAAAATGCCTGTGTTTTGTTTGGCGTTACAATTGTGCTTAATTGTTTCTGCTGTTTGTTTTTGGTTTGTTCGCTTGCTTGTTTTTTTTCATTCAGATATCAGCAAAAGCACTCGTAACAATCGATCTCTAGGTCAACGAATAAGGACAAGCATATTTTTCACATCTGGGATATAAAAGTCCACCTGTTTTCCACCATCCTCAATGCAGTAATACAAAAACAAAAAGACTAACCCCTTAACTATCATATACTATGCTGACATGGTTGTTCAGTATCCAAAATACTTTATATCATTCCTGCAGAGGAAAATTGTAAGCCTGACACAGATTCCTTTGTGGGGAAAAAACGATGGCACGAATAACACACACAAGCTGGGCAACAATAAGGAAACTAGATGTTCTCCATCACCATGTCAGAAACCTCTAATGGCGTCTCACAGGTGTTCTTTCTCGTGTTGACAGCCGCTGCTCGGCACCATTAACAACTTACTGACGGGCCTTGAAACTCACCAACCTGAGAGCGTGAAAACTGTAATCAATGATAATAATGCTCAATCATTTGCTAAGACCTTATTAACACAAGTCCCACACTATGGGACTCTGTAATATTGAGCTGTGTTTAGAGTTATGCTCCATGCGTCTGTAATTCCCTGCCTGATTCTGACAGCACTCACTCATGGTGCATTTCCTCCCACTTTTAGTCACAATTTCCTGAGCTGCATCCTTTCAATCCTTCTCTCACTGTGGAGGCCACTGCAATGGACCCTGGTCCCTCCGGTGCTACCTTTCAGTTTTTCTTCCCTCCTCATCCTCCACTTTTGGGCTGTCTGATCCATTTCAATGCCGTCAGTGGCCTTTTCACTGCTAACAGAGTCAGTGTAGATGTCTTCACAAAACGAAACAGACACGCATTCAATGTCTGCACTGATTCTAAATGTCAACAGCATGTCACCTATCACCATTCATCATCAAGAGGACGCTGCAAGGTGTACTCAATGTTTAGCTCCTATCCATAGCTGTCAATTCATCTGTAGTGTATCAAACAATCAACAATTGAGATTATTGATAGTCAATCTAAATATTTTCTTTATAACAAGCACTGCAGCATTTTAAATCCATACCAGTAATGCTCCATTAAGCAAATTCTAAAAATGTATGAGTGCAAAAATGGAACGCAATTTAAACATTAAAATGAATCCTGGGAATTATGCAAAGTGCATGGTATGGGAATCATAAATAGCTATAAACAGAAATAAACACTCCAAAAAATAAATAAATAAATAAATAGAAATAAAACAAAAAAAGAGCACATCTTCTGAAGAAATATATACATTATGTTATACAGTACATTTCAGAAGCATCTCCAAATCCCCTGTCAAAAAGATGAAGCTAACTTATAGTTTTAAGTTGAACTATGGTTTCGAAATATGAGGTTATTAGGATATTAACATCTTCATTGCATGATACTCCAAACAACATATGGCAATGCCATGGTACATTTAGTGTTTTCGTGTTGGCTAATGCTAGTGTGTTATTCTTTATTCGGATCCCTATTAGCTTCCACAAAGTGGTTTCTAATCTTCCTGGGGTCCACACATCCATACAAGACAAAAACATACAGATAAGATAAAACCAAGAAATAATTACACTAATCAAATCATCAAACTACACATCTTAGCAGTAGCAGCATACAACATACAACACATATTTGTAAGCATATCTTTACATTGTCTTCTAAATACATACGGGATTTTACTTTTTCGTATGTTTATTGGAATCATATTCCAAGCAACAGCACGTCGATAAAGCACAGTTTTTTTTCATGAAATTTGTGTGTGGACAAGCTAAAAAAAGTTGAGTCTTACTCACTTGACGCGTTCCATAGTCATGTCTAAAACCCACATATACAAGTTTTTCAGAGAAGAAACAGGGTGTATGATACTTGATTACCTCATAAAAATATACTAGCAGTCGTAAATGTAGTTAACCTTCACTAACAGCCATGATCATTTTCTATGCATATCAATAACATTGGCCTGAAATGGACAATGAAGCACTAACCTAGCTGCTCTGTTTTGAGCGACCTGAAGTTTTTTTTTTTTCTTTCTCAGATTCACTTGACCATATCATTGGGCAGTACTCGAGATGTGATAAAACGAATCGGTTATCTAACGTAACCTCGGTTATTGCGTAACGAGTATTGCGTAAGCTAGCTTATGCTACGGGAAAGATTCATCTTTTCTGAGATATTGAAGCCAAAAAATTATCCTTAATTTTGTATCCATTGTCAACGCAGTGCAGCAGCTGCAGACCTTGAGCGGGCTAGCTAGCGAGCTCATTGGTTGTTCTGCTGCAAACTGCTGCAGCCTATAGACGAACTTGAGTGAACTCGCGCCTTCATCGCATCATAGCCCGCCAGAATGGGCGTGGCTAGAGTGTATATAAGCGAGGTTCGTAGGCTGCATCCCTGGTTTTCATTGAATGAACCGAAAGACGCTTGTTGCGCGAGCACGGCCGGCTACGCAATACTCGCTCCCTCATCTAGAGAGAACCGAGGTTACGTTAGGTAACCGATTCGTTCTCTTACGAGAGGTTCTCTCGTATTGCGTAAGCTAGCTTGCGCTACGGGAACCCATTGTCAACGCCGTGCGCGCCAAGCATCCACTGCATGAGCCCCGGGGAGACCCCGGGGAGCCCTATGAGTGGGGGAATAATATTTGGCCGGCAAGAGTGCGGGCCAGTGTGTATGTAATACATAAGCACATAGTGGGAAGGGCAGACAGAGCGGCGGTGCCGGTCTGTGTGGAATGTGTCCCATCAGTGCAGCTCACCAGGAGAGCTGTAGCGTATAAAACCGCTAGTAATTTTGTCTGCAGGGCGGGCACTTCCAGATTGTAAAATCTGACAAAGGTGGAGGGGGAAGCCCAGCCCGCTGCCACACATATGTCGTGAATGGAAATCCCGCTGGACCATGCCCACGAGGAGGTCATGCCTCTAGTGGAGTGAGCCCTAATGCCTAATGGGCATGGCAGGTCTTTTGACGCGTACGCAGCAGCAATAGCGTCCACTATCCATCTAGACAGTGTCTGTTTCGAGGCGGCGATACCCTTAGTGCGCCCTCCGAACGAAGCGAAAAGCTGCTCAGAGTGTCTGAAAGAGGCAGAGCGCGCAGTATACAATCTCAGTGCTCTAACTGGGCAGAGGAGATTGGCGTCGCATTCACTATCGGATGCTGGCAGAGCCAATAGGGAAATGATCTGTGCTCTGAAAAGAATACCAATCACTTTGGGGACATAGCCGTGTCTAGGCTTTAAAATGACCTTGGAGTCATTTTGTCCAAACTCAAGACACGCAGCGCTGACAGACAGCGCATGAAGCTCTCCCACACGTTTAACTGATGACAGGGCAGTCAGAAAAGTGAAAGGTATTTAAGGTCCACCGATTGAAGCAGTTCGAAAGGGGGGGCTTTCATAGCTTCGAGAACTATATAAAGATCCCAGATAGGAACCGATGGGGGGCGCGGGGGGTTCATCCTTCTAGCTCCCCTGAGGAAGCGGATGACCAATTCGTTGTTTCCCCCGTGACTGGCCGTGCAGGGGTTCAGCGAACGCCGCGACGGCCGCCACATATACTTTGAGCGTGGATGGGGACCTGCCCTTATCCAACAGCTCTTGCAAAAACACGAGCAGTGACAACACCCTACATGTCCGTGGGTCCAGATCTCTGTCGGTGCACCATTTAGAAAACACAGACCATTTGGACGCGTAGAGTCTTCTTGTGGAAGGAGCTCTAGCGTGTATGATAGTGTTTATTACTCCTTCTGGCAAAGCGACGGGTAGTCGTTGATCACCCACGCGTGCAGCGCCCAGCGCCCAGCGCTCTGGGTGGGGATGCCAGATCGTGCCGCGAGCTTGAGAGAGGAGATCTGCTCTCACTGGAATGGGGCACGGGGCTGTCAGTGACAGCTGCGTGAGCTCCGGGAACCATGTCTGATTCTCCCAGCGCAGCGCTATGAGGAGCACCGAGTGGCACGTTTCCCTGATCCTCTGTCTTACCTGTGGCAATAGCGAGACGGGAGGGAAAACCTTAAAGCGGCCGGTTGGGCCAGTCCTGGGCCAGCGCGTCCTCGCTTTTCGAAAACAATACTGGGCAGTGAGAGTTCTCCTCTGACGCAAAGAGGTCTATCTCTGCTCTGCCGAATATGCGCCATAACTTCTGGACTGTTTGAGCGTGCAGGGACAATTCCCTTGGGGGAATATTGTCTCTGGACAGTCTGTCTGGACCGTGGTTTAGGTGGCCTGGCACGTGCGTCGCCCTCAGCGAGCGCAGATGGCGCTGGGACCAACTCAGTATGCGTTCTGTCAGATGGAAGAGTTTCCTGGATCTGACACCGCCCTGACGGTTTAGATAGGATACCACAGATCTGTTGTCCGAGCGGACCAGGACGTGGTGACCCTGAATGATAGGGAGGAAGCGCACGAGCGCGTACTCGACCGCTATCATTTCCAGACAATTTATGTGAAGGAGCTTTTCCTGAACTGACCATAGGCCAAAAACCGGCGATGATCACTGTCAAGATGACTTTTTGGCGAGATACAGCTCCCATCGTCACTCCCCGCTGATACCATCCGGCCACTGTCCAGGGCTGCAGAGCTGAGATACAGGTCTGAGTCACTCAGATCGGCTGGCGGCCTGTGGCCCAAGCCCGGCGAGACGCACGGGTGTTTAGCCAATGTTGAAGCGGACGCATGCGCAGTAAACCCAGCTGGAGTACTGCTGAGGCTGAGGCTATGTAACCTAGCATTCTCTGAAAAATTTTCAGAGGCGTGAGGTTGTTCATCTGAAAAGATGCGGTTAGTCGCTGAACACGGCCCGCGTGCTGTGTTGATAAGCGAGCCGTCATAGCCACGGAGTTTAGTTCTATTCCAAGGAAGGAAATCGCCTGACTGGGCTGTATTGAGCTGACTGTGAGACCCAAGCTGTTCAGATGACTGAGGAGAACTGTCCTGTGAGACAGAAGCTCCGTGTGTGATTGTGCCAAAATCAGCCAATCGTCCAAATAGTTCAAGATTCACAAGCCCTGGCTCCGCAGCGGTGTGAGCGCCGCATCCATGCACTTTGTAAAAGCCTGTGACGGGGATTTATCGGAATCTGAAAGTAGGCATCTTTCAGATCGAGAGAAATAAACCAGTCCCCCTGGCGCACGTGCGCGAGGAGTTTCCTGGCTGTAAGCATTTTGAACGGTCTTTTGCAAGCACTTTGTTCAAAAATCTGAGATCCAAAATTGGTCTGAGGCCGCCGTCTTTCTTGGGGACAAGAAAATAACAGCTGTAAAACCCCGACTCGCTCAGAGAAGGTGGCACTCTCTCTATAGCCCTTTTGCACATGATAGGTTTGCTATTTCTGAACGAAGCATGCAGGCTGCTTCCGTGCTCACAGTAGTTTCGAGCCGCGCTCGGAAGCGGGGAGGGCGGCGATCGAACTGTAGCAAATAGCCCTGTTTTATCGTGCTTAACACCCATTTGGATATCCCTGGGATAGCTTCCCACGCTTTGAAGCGTAACGCTAGAGGGTGAATGGCCAAATCGCCCTGATTTCCGCACACAGCGAGCTGAACAGAATGTTTGAGCGCGCTTACTGTGCTTATACATGATGGCTCGCAAACAGCATGGACAGGCTGTTCTGTGAGTGACTTCTCGCTTGAAGTGAATGGGGAAAGAGTCACATCTGTTAAGTGATGCGCGAGCATAGTCACGGGCACGGGACTTACATACAGGGAGTTAATTGCTGGCCGTGTGACAGAGCGCACAGAGAAGGGGTGCGCGCACGGGCTCGTGGGCGCGTTTATTGACTCTAACACTCGAGCGGGCTTGGCCCGCTTTATGGGAGTGGGCTCTGATAGGGACACGGGGAGTGTAATTGTCTATTAGTAAGCGTGAGCGCTTGTGTGCCGGCACGAGACTTACATATGAATGTGACGACCCGATTGCTTTGGATGGGGAGCGTTTTTTATGATCGCCTTGAGACGCGAGCGCGGCGCTATGGGCAGAGTGTTTATTAGTAAGCGTGAGTGCTTCTGAGCGGGCACAGGACCCGATCACTTGGGATGGGCGGCGTTTTAAAGTCACTCTTAGATGCGCGGGCGGCGCTCGGGGAGAGGTATATGTTAGTAAGCGTGAACGCTCGTGGGCGGGCACGTGACTTACATTCATAACCTGACTGATATGAGTCTTTAATGGCCGTGTGAGCGTTGCCAGTAAGCGTGCGCGCTTGTGAGCGGACACGTGACTTACATTCACAGCCCGACCAGTTATGAGCACTTGAGTACGGCGGCTCGCTGACGGCGACAGCTGGCTGTTTTACATGTGACGTCCCGGTTGCTTGAACGGGGAACGTTTTGTGAAAACATTGTAATGTACGAGCAGCGCCGAAGGCGATGTGTCTGTTAGTAAGCGTGAGCACTCGTGAGCGGGCACGTGACTTACATTCTTAACCTGACATGTATGAGGCTGTTCTGGCCGTGACAGAGCGGGCAGAAAATAGGCGTGGGCACGTTTCCTACATCTAGCACTCGAGCAGCATTTGCCAGCTTTATGAGAGTGGGCTCTGCGAGAGACACGGGGGGTATCGTGCTTGTGTGTAGGGGTGAACACCGAGATGTGAGCACATTTTCTACACTCAAGACTCCAACGGCGTGAGCCGGATAACCAGACATTATACTCACTTTGAGATTTCTCTGGGTCGCCGCGAAAACGGCGGATGTGTGCAGGCGAGCGGGTTGCATTACCGGCTCGTTGGCTGCCGAATACACCGCTGCAGTAGCCTTTTCTAAGGGGACTGACAGGGCGAGACATTTCGACGGCGGCGCGCAAGCCCGTCCGGGTCATGCAGAGAGCTCGAGAGGGCTCTGCATGACGGGCGAAACAGGGACACGAGGGCAGGGTAGCTCTCTTGTAACGTAAAGAGAGCTAGCCGCGTGCTCGTTGGTCGAGCAGTTACTGGGAATAGTGTTTGTATGAGGGCGCGCGCATTAGTAGTGGGCACGGGACCTACATGTGACACAGATGATGCCCGTCCGGGTCATGCAGAGAGCTCGAGAGGGCTCTGCATGACACGCGAAACGGGGTCGCGAGGGCGGGGTAGCTCTCCTGTAACGTAAAGAGAGCTAGCCGCGTGGCGCTGTGGTTAAAGACTTCGATTCGAGCCAGCAGGGTCGACATCAGAAGTTCCTCGCAGTGCTCGCATCCTCCACGAGAGGGCGAGGGCTGCGTGTTCCTGGCCCAGGCAGAGAGCGCAGATGACGGTCTCCAACGCTGAGCGGCTCTGCAAGAGCCACAGGAAGTGCGAGACATCTTGAAAAAGACGTCTCGCTGCTCTTTTAGGAAGTGTAGAACACAGAATACAGAATATAGAGCTTAAAAGGATATGTCGCCGGATAGCGTAGCTCGCCGGATGGCTGAAGGTGGCGAAGACGGCCGGCTTCTTCAAGCGCTGTCCAAGCTTGCTAGATGCCCCTCGAACGGCGACACGGCTTCTGCAGTTCAGAGATGCGAAGAGCTTCGCTGAAGAGATGAAAATCAGGGATGCAGCCTACGAACCTCGCTTATATCCACTCTAGCCACGCCCATTCTGGCGGGCTATGATGCGATGAAGGCGCGAGCGCCTCTCATTGGACGCGAGTTCACTCAAGTTCGTCTATAGGCTGCAGCAGTTTGCCGCAGAGCAACCAATGAGCTCGCTAGCTAGCCCGCTCAAGGTCTGCAGCTGCTGCACTGCGTTGACAATGGATACAAAATTAAGGATAATTTTTTTACTTCAATATCTCAGAAAAGATTCATCTTTCCCGTAGCGTAAGCTAGCTTACGCAATACGAGAGAACCTCTCGTAAGAGAACTAACGATTGCACCCACATCTTTTAAAACCAAAGATGTAAGAAACACAGAACATTTCCTGGCCACAGCTATACCTTTTTCCCATATTGCTTAGGCTACTATATAATCTATATGTTCAGACCAAGACAGCATAGCTAGGCTACTATTAAGTTTCACGCCCAGCAATTTAACACTTGTTACTTGTTCCACTGGAGTTCCATCAATAAATAAATCCAAGTCATCAACCTTAGTAATATTATTTTTGTTATCAAATATGATACATTGGGTTTTTTTTCTATGTTTAAAATTAATATATTAGTTCTAACTCTATTAATTGTTTGCAACTCCTCACTTAAGTTCTTCTGAAGCTCAGAAGACCGGAAAATGTCTTTACGTTTGTCAATGTCAACAATGTCGTTGTAAAGGTGCACGTGCATGTGTTGATTTACCTTTTTCATTGCGATAATGTGTAGCCATGATCAGATGGTCAGATCTGCCATTTTCCTAAACTACTGGTTTTGCATTATTTTAATTCAGAGACTATGACAAAAGTAGGTGTCCTGGGACTGTTAATTAAGTTACTGAGTCACTCACAAAGCCCCTCTGTTTGTAGTTTGCCACACGAAACGGATGGTGCCTGGACTTGATTGAATTACTGATACTGATGCGCTCATGAGGTCCTTGTCTCTGATTAGTAAACAAAAAGAACTACTATGGCACATGTGACTCATCACCATTAAGCTAAAAGTCCAGTGATTCCCCCCTGGGGGTTTTTCGCTTACACACACAGAAGAGAATTGTGCAATAAGACAATTGGCAGTTGTAGCAGATATTAAACTCATCAAATTCGAAGTACACACACACCCAAGACACGGGACTGCAGATGACCAGGAGTTCATCCGGCCACCATCGTTCAATGAACTCTGAATACACATACATACATACACACGCACACACAAAGAGACAATCATTTGTGGCCACGTGTGGTGAAAAGTAACGTTTCAAATGTATAAAATGTTTTCTGGTTGTGCCTCATGGGTCCCTTGTGACCAAATCTGTATAACTGTAAGTTTTATAATATGTGACCAATTGGATATTCATTTAATCACGAAGAATCATGTATCTTACTCTCACTAACTCACAATCACGCCGTACTTGGGACGGTTATAATCAGAGAAACCAAAGAAGATTGAATCATTAACCCAAAATGTAATATGATGCATTTTTTTTTATTAATACCAGTTTAGAAGTGTATTGTTGCTGAAAGTTTTATCTGCTATGCACATGACCCGTAGGCGTGTACTTCGCGGACCACAAGGTTTGCCGACACTCCTCCTCCAAAACGATTGGACTAGACATGTAAGAGAGGCGTGTCTCGAGCTCCTTCAAAACACACCGCCACGCTCTCTTCTGTGCAAAGAAAGTTTTTCTAAGCCAGGGAGAGATTCCAAATTTCCTGCAAACTCCAGCCGGAGCTCTGCACTATTCTTCATCGTCGTTTTCCTACTTTGTTTTAATTTAAGTTTTCTTTTATTTGATCTACCTCAGTTTGATAGTTGACTTCGGTCAGTGTACTCACGAACGAAACAAGGCTAAGATTTATCGTTTCTCGTACGGGCCGCAGATGAAGCGATCGCAAACATCTGCCTCCTATCGGAAGACGCTCCAGACACTCCAACTCCGCGACCAGCCTTTGTCACACAGCTGCACACAAAGGGGACTGTAAAAGCAAGTAAATCTAAAGATAAACTGCTGCTTTTAGGTTGTTTAGATTAATTTTAGAAGCCTTTGGGGTCTCGTGTTGAACTGCTGTTTTTGAACTGTTCTCTCTCTCTCTCTCTCTCTCTCTCTCTCTCTCTCACTCACTCTCTCTCTCACCCATTCTCTCTCTCTCTCTCTCTCTCTCTCTCTCTCACACTCTAACTTTCTCTCTCCAAATACGTTGTATTGCAATCTTTTGTTAACTGTTTGTTTTGATATGCATATTTACTCCTGCGTGATTTAAGTAGTTTATGTAACCATTAGTTGTGTTATTAAATTCCATAATCTTTTGAAGTGAATCTGTCTCATGGTCCTATGCTTTGAAGTCTCTGTGAATGTCAAAGATTTAAGTTCTACCCAGCTCTACCTTTCGTAACTATTTTTAAACATCTGAAAGTGCCGTATACGATAAAATATTTCCTTGTGGCCACAGGAAAGTATTCACTCTGTTTACAGGCAGGTAATATTGTGATATAAGGAAGTTTTCAGCTCCAGTCTGCTGGACGGACAGCTAGACGGATAACTGAATTGGAAACACATGTAAATTTACCCTGATAATTTACCTGACTTAACTGACCTAGATATTAATAATTACTACGAGCGATCGTGTTAATTATTCATATATGGTGAGGTTTAGTCCATTCCCTATTTGGGATAATTTAATTTATGTATGCGATTACATACTCATGATCTAATGAATAATATTCCCCATTTGAGTTAATAATTTCCCCAAAACAAAAGTCATTGTCGCTACAAATGGTTGTAGGTCAATATCCATATAATCCAGTGCTCTTTTTTCTGGTAAAATCTATCGCGTTATTGTTTTTCGCAGTGAGAAACCGCACCAAATGATTCAGACTGAATCTTGAACCGATTCACATCATGGTAACACGTTTGACCAAATCGTGGAAAAGAATTGACTCACAAGAGTGATTCATTCATTAATTGAGGATCGCTAGTTCTGCTTCTAAACAGACACGAGAAAACGTAGTCGGTTACCTAACGTAACCTCGGTTCTCTCTAGAGAGGGAACGAGTATTGCGTAAGTTTAGCTTACGCTACGGATAAAGTTCATCTTTGCTCGAGATATTGAAGCCAAAATTATCCTTAATTTTGTATATATTGTCAACGCAGTGCAGCAGCTGCAGACCTAGAGCAGGCTATATAGCGTGCTCATTGGCTGCCTTGCGGCAACTGCAGCAGCCTACCAGTGAGCCTGGCGTGACGTCACGCCCAATGGTGGCGCTTCGCGCCCAATACGCGTCACAGCCCGTGCAAAGGGGTGTGGCTTAGCGTATAAAAGCGGGTCTCAGAGGCTGCTTCCCTGGTTTTCATAATCTGAAGCGAAAATCGCTCGAGGCGCTAGCACGGCCGGTTATGCAATACTCGTTCCCTCTCTAGAGAGAACCGAGGTTACGTTAGGTAACCGAGTACGTTCTCTTACGAGAGGTTCTCTCGTATTGCGTAAGTTTACCTTACGCTACGGGAACACTTTGTCAACGCCGTGCGCGCCCAGCAAGCGGGCCGACACATGTATAAACATAAGCACCCATGGGGAATGCAGAGCGGCGCCGCCGGGCTGCATGTACATGTATATCCAACCATATTAGTGCAGCTCAACCAGGAGAGCTAACGTTGAGGTAGCCTGCGCAACAGTGATGTGGGCAGATCATACACACATTAGACTGATAGAAGTCTGGCCTGCAAAGCGGGAACTTCCAGATTATAGAATCTCACAAATGTAGACGGGGAGGCCCAGCCCGCCGCCATACAGATGTCGTGAATGGAAATTCCACTGGACCATGCCCACGACGAGCCCATGCCTCTTGTGGAATGAGCCCTGATGCCCAGAGGGCATTTCAGACCTTTTGACGCGTAGGCAGTAGAAATCGAGTCCACTATCCATCTGGAACCTGGCGGTTCACGTAGGACACAACAAACATGTTGTCCGAGCGGACTAGAACGTGTTGGTCCTGTATGAACGGGAGGAAGCGCTTCAGCACGTTCTCGACCGCCAGCATCTCCAGACAGTTTATGTGAAGGCGTTTCTCTCGGTCTGACCACAGGCCAAAGACCGGTCTGCCCTCGAAAAGTCCGCCCCAACCTGAGTTGGAGGCATCTGTCGAGATGATTTTACGGTGGGAAATCGCTCCCATTGTCACCCCCTGCTGGTACCAAATGGCCGCTAACCAGGGCTGCAGAGCTGAAATGCAGCTCTGAGATATCCTGATTCGCTTGTAGCCACGCGTCCACCCCTGACGGGGTACGCGGGCGTTCAACCAGCGTTGTAGCGGGCAAATGAGCAGTAAGCCCAGCTGAAGCACTGCTGCAGTTGAGGCCATACAGCCCAGCATCCTCTGAAATTTTTTCAGGGAGGCGGTTCTGCCCTTCTGGAAAGATGCGGCTAGGTGTTGAACACGGCGCGCGCGCTCTGTCGACAACTGAGCCTTCATAGCCACGGAGTCCAGTTCCATCCCTAAAAAGGAGATTGACTGGCTGGGCCGTAATGAGCTCTTGGTCCAGTTGACCTTGAGGCCCAATCTTTCCAAGTGACTGAGAAGCATAGTTCTGTGAGATATCTCTGACTGTGCTAGAATCAACCAGTCGTCCAAGTAGTTCAGAATTCGCACACCCTGACATCTGAGGGGGGCGAGCGCAGCGTCCATGCACTTCGTAAATGTACGGGTGCCAGGGACAGGCCGAACGGGAGGACGGTGTACTGATATACCTGGCTGTCGAAGGCGAATCTCAAGAATGGCCTGTGACGGGGTATAATCTGTATCTGAAAATACGCGTCTTTCAGATCGAGAGATATAAACCAGTCCTTCGGGCGAATTTGCGCGAGAATCTGCCTGGTTGTAATCATTTTGAATGGTCTCCTCATGAGAGCTTTGTTCAAAAATCTCAGATCTAATATAGGCCTCAGGCCTCCGTCCTTCTTCGGTACGAGGAAATAACGGCTGTAAAAGCCTGACTCGCTCAGAGAAGGCGGCACCGGTTCTATAGCTCCTTTGCACAGCAGTTTGGCTATTTCTGTGCGAAGTAGATGTGCTACTTTCGCGCTCACTGTCGACTCGGTCCGAGCGTGAAAACGCGGGGTCGGCGAGCGAACTGTAGTGCATAGCCCTGTCTTATTGTGCTTAGCACCCACTCTGAAACCCCGGGAATGGCTTCCCATTCTTGTGCATGTGTGGCCAGGGGAAGAATGGCCTCCGGGTTCCGGTCGCCGCACACTGTGGGCTTCAGGAACTGAAACGGAGATGTGGGATGAAGCGCTGAGCTCGCTGACAGCCGCTTTGGGCTGGTTTGCACGTAACGACCCGATTACATTGAATGGGGAGCGTTTTACAATGGCTTTCTGAAGCGCGAGCGGCGCTTGAGGCGGAGCGACTGATAGTACATGCGAGCGCTCGTGAGCGAGCTCGTAGCATACATTCGCAGTCTGACCGGAACGAGTGCTTAAACACGGCGGCTCGCTGACAGCGATGGCAGGCTGTTTCATATGTGACGTCCCGGTTACTTTGAACGGGGAACGTTTTCTGAGAGCTTTGTAGCGGTTGAGCGGTGCCGGAGGCGAGGCGTTTATTAGTAAGCGTGAGCGCACGGGGACGGGCACGTGACTTACAATCGCAGCCTGACTCATATGGGTGTCTATATGCGGCGGCTCGCTGACAGCAACAGCTGGCTGTTTTAAATGAGGTGACCCGGTTACTGTGAACGGGGAGCGTGCCATGAACATTCTGTGACGCGTGAGCAGCGCCGGAGACAGTGTGTCTGTTAGTAAGAGTGAGCGCTTGTGAGCGGGCATGTGACTTACACTCATAACCTGACTTACTTGAGGTTGAAACGGCCGTGTGACAGAGCGGGCATGAGATGGATGCGAGCGCGAGTTCGCGGGTGCGATGTCTACATCTAACACTCGAGCGGCATTTGCCAGCTTTATGAGAGTGGGCTCTGTGGGCCTGAGGGACACATGTTTTTGAGTGCTTGTGTGTAGGGGTGAACACTGGGACGTGGGCAGATTTTCTACACGTAAAACACCATCGGCGTGAGCCGGATACACAGAAAATACACTCTTTATGAGATTCCTGTGGGTCGCCGTAAAAACGGCGTTTGTGTGCAGGCGAGAGGGCATTATAGCCGGCTCGCTGGCTGCTAAATAGTCTCCTGCAGTAGCCCTCTGTGGGGGGAATGACAAGGCGTGGCGTTTCGACGGTGGTCCGGCCGCAGCGGGACTTAACCGTCTCTTCTCCCTTGGTGTTAGGAGGGCTTCACTTGCTCGGGTTTCAACACAATCCTCGGCCGGAGTCCCCGCAGGGGAGGCGGCCTGTGGCGGCTGTCCGAGCGCGATCTAGGGCGGCCGCCCCGTCGACGCTGCGAAGCGGCAGGCTTGGCTGGACGCTGAGTGGAGCTTCTAGCAGGCAACTTGTCACGTGAGCGGCCTGTGGCTGAGCTAGAGCGTCGTGGCAGAAACAAATTCATGGCCTCCGAGGTCTTCTGTACTTCGGAAAAGCGATCCACGATGCCGTTGACCGCTGGGCCGAAGAGACCTTTCTCCCTTTCTTCCCTGGGGGAGAGCGGCGCGTTGAGGAAAGTGGCGCGCTCAGACTCCCTCATGTCTGCGAGCGTCAACCAGAGTTGCCTCTCTGTGACGGTTAGCGCAGCCATGGATCTGCCCATGGCCTGAGCTGCGGTCTTTGTAGCGCGGAGGGAAAGGTCCGTCGCGCTCCTTAGATCAGCGATCGCAGCTGGATCTGAGCCCTTCTCGTCCCATTCGCGGAGGAGGTCGGCTTGCAGGATCTGCAGAACGGCCATAGAGTGCAGGGCGGAAGCAGCCTGTCCGGAGATGCAGAAGGCGCGGCCGACGAGAGCTGACGTGGTCCTGCAGGCTTTAGAGGGGAGCGCAGACTTTGAGCGCCATCCAGAGGAGGGCGGGCAAAGGTTCGCTGCTACCGCTTCTTCCACTTGGGGGATGGAGACATACCCCCTCTCGGCGGCCCCGTCCACGTGGGAGAGCGTCGCGGAGATACTGGTGTGGAGCCTCGCGGAGAAAGGTGCATTCCACGATTTAGAGAGTTCAGTGTGGAGCTCCGGCAGAAAAGGAGCAGGCCTTGAAGCCGGTGGCTGATGGCGGCGCTGAAGAAAACAGCCGTCCAGGCGGTTAAGAGCAGGCTCCTTGGGCGGTGACCACTCGAGGCCGAGGCGGTCGACGGCCTTCACCAGGAGACGCATCAGCTCGGCATCCACACCCGAACGTGTACGTTCGGACTCCTGGATGGAAGCAGAGGAGGAGTGGAGAGATCCAGGGCAGAAAAGGATATATGTCGCCGGATAGCGTTGCTGGCACGGAAGGCTGAAGGCGGCGAGAAGTCGACTGGCTTCCTCAGGCGCTTTCCACTGCCGGCAGTCGCTGGTTTCAACGGCGGCGGCTTCTCTCGGATCCAGCGGAATGAAGAGCTTCGCTGAAGAGATGAAAATTAGGGAAGCAGCCTCTGAGCCCCGCTTTTATACGCTAAGCCACACCTCTTTGTGCGGGCTGTGACGCGTATTGGGCGCGAAGCGCCACCATTGGGCGTGACGTCACGCCAGGCTCACTGGTAGGCTGCTGCAGTTGCCGCAAGGCAGCCAATGAGCACGCTAGATAGCCTGCTCTAGGTCTGCAGCTGCTGCACTGTGTTGACAATATATACAAAATTAAGGCTTCAATAATTTTGGCTTCAATATCTCGAGCAAAGATGAACTTTACCCGTAGCGTAAGCTAAACTTACACAATACGAGAGAACATCTCGTAAGAGAACGAGACGACACAAGATAGTTGCAGAAATGTTTTGCGGGAAATGTTATCAGGTTAGTGTAGTGTGCTCTCGCTTGCCACTGCCAGAGGATTTATCATTCAGGCTGCTGGGCTCGTGCCTGGTAAATCGGCGCCACCCCATGTAACTTCCATAGTATGGGGGAAAAATACTATGGAAGTCAATAAGGCCCATCAACTGTTTGGTTACCGACATTCTTCAAAATATCGTCTTGTGATCAGCAGAAGAAAGAAATTCCTACAAGGTTTGGAAAAACTTGAGGATGAGTAAATGATGAGAATTTTCATTTTTGGGTGAACTATCCCTTTATAAGGATCAGCTGGCGATTATGATAACTATTAACTCAGGACATGTGCGTGCACGCAGATGTTTTTTTTTTTACCAAATATAGAATATCTTAAAGGGACTGCAGATGTAAGACGGCGACAAAAAAAACTAAATTATTTATTAATTTGATTATATAATTTTATAGAAATCATAATATAATATAGTATATATAATATAATATAATTATAGTCGTGTTAAAAAGTTATATTTCATCTTATCACAACTGCCTATTATTATATTATATTGTATTATATTATATTATATTATATTATATTATATTATATTATATTATATTATATTATATTATATTATATTATATTACAAGGCCGCACAGAGAAAGTGTTTTTTGCGTACACACATGCTTTCAGTTGTTCCTACATTTCTTTTTAATACATTTAGAAAAACTGTTGCACAAAAATGTATTAGTGAATCATGATTTGTAGATTTCACGTACCTGGTGCGTAAGCATGCTCAGTGAATGAGAACCAATGTTCTTCCACCAAATGCATGCAGTTTTTTTTTTTTTTTTTTTTTTTTTAACCGCAAGAGGGCCAAAAGTTACATAGGGTACCTTTCAGTAAAATTGTTAGCTATTTTTTGCGCAACACTAATGTTCAGATTGACAAAAATGCATCCTGGTTGCAGCACTGATTTTGTGCTAGGCTGTTCAACTCAACAACTCCCCCTATATGTTTATTTTTTGTTGGTATATTGTTGAACCTATTTAATATAAGTAAATTGTAGTAGGCCTATAACAAATCTATTTGGATAAATGCAAGAGGCCACTTCCAGCTGGTCATGTGATTGCATCATCACCTCCAAGAAGAAACAAAAAAAAAACTGCTTCTTCTAGACCACAGATTTGCCTAGAGTCTCAATCTCATGTGAGTGTCCATCATTTTAAACATATTTGTCAGAAATATGATTAATTTTGTTCCGTGCAAAACAATTTTAAAAAGGGAAAATATTACTAAACTGCACCTGAGGTTAGCTTTATATCATGCCATAAAATTCTAGCTGCTAGTCAAATATCGAATCTACTTTTCCACCTTGAAATTACAGAAACAAATGCCAGTGGAGAATAACAGGCAGTAAAGAATAAAAACAACTCCTTGTTTTGATTAACATGCATGCCAAAACCATAATTTATAAGATTATTAGATTATCACATTTATCTTGTAGCCCTATATTATGAGGCTCATGGGTGGTCAATCTGCACCAAATGCAAATTTCATTTGGCATATTAATCAGATTAGCATGTAAAAGTTGATAAAAAAATCTATAACAATAGAATGCGAAGGGATGAGGGTAATGATTCTCTTAGACATGTGTAGTATAATTAAATTCGATACAACCTGTAAAAAAAAAAAACAACGTAGCTTTCTGTTTATTTCAAATGGAATTTATGTTGTTTTTCTCACTTGCAAAGGTAGTAAGATCGATGAAAGCTCAAATTCAGTTCAGCCTTTTTTTCTGTGACATGCTGAATGCTCTTCATGCTGATGCTGAAACAAGTTTTTTTTTTTAAAACTAGCAGAGCTGTTTTGAGACCCTTAAACAAAATCTATTTCATCATTCTTTCAATTGTGATACTCACGTACGAGTCATAGCAAACGAGTGAAAGGAACTGCACAGGAGCCTGAGTTGTGAAGGAATGTTGTAGTTTCCCTTTTCCTGTCAGGTCTAAAACATTTGACTTCAACGCAGGAAAAAACAAGCTCAGCTAACTCTATAGCAATTAAGCCAAAAAGCCACTTCATACCGCACAATCAAAGACAAGAGGCAATCAAGCAAAGCAGACTGTCCTCCACATCAGTTAGCCTGCATAGAGACACAGCACCTTCTCCTCCAGCAACAACAAAAAGACCCGCCTTCGTCCTAAAGGAGCAAAAGCACTGTGTTTATGGGAGATTACATTCAGTGGCGGAGAGAGCCCAATTACCTACAGCAAATGTACTGCGTAGAGCCAAAACCCATGGCAGCCCACAGCGAAACAAAGTGATTTTACAGCTCAATTTTAATCTGCAGGCTTTGGCCTGGTGTCCGGTTCCCCATGTGGGCCTTTTAAAATCGGATTTATCGGTACACTTTAAAGCAGACCAGTGGCCAGGGCCGGATTAACCATTAGGGCAACTGGGCACTTGCCCAGGGGCCCTTGACATCGAAGGGGCCCTGGGCACCAGGGGCGGAGTGGCAATCGGGAGAGTCGGGAGTTTCCCCGGTGGGCCAGTAGTGTTTCGAGGCACTTGGGGCCCAAGCGAGGGGAAGAAAAATTTATTTTTTTACATTTTAGATAACGGAGCGTATATTTGCACTAAGTGCCTGTCTTTTTAGCAAAAAGACGCCCGTCACGAAATAGCTACAGTGGCGTAGGTCGTAGAGCGTGAAGTGCGTGAAAGAGCTGTTGTTGTTTGTGCTGAGTGATTTAAAGAAATGTGTGCACTTTGCTCACGCGATTAGCATGGTGTTTTCCAGAGGTGGAAAGAGTAATAAAATATTCTACTCAAGTAAAAGTACTACTACTTCAATGAAATTTTACTTAAGTACAAGTAAAATTACCGGTCAAAAAATCTACTCAAGTAAAAGTAAAAAGTAGCTTATTTAAAATGTACTCAGAGTAAAAGTTACTTTTACTTTTACAGAGTTACTTTTTTAACAGCGGGGTGGGCGACTCTCCCGTGTATGGTTGTAATGGTAGGAGATTTTCACAGTATGATAACATCTATTATTATTATCATCAGTTAAAATGACAGTTAAATTAATGAAAACAGGTTTTTTTTTAGTTTTTTTTTTTTTTGCTTTTATTATAACAAACTTGAAACCATTTGTTTGCTTTGTTAATTAAAATTTTTTAATTTCAATAAAACATGTCCAATCAATTAAATTTGATAATTGATAATGAATTAGATTAACAACTTATTTTTAACGTTAATAATTTATTAAAATGTTTAAGAATAATATTGTCCTATGAAATGTATTTATTCAGAAAATTAATGTTTCTTTTTATGATTTAATCCAAATATATTATCAAAAACGGTGGTAATCAAATTTAAATTTAAACTTGTGTCCTTTTGGGGAAGCGCTGCAAAAACGGATTTACTAAATTAAACCATGAACAAAAAATATATTCCTTTAATGTTTAAATAAAATGTATTATTATTGTTGTTATTATTATTATTTTGAGAAGTAGAATAGTAATATATTTCTGTCATAATTTCTCCTAGTAAAACCGAACTTTTATTTTGACGGGTTGTAGTGAAGACCAAAAATGTAGAAAAGTGTTTCAAAGTGTAGTTGACAATGGTTTTGTTTTTCTCAAATAAAATGATGAAAATGCTCATTAGGCGTTCTCTCAGAGCAGCTCTGGAAATGTTCATGTATCATATCCTCAAATTGTTTGTGAGACGCTGAAAACACCTGAAATGTCACGCCTACTTGAGTATGTAGTAGAAAAAGCGGCGCAGCTCAGCAGAACAAATAGGGATATATTTACATGCAGTATTTTTGTGCTTAAATATATTCAAAGACCATGTCGCGATTGGATTTATTGCACAGTTCTACTTTCCATGTATTCATGCATCCATTATTTTGCGTGTTTTACGTGACATCTGCGTTATGTGAATTCCATTTTCATGACTGGATTCTGGGATTCCCTCTGCATCACGTAAGTCATTCGGCCTTAAAGGGTTAGTTCACCCAAAAATGAAAATTAAGTCATTAATTACTCACCCCCATGCTGTACCAACCCCGTAAGGCCTTCGTTCGTCTTCGGAACACAAATGAAGATATTTGTGACCTGATCCAGCAAAATGAGTCACAGTGACCCAAATTTCAAAATTGAGATTTTGGTATTAATGGAAAGAGGAGACCATAAGCTTTCAAATGATATCCTAATCAAAGTCATGCCTTGAATGGTTGTGAAGATATACACATTTGAACTATGGTCGTCTGCCCTCTTTTTCCAATTGAAAACCTGAGAAAATCGCTTTTAAAGTTTTTTGCCCTTTTTTTGTTGATATCTTTCAAAATCCATTGCATTTAAAGGGATAAACTATTTATTTTACAGCTTAATTTGACCAAAGACATTAATATATATATATAAATGCTATTAAACCAGGCTGAAGCTCAAATTATTTTAAAGTTTTTATTTGAATAAATAATTTAAAAGTACCTTTTACAAAGATTTACTAAAATCAGAAAGACTGAACAGAGGTGCTACATTTTTGCTTGAGAGAGAGGGTGTGTGTGTCTGTTTGTGAGTGTGTGTGTGTGTGTGTGTAAGAGAAAGTGAGAGGGGCAGAGAGACAAGGAAACAGAGATCAAATAATGCTAGTCTATGCAATCATATCTTTGCTAGTTGACAATAACAGTGTAACAAATTCATAACGGAGATTATGAAATTCTGAGGCTGAAATTCGCATCCGAAATTTTCGCACGTTAAAAATAAAATCGACCTCACGTTATGTCAATCACGCTTGCACACTGTCTACGAAACTTTCATCCGTTATATATAAAAAAAAAACGTAATTTTTTCGCATCCGTAGCAAGCAGTTTGAATGGTGTTTTGACAATTCGGAGCCACCGAATCAATACGAAAAAACGCATCTGAAAAAAACGCGGACTCAGTGTGCAATGGCCAGGGGGCTTGATGACGCTTTGGTAACTTTGCTCTCTTTTGACAGCGACATTTCTCAAATTAATAATATTTAATCTTTCTGAGGAGATCTGCTAGCTTGTTTATTACACAGAGCGCTCGCTGCGAGTCTGACAGCAGGGTGGCTGGACCAATCGCGTGCCGGTCAGTCGAAACGGCTTCCCATCGACAAATGATCAGCATTTGTGTACATTTCTAAGCCTTTTGATTGGTTCTATACAACGTGTAACACCATTTGGAGAGCAGAGATAGTGACGTTTCAGGGGATACCCGGGAAATGCTCAGAGGTGAGATAGGAGTTGAGAAAAGCAATGTTCTTTTCCAGCGAATTTAGTAAAACTTTGTACACTTTAATAGTAATTTAAATACCTTTACTCAATTATCTGGACTACGAAACTTTGGGAGATTATTTTTGAATGTCTGTTCTTTGAAATTAGCAACAAAAAAAAAAAATCTATTATTTCATAGTTTTTCCACCTAATCGGCCCATATCTTAAAATGGAACGTTGCGACTTCCGACTCATTTCGCCAGATCGGGTCACATTTATGATTAAATCTGAGAGGTTTATGACAGCTACATAGGCTCCCTAAGGGAATGAAACTTGACGGCCCAGAGAGTCATTAAAGAAAATGTTTAAATATTCCATGTCGCAACAGTGGCTCAACTATAAGTTTATCAAGCGACGAGAATACTTTTTGTGCGAAAAAAACAAACAAAAATAACGACTTTATTCGACTACTCCTTTTCTCCTTGTAAGCCTGAAACGAGACTTCGAGAGATTTCCACGACGCATGCGCGAGAATTGCGATCTCCTTCAACTACTTCAGTTAAGTTCTCGCGCGTACGCGTCGTGGAAATCTCTTGAAGTCTCGTTTCAGGCCTACAAAAGGAGATTTTTGCAAATTTTTTTTAATGAAAGATCAAAAGGATAAACAATGCAGATTTATTTTTTACAGCCATTTTTGATCATATTTACCAGGGGTGCTATTAATTCTGACCACAACTGTGTGTGTGAGCACAAATATACAGTATACTCAAACACATACAGCTATATAAATAAATAGTGAAACATTTAAACTAATTTGCATGTAGATATGTGTGTGATAAAAAAATGTTTATAATGTATTCATATAAGTTTAATCCTGCCACCTGCCACCCAAATCCAAGTTTAATTCAAAAAGCCCCCAAAAAAACGAAATGCTGCTCTGATTAAATTACATATTAAAGGCCTATAACCTGCACAAACATATTTTATAGCTGTACTTTTTGAATGATTTTTCCCCCTTATATACATTTTGCTACTTTGTGTTTGGATTTTTCTTTTCTTTGTGTAGCATGACTGTAGTTTAACTACGAGCAGCTTGACAAGCTAAAGTTTTAAAGTAGATTCCCCAACACTAAAAAAAAAATCCTGGTAGTTTTGAAGTAACACTCAGATCTCGGTGGCTATTTCGGATTAAAGATTGACTTTGAAAAGGGAACCATGGTACACTAACCAGGATGAACCAGAGGGGAGCAGCTGGGAAAGGTAATTGCCTAGTTGGTGCCATGTGAGATGAGTATGGAGGGTGTTGCTTTATCTGTGGGCTTTAATATAGGAGTTGAAGTTGGAGGAAGCACAGAAGTAGAGAAGCAATTCGCTTCCATTTAGATTTAGGCTGCCTGAACCCAAGTGAACCCTGCTTAGTGCTGTTAATTAAATCTGAAAGTGAGGTCAAGGGCAAAAAGGAGGGTCAGAGTAGGATGCAAGACGAGAGGAGGGGAAGCTAGTCTGATCTTATCGAGGAGTGCAGACCATACTTTGGCAAAAAATAATGCAAATGAAGCAGAGGTCAGCAAGTTTTCCCAACGAGTGCAGCCCCCCTGCTGGCACAAGTATCAACTTTATACGGAAACATTGGGAGAGAGAGGATAATGGTGTAAAGAAAATTGCTAGACTGTACTTATCCATGTCAAATCATTAATTCAGAGGTTGAGCTTCAGTTTCAAAACAAATGAGACTTTAAAAATGCAGTTTGATGAAAACACACACTTTAGTTGTGTCCCAAATGACCCACCATACTATGCACTTATACACTATGTACTTACGCACTAGGTTCTCAACCTGTAGTGTATGCATTTTATAAGGTTATTTAGTCCGATATATCTTTTCTATTTGGAATTTTCAGTTAACACACTTGCACTAAATGCCAATAGAATAGTGCACAAGCATATAAATTGAGACGCGACATTTTACTTTGAATAAAATTCACCAAATGTTGAGTTAGATGTATTAATTCCATATGGTGAGCTTAATTACAGTACGTCTGTAAGAAAAACTATGAAAGTGGAACTATAATATTCTCACCGAGCTTTGGTTGTGTTCTACATGTAACAACCTCTTGCACTTAATTACTTGTCATAATTAATTTTAAGCAGGATATAAAATTATTTATTTTTATATTTTACAGGTGTTGAAAAGAGTATTGAGATGACAGATGATCTTAAGTTAAAGGTGGGCTAGAAAAAATTCTGAATCAAATAGCTCTGTACCTTGAGCATTTTATAAAATTTGAATGGATGTAGAAATTGCATGAGAATTCAGCTGAAAGTGCTTTGAAAAACTCCTGTTGCTATTACCATATGAAATGGACTCCAAAATTATAACTGTCGACAGCAACTGACGTCTCTAAAAGGGTCTAAACATTTTGTTCCTGAATTCAGTTTGCAGAAGATTATCCATTTTGGGGGCGAATGACTTCTAAAAGTTGATTGTAGAGAGAAAAATCTCAATTCTACAGCTGAAATTGGAGAAGCCTTAGGCAAAATGAATTTCCCTGAGGCAGCGTTGCCGAAAATTGACAAATGGCTTGGAACCATGAGAAAACATTTTTGAACATATTGGTTTTACTATTATCTTTGCACTAGTCATAGTCAATATTTTTGATATCTGAGGCCAGACATATAATTCCTTCCGAGCTTTAAAAGTGGTTTCTTCTTTTGAAATGTATCATCTGATTGGGGAGATTTTTGATAAGCCTTTTACTGAAGATGAGAACTGCTTTTAAAAATATCTTTGCTTAATTCCCAAAAGAAAACATCTTATCTGCCAAAATATTTATAATTCTATGGATATTACTGGATATGTTAACTTCTCACTTTATATATGTCTGTCTGTCTCTATCTATCTATCCATCTATCTATCTGCCAATAAACATTCAAATTGCAAGGCTTTTAAACCTCTTTTTCAAAACATTCAAATAAGAATTTGTACAGCTCTGTCAACATTTGGCTTGAAAAGTTTTGCTTTTCCTGTTAAAATTTGCAGTTTTAATAATTTCAGTACATTTTAGATCTACTTCTGTACATTCAGTATAGTGATAGTGTTTGTTTATATACAATGATAGGTAATATTCAGTCCAGTGTTTTTACATGCTATGATTCAGTGATAAATTTCATATTCTGTTTATTAATTTCAGAAACGATCTTTAAACATTGATGAGCAATCATTAAAAGTTCGTCACCTGCATGACTAGAAACGTCTCTGGTTACGTATGTAACCCTAGTTCCCTGAAGGGAACGAGACGCTGCGTGACAACGCATTGGGAACGCCCCTGCGTGAGTCGTCATGAAGCACGTATGAAATCAGTCCAATGGCGAGACGGAACGTCATAGGCGGGTGATGTCATCGACCAGGAAACTATATAAGCACCCCAAAACACAAGCGCGTCAGCTTCTGATAAGACTGAAGCAAGTGCTCACGGGCATGCTGGGAGTATGGCATAGACACGCAGCGTCTCGTTCCCTTCAGGGAACTAGGGTTACATACGTAACCAGAGACGTTCCCTATCAGGGAACTCGAGCTGCGTGACAACGCATTGGGAACGCTAATACCAACGTCGCCATACGAGCAAGTGTCCGTCGTGTGAAGTCAGAGCGCACATTCGGACGAAAGCACCTGCGCCCCTGGAGTGGAGCTGAAGTCAAGATGATAAAACTTCACGAATGTGTGCGGTGAGGACCAGCCTGCCGCATCACAAACATCCTGGATAGATACTCCTGACAGGATAGCCTTAGAGGCAGCCATACTCCTGGTTGAATGAGCCCGGACAGCCAAAGGAGAAGGCTGACCGGCAGACTCATAGGCAAGTGAGATGGCCTCGACCACCCACTTGCTCAACCTCTGCTTAGATACTGGACAGCCCTTCTTAGGGGGTCCAAAGCAAACGAATAGCTGTTCGCTCTTCCTCCACAGGGCAGCTCTGTGGACATAAGCATCTAGGGCCCTAACAGGGCAGAGCAGATTTAGTTTCTCTTGGTCCGACGTCAGAAATGGAGGAGGACAGAAAGCCTGCAGTACAATAGGCCTGACCACATTGGTTGGTACTTTGGGAACGTATCCCGGCCTAGGGAGGAGGAAAGCCTTCACCATGCCTGGTGCAAATTCCAAGCACGAGGGAGAGACCGACAGAGCTTGAATATCTCCTATTCTTTTTAGTGAAGATATAGCCAGAAGAAAGATAGTTTTGAGAGTGAGGAATTTCTCCGAAACTTCTTCAATGGGCTCGAACGGTGCTAGAGAGAGACCTTCTAGAACAACCGCCAGGTCCCAGGTCGGCACCCTCGTGCGAACTGCTGGCCTCAGCCTCAGAATGCCACGAAGGAAACGGGTTACAAGTGGGTGTCTCCCGAGAGAAGCTCCACTCGAAGGGAAGTGGTAAGCAGATAAGGCCGCCACATACACCTTCAGTGTGGAGTGGGATAACCCTGTGGAGAAACGCTCCTGAAGGAATTCCAGTACTGCACTGACCGGGCAGTTGACTGGGTCCAACTGGTGTTCTCCACACCAAGAGGTGAACATTTTCCACCTCAAGGCATATAATTTCCTAGTGGCCGGAGCTCTGGAGTGGAGGATGGTCTCCACGACCTCAGTCGAGAGACCAGAATCTATGAGCTGGGCCCCCTCAGAGGCCAAGCCCACAACCTCCATAGATCTGGGCGGGGGTGAAGTATCGACCCGCTCGCCTGAGAGAGAAGGTCCCTCCTCAACGGAATCTCCAGAGGAGAGCCGTCGAGGAGAGAAATTAGGTCCGAAAACCAAACTCGGGCCGGCCAGTACGGGGCTACCAACAGTAGACTGACCCCGTCCCGGCGAACCCTCTCCAGAACTCCTGGGAGCAGAGCAATCGGGGGAAATGCGTACAGGCGTGACCTCGGCCACTCCTGTACCATCGCGTCCAACCCCAGAGGGGCTGGAGGACTTAGGGAAAAAACACAGTTGGCAGTGTGATGTTTCCCTGGATGCAAATAGGTCTACCTCGGCACGACCGAAATGTTTCCATAGGAGCTCCACCACCTCGGGGTGGAGTCTCCACTCCCCGGGCCTCAGCCCCTGCCTCGACAGGATGTCTGCCCCCTGATTCAAATATCCAGGGATATAAATTGCCCTCAATGAAAGAAGCTTCCCCTGGGACCATAGAAGGATCTGGCGAGCCAGCTTGTATAACGGGCGCGAACGCAGACCCCCCTGATGGTTTATATAAGAGACCACCGATGTGTTGTCTGACCGGACAAGAACATGGTGACCTCTCAGGTCTGGGAGGAAGTTTTTCAGAGCCTGAAACACCGCCATCATTTCTAGACAATTTATATGCCAATGAAGATGATGGTCCTGCCACAGACCCTGGGCTGAGCGACCACTCATGATCGCCCCCCAGCCTGTGAGAGAGGCGTCCGTCGTTAGTGTAACACGACGACACGGGGCCCCCAACACAGGACCTAGGGACAGGAACCAAGGTTCTTTCCACATAGCCAGAGCACGGAGACACCGTCGCGTGACTCTGATCTTGCGGAGCGGGTTTCCCCTCGGGGAGAACCCCTTGGTCCTGAGCCACCACTGCAGTGGTCTCATGTACAGCAGGCCGCAAGGTATAACGTTGGACACTGCTGCCGTAAGACCCAGAATCCTCAGATATTCTTTCACAGTGAGTGACTGGCCTAGCTTTGCCTGTTTGACGGCTGAGAGAATCGAAGCTATCCGAGCAGGAGACAGATGTGCCTGCATCGTCGTCGAATCCCAAACCACGCCCAGAAAAGTGGTCCTCTGTACTGGAGAAAGCACACTCTTTTTGGCGTTGAGCCTCAACCCCAACTTTTTGATATGGGCGAGAACGACATCTCGATGCCGAATCGCCTGATGCTCCGATTGAGCCAGAATCAACCAATCGTCGATATAGTTTAAAATGCGGATGCCCTGGAGTCGCAGCGGAGCCAGAGCTGCATCCATACATTTCGTGAAAGTTCGGGGAGACAGTGCTAGGCCGAACGGAAGAACCCGATACTGGTACGCTTCGCCCCCGAAAGCGAACCTCAGGAACTTCCTGTGTTGTGGAAGGATGGAAATGTGGAAGTATGCGTCTTTTAGATCTATCGTGACAAACCAGTCCTCGGACCTGATCTGTGACACGATCTGCTTGAGAGTAAGCATTTTGAATTTGAGCTTCGCTACTGAGCGATTTAATAGGCGCAGATCTAAAATCGGACGCAACCCCCCATCCTTCTTTGGAACGATGAAATATCGGCTGAAATAGCCCAGCTCTCTGCTGGGAGGAAGAACTCGCTCTATAGCCTCCTTCAGCAGGAGAGTTTTCACCTCCTGTTCCATAACCAGAGCCTGCTCGGGGCCCACCACTGTGGGCAGAACCCCTCTGAAGCGAGGTGGGCGTGATCTGAACTGAATCGCGTACCCCTTCTCGATAGTCTGCAGGACCCAATGAGATACATTTGGAAGGCTTTTCCACTCTGCCAAAAATTCTACTAAGGGTACCAGTCTCTCGAGACTGGCCTCTGGAGTATTTTGAGTGGCAGACACAGTGCCCTGTAACGGCGCACCGGCAGGGAACAACTGGTCTGACCGCTCTAAACCGCTCCTCAGAGCGGGCGAGCGTCCCTCGGGAAAGCGCTCGCTGGGACCGTCTACGCCCCGGCACGCAGGCGGGGTTGGCAGAACGGGCCCCTGAGGGCACCGAGACAGAACGGGCGCCGTGTACAGCGGCGAACACCTTTCTCTCTCGGTGGGGACCACCCTCAGCATCCTGACACCCTTGGCGTCAGGGCTTCTTCGACGAAGCCTTCCTGGCGACAATAACCGTCCTCAGATCGGCTTTGCCCCTGGAAGACCTCGTCTGAGAGCGCCGCGCCTCGGCCCAGTTTTGCTGGGGAGGAGCGCGAGACGCGACACTCTTCTTCTGTTGCGCCCTGTGTGAGGAGCTACTCGACGGCCGGGGCTGCTTCCGCCCAGCAGCCCCGGGGACATGCACACGGAGGGGGAGGAACTTCTGGAGCGCCGCTGCCTGCTTCTTTTCCTCCTGAAACCTCTCGATGACCGAATTCACTGAGTCACCGAAGAGGCCAGCAGTTGACAACGGCGCGTCCAGAAGAAAAGATTTTTCTCTCTCTTTCATGTTTGTCAAATTTAACCATAAGTGCCTCTCCGTGGCCACCAGGGCTGCCATAGAACGGCCGACTGATCTGGCCGTCTCCTTGGTGGCACGGAGAGAGAGATCGGCTGCCTGACGCAATTCTCTTATAACATCAGCACTTATCTCCTCCCCCTCACTAATGCCTTTTAATAAATCTGCTTGATATGCTTGCAGGATTGACATTGTGTGAAGACATGATGCTGCTTGTCCCGCCGCCGAGTAGGCTTTGCCCACCAAAGCCGATGTATTTCTTAATGGCTTGGTGGGCAACGCCGGTGTCTTAAAGGACGATGCCGTATTAGGAGAAAGATGGCTCGCCAAAACTTCCTCCGCCTTAGGCATCGCCCCATAACCATAAAATATTGATCCAGAAATATTAGAATAAACAGATGTTTGCTGAGAAAATATTCTGGCTGACACCGGTCTATTCCATGATCTCGACACCTCGGTGTGGAGATCAGGAAAGAACGGAAGACACCGGCGTGGAGGTGCAGCGCGAGATGGCAAAAATCTCTCATCCAACTTGCTTTTTATTCTAGACTCCTGTCTATCAGCTGGCCACTCAATGCTTAATTTTTCAACTGCACGAGTCAACACCTCCATAAGCTCCTCACTAGCAGGAGACTGAAGTGACGAGTCCCCAGTCTCTGCTGTATCAACACTTTCAACATCCAATTCCTCAGAACTGGATAGTTGAAGTGTTGGTGCCTCAGCCCGGGGGAAAGAAACCGCAGCGCGTGCTTCCACACCGGGATCTGAGGCACTGGATCTATCAGGTAAGGGCTGAGATAAGGCAGAGCCCGTCTCAATCCCCGCTGATAGATCCATTTGCGATCCCCACGATTGAAGCCTCCGCTGTGCCTCGGCAGCAGCGGGACCCGAACCGCGGGGAGCGCGCACCGAACCACTCTCCTCGAAGAGGGCTCGGCGGGAGCGGAGCGTTTTTAATGACATACGCTCGCAATGCTCGCAATCAGCTCCCTCGAGAGCTGACTGGGCATGCTGTACTCCCATACAAACAACACACAGATCGTGAGTATCTCCACCCGTGATATAACATGGGCAGGGATGAACACACTTTCTGAACTGCTGTTTGCTCGCCATATTATATATATATCGTCTCTTATAGTTTTTTATATATGTGAAAAACTCCTGCCTAGCAATTTCTAAGGACAGACAAAAACACTTTGAGACACAGACTGATATATTCACACATAGAGCGCTTGCTGAAGACTCAGAAGCTGACGCGCTTGTGTTTTGGGGTGCTTATATAGTTTCCTGGTCGATGACGTCACCCGCCTATGACGTTCCGTCTCGCCATTGGACTGATTTCATACGTGCTTCATGACGACTCACGCAGGGGCGTTCCCAATGCGTTGTCACGCAGCTCGAGTTCCCTGATAGGGAACTATAGTTATAGGAACCCTGAAGCGCTCAGCGCTTAATTTACTCTCATGCTAAATTATTTTCAATTATTATTATTTTTGTTTAAGATGCATCATTTGGGGGCACAATTCATTCCCTTACAAATGCCTATGGTAGGGGCTCTCTGTCTAAGTAATTATGTATCCTTTAAGGCTGCTGAGATGTTTGTCATCCCATCAACAGCACAACGATCGCCAAGACCCTCATGCAACAAGACGCTTGGAAAAAGAAGCGAGAAGCGAAAGAGAACGAAGCTGTCAGGGGGAGGAAGAGGTGTGATCTGATCCCTCACTCCTTCTTGCTGAGTTTGGAGGGAGAGCGAGATGGTGGGTGAGTTGTTTGACTAATGCTCTGTTAGCTAATGTGTCCAGACCACCCACTGAGTTGCACCCATCTGTCTGGCTCTCATATTGTCTTGTAGTAGTGATGTGTGCTCGGTTATATGAGCCCAGCACTCTCAGCCCTATTCTGGGGAGGCGCGTGCAATATTCCCACTGGTAACAGCAAGCTGGCGGGAGTCTGCTCTGGCTTTCATGAAAATGTATGCATTTTTCTGCTGCTTTACACCGCTAGATGTGCCATCGTGTTTTCGTTCACATGAGAGTTTTTGGGGGGGGGGGGGCAGATATATTTAGTCAAACTGCACAAATTGGAAGTTATGGCCAAAGCTAAACTCTGATGTAATATGCTGCAAACTGTAAATTGTGTTCTGAAGAACACAAACATCTGTAGTTGTTGTATCTTAGAATAGAAACGTCTTGTTTAGTGCCACAGGAAACCCCAACCGGCAATGTGAAAGGAAAATAGTTCAGAATCAAACATTACAGTGCATAGTTCTCTTTTGCAACCCCCACTGGAACCGAGTGAACTGCCTTGCTGCCTATTACCTAGTGCTGCCTTCTAATACAGCATCCTAACTAAAATGGATATTGATAAAAAGTATCAAAAGTAATAACTTTTTTAACTTTAATAAGGAATAATCTTTACTTAATTTATACAGTGAAGACAGTGTTATTTTACATTTGATTACTTTATTCAGTCTCTGTAGGCCTACATGAAAACGTCTCAGGTTACGTATGTAACCCTGGTTTCCTGAGAGGGAACGAGACGCTGCGTTTGAGACGCGGTGGGAACGCCCTGCGTGATTGCGTCGTGAAGTACGTGTATAATCAGTCCAATGGTAGAAGGAGACGTCATAGGCGGGTGACGTCATGACCAGGAAACTATAAAGCACCCCAGAAAACAGACCACATCAGCTTCTGAAAAGGCCTGAAGCAAGTCGATCACAGGCATGCTGGGAGTATGGCAAAGCAACGCAGCGTCTCGTTCCCTCTCAGGGAACCAGGGTTACATACGTAACCTGAGACGTTCCCTTTCAAGGGAACTCGAGCTGCGGGTGGGAACCCCATACCCACGACCCCATATGACAGATGCCTGTACTGTATGAATAAAAAATAGCACACTAAGACACAAGCACCCTAGACCCAGGAGTGGAGCCTAGGTCCAAGTCATAAAAACAAACAAATGTATGCGGTGAGGACCAACCTGCCGCACTACAAATGTTGTGCAGCGAAACCCCAGATATTAAGGCTTTCGAGGCCGCCATACTCTTAGTAGAGTGGGCGCGGACAGCCAAAGGTGAAGGCTGTCCGGCCGCTTCGTAAGCAAGTGTAATAGCCTCAACTACCCACTTGCTCATAACCTGCTTGGAGGCAGTGCAACTTCTCTTAGTTGACCCGAAACAGACAAATAACTAATCTGATTTACGCCACAGGAAAGCTCTGTGGACATAAGCATCCAAAGCCCGAACAGGGCACAGCAGATTAAGCTTTTTCCTGATCAGGAGAGTGAAAAGGTGGAGGACAAAAGGCCTGCAGAACTCTAGGACCCGAAACATTAGTGGGTACTTTAGGAATATAACCCGGCCTAGGGTGAAGAAAAGCTTTAACCATGCCAGGAGCAAATTCCAGGCACTAAGGAGCAACCGAAAGGGCTTGTAAATCACCTATTCTCTTCATAGAGGAAATTGCAATGAGAAACAAAGTTTTTAATGTAAGGAACTTTTCTGAAACCTCTTCAATAGGCTCAAAGGGAGCCAAAGCCAAGCCTCCCACTACCATGGCCAAATCCCAAGCCGGTGCTCTAGTGCGCTGTGCAGGCCTAAGCCTCAGAGTGCCACGGAGAAACCGAACAATGAGAGGATCTCTCCCCAAAGATGTACCACCCAAAGGAGAGTGGTAAGCAGAAATAACCACCACATACACCTTCAAAGTGGATGGGGATAATCCAGCAGAAAACCGTTCTTGCAAAAAATCAAGTACTGAACCAATCGGGCAGCTAACAGGATTACAATTGCGTTCTACACACCAAGTAGAGAACAGTTTCCATTTCAAAGCATACAGTCTTCTTGTGGAGGGAGCTCTAGATTGGAGTATGGTCTCCACGACTTCAGTCGAGAGACCTGACTCTATGAGCTCGGCCCCCTCAGGGGTCAAGCCCACAGTCTCCATAACTCCGGGGGAGGGTGATAAATTGTGCCCCCTGCTTGGGACAGCAGGTCCCTCCTGATCGGAATCTCCCATGGAGAGCCGTCTAGAAGACACACTAGGTCCGAGAACCAGACTCGGGCCGGCCAGTACGGAGCTACTAACAAGAGACTGGCCCCTTCCCGGCGAACCCTCTCCAGAACTCCCGGAATCAGAGATATCGGGGGAAATGCATACAGGTACAGCCTCGGCCACACCTGACCCATCGCATCCAGTCCGAGAGGAGCTCGGTGCGTGAGAGAAAACCACATTCGACATTGAGTTGAATCTGATGATGCGAAAAGGTCTACTTGAGCACGACCAAATTTCTCCCACAGGAGCTCCACCACCTCGGGGTGAAGTCTCCACTCCCCGGGCCTCGGCCCCTGCCTTGACAGGATATCTGCTCTCTGAGCCAACACTCTTCTTGCCGTTGAGCCTCAGCCCTTGCTGTTTCAAATGGGACAGAACGGCATGTTGATGCCGAACTGCCACCTGCTCTGAGTGAGCTAAAATCAGCCAATCGTCGATGTAATTTAACACACGGCGTCTGAGAGGACCCAGAGCCACATCCATGCATTTCGTGAAAGTGCGGGGTGATAACCCTAGGCCGAACGGAAGAACCCAATATTGGTACGCTTCGCCCCCGAAAGCGAACTTCAGGAACTTCCTGTGATGAGGTTGGATGGAAATATGAAAATAAGCGTCCTTCAAGTCTATCGTCACAAACCAGTCCTCGGACTGAATTTGTGACACTATCTGTTTGAGTGTAAGCATCTTGAACTTGAGTTTCTGAACCCTGCGGTTTAAGAGACGCAGGTCTAGAATAGGACGCTGCCCCCCATCCTTCTTCGGAACAATAAAGTGGCGGCTGTAAAACCCTGACTCTCTGCTGGGAGGGCCAGACTCTCTCCTAACCCTCTCTATAGCTCCTTTTTGCAGAAGTGTCAGTACTTCCTGCTCCATAACCAGAGCCTGCTCGGGGTCCACCACAGTGGGAAGGACCCCTATAAATCTGGGCGGGCGAAAACCGAACTGAATTCTGTAACCCGATTCTATAATCTGCAGGACCCAATGAGATACATTTGGCAGAAGTTTCCACGCTGCCAGAAAATCTACTAAGGGTACCAGCCTCTAACCGGCAGGGAACAACCGACTTGACTGTTCTACGCCCCTCCTCGGAGGATCGTTTGGGGACGCCGACACCTCGGTGCCCTGAAACGGATAACCGGCAGGGAACAACAGAACTGACGGCGCTGCGACTCCCCTCAGAGTGTCGCCCCGAAAAGGGCGCCGAGGAGAAGCGATTCCTCGAAACCGTTTCTCCCCGGAGGGGACCACCCTCAGAAGCCTGACAGCTTCGGCGTCAGGACTTCTTCTTAGCGACAAAGACAGTCCTCAGATCTGGCCTGTCTTCAATAGGCTTCGACTGCGACCGACTTTGGTGGCACGGAGAGATAGATCTGTCGCGCGACGTAATTCACGAATTGTGTCAGCGCTGACTTCCTCACATTCATCTAAATCCCTAAGCAGGTCAGCTTGGTATGCTTGCAAAATAGACATGGTATGCAAGCATGCCGCAGCCTGACCCGCCGCCGAATATGCTTTACCCACCAGCGCTGAAGTTGATTTTAGTGGCTTGGTGGGTAATGCCGGGGCTTTAAGAGATGACGCTGACTCAGGAGAGAGATAAGCTCGCAAGCGTCTCTTCAGCCTGAGGCATTATCATATAACCCGCATCCTTCATCCCCATAACATTGCTGTAATTATGTGTTTGGGGATTAAAGACACGAAAAGACACCGGTTTATTCCACGACCTCGACACCTCAGTGTGGAGATCGGGAAAAAACGGGAGTCCCCGGCGTGGAGGCTGAACTCTGGATGGCAAAAATCTCTCATCTAATAAACTCTTTTTATTTTTGCTAACATCCTGATCTTCTGTTTCTGGCCACTCAATATTTAATTTAGAAACAGCACGAGTTAAAACCTCCATTAGCTCCTCATCTACAAGTGTATTGCGATATGGCGTGTATTCATGTTCACTTGCATCAATACTAACGACATCCAATTCCTCAGAACTGAATAGCCGCAGCATTGGTGCCTCATCTCGGGGAGAAGAAACCGCAGCGCGTGCTTCTCCCTGAGATAAGGCACTAGATCCAGGTAAGGGCAGAGAAAGGGCGGAGCCCGTCTCAAACCCCGCTGTTAGATCCATTTGCGACCCCCAAGACGAGCGTCGACGCTGTGCCTCGGCAGCAGCGGGACCCGCGCCTCGGGGAGCGCGCACCGAATCGTCCTCCTCAAAGAACGCCCGGCGGGAGCGGAGTGTCTTCACAGACAGCTTCTCGCAATGCTCACAGTCAGCTCCCTCGAGAACTGACTGGGCATGCTCCACTCTCAAACAAGCAACACAAAGCTGATGTGTGTCCCCACCCGTGATGAAACGAGGGCAGGACACACAACGCTTGTACTCTTGTTTCGCCATTATAGATAAATTGTGCAAGACAGACAACAATAAATCAGACAGGGACAGTTTACAGAGAGCGCTTGCTGAAGGCACAGAAGCTGAAGCGGTCTGTTTTCTGGGGTGCTTTATAGTTTCCTGGTCATGACGTCACCCACCTATGACGTCTCGTTCTACCATTGGACTGATTATACACGTGCTTCACGACGCAATCGCGCAGGGCGTTCCCACCGCGTCTCAAACGCAGCTCGAGTTCCCTTGAAAGGGAACTACTGTTAGACCAACCTGAAAAACTTTTCTTTATTTATTACAGACTGTTTATTGTCTTCAATAATATTTGAAAATTATATTAGTTAGGCTAGTAGTTTTTGCTGTGGTACAGTATAAAACGTTGCTATTGCATAGGCTGACTATGCAGGGACAAAAAGTTTAAAAGTAAACATATTAACATACGTAGCGTAATGTCTAAAACGGAACAGTTGGAACATCAACTGCTGGGATCAAATCTACATTACCTGTGTCTTTCTGAGACTTGGATTACAGCTACAACTCCTGTATCGGCATTTATGATTCCGGGATATAAAGTATACAGACGGGACAGAGGAAAGGGAAAAGGGGCCGGGGTCTTGATTTACGTAAAAAAACAGTATTGACAGTCATCAGACATTCCAGATCAAACTATAGAGTGTGTTGGTGTTACAATCAAACTATCGCCTCAAATGTCATTTATTGTACTTTGTCTATATAGACCACCAAATGCAACAAGTGTTTTTTATCCTGGTTTAACAAAAATTTTAAAAACATATGAACGAAAGGAAATATTGCTCATGGGTGACCTCAATATAAATTGGCTTGATAAAGGCAAGAGAAAACACTTAAAAGACATCGCAAACTCAATACAAATGACACAATTGATTAAAAAACCTAGAATAACAAAAACGTCTCAAACTTTGATAGACCTAATATTCACCAATAAACCAGACAGGATAGTTAAAACATATAACCTAATAACTGGACTATCCGATCATAATTTTGTACTAATAGCCAGGAAATTAAATAAATCAAGATACATAAATAAAGAACAATCAAATAAACAATGCAAATTTCCTCATATTCCTCAAAAAAATCAAGAACATTTTAAAAATGATTTAAATAAAATTGATTGGGCCTCCAAAATTGATAAAGAAAGCTGTGTAAATACATGCAACAATATTATAACTGCTATAAAGAATAAAATTGATAAACATACACAGCTCAAACATAGAAAATCAAATAAAAAGAGGCTCCCATTTTTTAATGAATACCTGTGGGATACAATGAAACAGAGAGATAAAGCACTCAAGGTTTCTCTTAAAACAAAATTAACCACTGATTATTACATTTATAAATCTCTGAGAAATAAAGTTACCATGCTGCTTCGAAAAGCAAAAGCAAATTTTTTTCTAAATTTAATCAATGAGGCAAAAGGTAATTGTAAGAATCTGTGGAGAAGCATGGATAAATTAATGGGAAGGAAAAAAATAAATCAGGAGCATTTAAAACTCAAAATCAATGGGATTGTTCAAAATGAGGGCTCTATTCTGGCTAAACATTACAATGATTATTTCTTGGATTCTGTATTAGATCTCGCGGAGACTTTTCCTGAAGTGAACTGCTGCGGATATGATCATGGGGATGGTAATGCGTCTCACTGTCGGTTGCAGAATATAGATGAAGACAAAATTTCCAAAATAATATAAAATTAAAAAAATAGTAAAGCAAAGGATATATTTGGAATTGATACATCACTTTTAAAAGAACATATAACTATTCTAACTCCTGTATTAATAATGAATCAATCTATAAAGCAAAACCATTTTCCTTTGGCGTTAAAAAAAGCAGTAGTCAAGCCGATTTTCAAGTCAGTAGGCAAGCTCTGTGCGTCAAACTATCGACCTATTAGCATTCTGCCAGCCATCTCTAAGATCTTTGAGAAGGTGGTGGCAGAACAACTAATAGAGCATCTCGACCACACTGATGCATTACATCCTTGCCAGTTTGGGTTCAGGAAAAGATACTCCACAGAGTCTGCGTGCTGCTACTTGATAGAAGATATTAAATCCAGTCTTGATGGTGAAGGTGTGGTGGGGCGGTCTTTCTGGACTTGAGAAAGGCCTTTGATACAGTTAATCATCAGCTTCTCATCAGCAAACTATCTGATTTTTTTTCTTTTGACACAAATACAATAGCATGGATCTTACCTTAATGACAGACAACAATGCGTTGTGGTTGACAACAAAACAATCACCATTAAGATCTTGTAGCATGGGAGTGCCACAAGGTTCCATTCTGGGCCCCCTGCTTTTTACCCTTTACATAAATGATCTACCAACTGTGTGTAAGAGTAAAATCATCATGTATGCGGATGATACGGTACTATATGCACATGGTAAAACTGCGGAAGAAGTCGCTCAAAAACTGACCAAAGAGATTAAGAAAGTTTCTTTGTGGCTGAGAAACTCATGCTAGGCATTAGGCTTTAAAAAACATAAAAAAGTTATCAAATACAATAAAATTTTATATGGCACAATTCAGATACATTCGAAATTACCTTACAATCGAGGCCTCAGGAGTCTATCTGAATGCAATGATAGTTCCTCATTTTTGATATTGTATGACAAGTTGGTCACAGGCTACTAAAACTGCCCTCAAGCCACTTGAGTCATTATATAAAACTTCTCTAAAGATTCACGATCAGAAAAGCAGACGATTTCATCACTGTCATATTCTTGTAAAATACCAATTTCTCAGCTTTGAAAATTTGATAATTCATACAAATCTGTGTTTGATGTATAAGACCCTTTAATCTTTAAATGAAAATGCTGCTCCTCCTCTAAAACATCTCTTTGGGCTCTGAAACAACAACTCGAGCCACTAGATCTACAGTGCGAGGGGAATGCAGGATCCCTAAACGCAGGACAGCATTTGGAAACTCTGCTTTTTCTGGTGTGGCCGCTCGTCAGTGGAATATGTTACCTACAAAGTTGTTTAAAAGCACAAGTTCTTACACGTTCACACGCCAGGCAAAGAAATGGCTTTTATTAAATCAATGTTGTTCCCATATGTGACCAGATGTATGTATGTGTGTATATAAGTGTGTGCTCTAAGCCTAAGGTCTGTATATGAAAGGTGTGAACATTTCCTTTTGTACATTTTTATTTTGTCATTGTAAATCTTATTATTCATGTACATTTTTTATGTATCTTAGCTTAACATCAGCCTGCCCAGGGACTACGGGTGAAAATTAGCTCTTGAGCTAAAACCCGGTACAATGCATCTTCCCCTTTGAGGTTAATGTTTATTGTACGCTGTCCCTGTTTCTCTAAATAAAATAAACAAATAAACAATACCTATTTTTATTTATTTATTTATTACTGTTTTGTGGTGGGGCCACAGTGTGAACCACTGGCCCGACTGGGTCCAGTAGGGAAAGTCCTTAGTGTTGAGCCCTGCCTTATCATACAATGAGTAGTATGCTGTTCCAAAATCACGAAACCTTAAATTGTTCACCAGGTTTTGAAAAAGAACCAACATCTTATTTTCCCTGCAAGGCATACACATACGAAAGAACAAAATTAGAGGTTGTCAAGAATGTCAGAAAATATATCAACATAGACGTTCATGGCAATGATTATAATACTCCATCTAATCATTTTGGAGGTCTAAATTGCCGTCCTCGAGCTGAGGTTGTCAGATTGACACTAATTTATTTGGACCGTGTTCAACAAAACACAGTCCCTGCGTTTATTTTTATTGATGTCGAGCAGGAAGCGGCATACGGCTGCTGGCAGCCACCCTGAATTATGAGGAAGGTGATTACAGCCATTCTATCGCTCTCTCCATAGCCAAAGATCAGTGAGACCGAGAAAGACAGCTCTTGTAATCATACTTAATAGTCTTGTTGTTTGTGAGTGTGCGTGGTAATGATGCTGGCACTTCAGCATGGGCTTACAGGGGACCCACTATTGTTTCATCGTCTCATTGCCTTCCACTGGCACCACAACAGGTGCCTAAGTGAGGTTCCTAGCCAGTTACAAAAAATAAAGATTATAGTCCATTTTTTAAGCTTCTCTGTCTATACCATTGCTTAATCCCAGCAATGGATCTAATGACCATGCATTGAGTGGACCAATCACTGTAATGGACTTCGACTTTCTCAGGATTCCATGTTTATGGCCTCCATCTCCATGTTATGATCCTCAAAGTGCTGTTTGCTAAATTAATGACGTGAACCCTCTTGTTCTTTTGGCATCAACATCTTGTTGTTTTATATACTTCTGTTTCATTTTGTGACCTGAACAAGACTTAGCATTTAACTTAAAGCGCATTTGAATGATGTTGGCATAGTCAGTGCCGCGTTTTGTCAAGCCTGTTCGGCATGCCAGACAAATCAAACCCAATGCACAAGAGTGTACACGACACGGGAAATACACACTCAAGAGAATTAGAGTGATTGATTCTCTCAGAAAAATGATTCACCCTTTTAATTTTGAGAAAAGCAATGATAATGTCCAAGGAAATTCATGTTTCCTCTCACTGAACGCGATAAACTATTTTTATGTGTGATTATATGTGACATTTTCCTGGTCTCTTTTGACCTGAATCATCTCTACTAGAAGAGTAATGGAGTTCTAAATTAGGGTTCAGGAACAGCTAGTTCATCTAATCATGATGCAGTATAAACAGCTCCTTGAAAGCATAAATACATTGATTTCTGTATTTATTATAACTTCAGTAAGTAGTTCTGGCGAGCATGACAAGTCTCTCTAACTACATTACACTTAAGGATTATATGAACAGGTTAACACATGTAACAGTTTCAGGGAAAAAAACTAATTAGAACAAACTAGTCTCAATGACAAAACTTATTTAAAGGAATAGTTAACACAAAAATAAAATTGTCGTTTACACACCCTTGAGTCATTCCAAACCTGTATGAGTTATTTGGGGGAAAGCTGACTTAGTATGTATGAACCTAAACTTCTTTTTTTTTTTTTTTTTCTTATCTGGTGTTTTACAGAACGAAAGTAATACAGGTGTGGAATGACATGAGGGTGAGTAAATGATTCAAGAATTTTCAAATGCTCAAATCCCTAAAGGAATACTTAAAGACGAACTGTATTGTTAAAAACAAATGGATAGGTGCCAAAGTGTTTGTGAAGTGTTTCTATGCAGCATATTCTTAATTTCTGAACAGGACATTAGTTTTGCATCACTCTTTTAGTTCAAAATTCATATGGTAATTGTATAGTCAGCACATTTAACCATGGTCATTTGGAACCCACCTTCAATTGCTTTATAACCGGTCATCAATAACATGTCAAGAGCCCCTCTAGCAGTCTGTAATCATATTGATTCACACACCATGAAGTAGCACCTTTTACGCTACTACTGTATGTGATGAATATCTGAGCTGGTGCATTTATTCCCATTTACATATGGTGATGAAAGAAATTAGCTTGGGAAATAAGACACGGATCCCGCATGCATGCAGGTCTTCACCTGTTACTGCTAATGCACTCTGACAGACTCACCTCTGCAAAGCATGAACAATATGAGCCCAGCTAGGCTGAGACGCAGCATCTTCAGTTCCTCTGAAGTTGGTCGGGGAAGGAGAAGGGAACGGGTCAGTTTTTTTCCCACCGACAAATCTTCCTTAGGGTCTACAGGACGGTACACACAGCCTTCATCTCTTTACAAGCAAGAAACAGAGTATCGGTTAGATGTTTCCCCCTCCGAGCATCTCGACACGAGTCTCTCCTGCGGTGCACTAAATGTTGTCATCTTGACAGCCATGATTTGTTTCGTGGGTTTTAAATGTCTTCTGAAGTGTCTGAGGAGCACCTTCAACACTAAAAATATATCCCTTGAAAAGTCCCAAATTTGTAGTGCTGTGCTACAAGTGTCTGTTGTTAAAAGCAGTCTGGTAATCGCGAATGTGTGGTCCGTCTAAATAAGCCTCAGTACACACAGCTGTGTGTGGAGAATCTCAAAGAAAAGTTAAACATAGCTTGTGAGGCTCGGCAACGCTTCGTAATGATGCAAAAAAATCCGCTGTAATTCCAGGAGGCGCGAGGTGTCCACGCGTTAACGAATAAAGTCACTTTTAAAAAAGAATGTCAGTGATTAAGAACCATTTAGGAGCTTTTACATGACGGCAATATATAGCCTACATATACTCCGAGCTTCCATGGTTATTTAATACACTTTAAGAAATGAAATTGTAGGCTAGTCCTCCTGTCGGTGCATGTCTCGCCAGTCACAGTTTTGATGCCGAAAAGCAAGTCATAAACTTCAACAATGTGAGGAAAGAAATAAATAATAAAAATAATTTATTCTGTGAAAATGCTCGTTCTTTCTCTCACCCATGAAGTCCACAGTGAATATTCCTTGTGCTTTCGTCTGCTCTTTGGGTTCCGCAGCGACAAGCACAGTGAGTCATGAAACACATACACACACACACACACACACACACACACACACTCCTCCTCTCTCTCTCTCTCTCTCTCTCTCTCTCTCTCTCTCTCTCTCTCTCTCTGACTGGCAAATACTGCTGAACTGGAAGGGCGGCTTTAGAATGTAAATTTAAACTTCAAAATATAATGTAGCCTCAATAAAATAAGATGAACGAGTCCACTTCCTTGAACTGTTATAAATAGTTTGCTAGCGATGTGTAGCTTGGGCTACGTGTGGATGCATTGCAAACAAGGAACAACTACTTTAATACACCTGTTGTGAATGGTTAATCTGGAGTAGATTAATCGATCAATATGGCCCATGTCTAAAATTTGCGGAAAGGGAGGAGCCTTAATCCTAAAGATGGAGGCTATTGTACGTATATTTTACAGATGATTCTATCCCATTGCAGTGAGTTATGGTTATATTATAATAAGAGTGATGATGCAGGTGATGATAGGCTAGTATTTGAGTGATTGGACCCTATTGTAGGCTACTGCATTTGCTTCAACAAGCATGACAGTGCCCTCTAGTGGTGAAACTCGTGTCCATGCCACTGTCTATGGTCCATGCATGGCATTATGCTGATGTTGCGACGTAAAGCGTGCTGCTAACGGCGCTCTTTTTCTTGTTCTTCTTTCTTTCTTTCATTTTTACAAGATTTGGTGTGTAACAAGTGTTTACTGGGATCTGTCATATTTTGCATTTAAGGTAGGCGAATACGTATCGTCTTAAGGAAAATCATGGGTTAATTGTTGTTGTTATTATTATTATTATTATTATTATTATTAATTTCTCTATTGGTCTCTATAGAGAAATATACCTTGCTCGTTACATGGGCAGGCCAACTCAACATTCAGTTTCACATGTTTTCGACTCACTCAACTGGGGCACGTTCAAGATCACAACGGTGCGCAACGTTTTGCTACGGTTTCCGGGTTGAACGTCATGTTTCCTGGAAACGGCGTGCAACGGGGTTAGAGATGCGTTTTCTCTTGTTTGGTGGGGTGTCAGAACTGCAGCCCAATCAGCAGCAACATGTATATAAAGCACACGGTATTAAAGAGAACTCGCACAATGGAAGTAATTTACAAATGTGTTCAATACGCAACAACTGAGGATATTAGAAGACATGTTTGTCGTAAGTATTATTGTAAAAATATAGGATATCAACATAATGATGTAGTTGTTTATATTTTTAGCTTCATTGCAAGTGACATTTGGTATAGAAATAAACAATGCATGTAAAGTGCTTTTCCTAAAAATGAGAAAGAAAATACAGGGTATTAATAAAACAGTATGAACAACAAATAAAGTCAGCATGTGAGGCTAAATAGATGTGTTTTAGTCTTTATTAGGTAAGATGTGCTTCCATTTCAGTTTCCACAAATCCCTTCACTCGATTGGGATGTTCTCTTGTGTTCTGGGCGGCAAGTGCAGTAACTGTAACATCGGGCATATTTTGTAGTATTAAACATATTTATACCGACTTCATCGGGCTCCGAAAATTCTTCACAAAGAACACAAAAAGCCTTCTCAGCTGCCGTAGTTGCAACTCTTGCGTCATCACAACAGTGCGTTCAAGCGTCACTGTTTCTGTTTAAAAGACGTTCTGCAACGTGTTGTCGGTACTGAACGCAGCCCTGGTATGTCGTTGCTGTCCGAGATTTTGAATTGTTTCCCTCAGCCATGAAAGGATGGAGACCTGAGACCAAACAGTTTAAAAGTTTCTGCGTCTGTGTCTGTACAAAGTTGAATGTTTAATGAGGCAAGCGTTGAGGCAGCTTGTGATTGGTTGTCTTTTGCTAAAGAACTCGTTGTAACTTCCCCTAGCACTAAATGCATTCAAATGACATTGAAAACATGTTTAAACATTCAAATATGAATTTAAATATTCCAGCATAAAGTTTTGGTTTAAGGATTGCCACTGACTTTTTTATTTTTTTGGCACCATATAGCTATCCTAAAATTCATCTTATAAATGTAATGTAGCCTAATAAAATCATTTTCATCTTGGAGTAACAGAATAGTCCATCAAACACACTTTTCTTCCTACAGGTTGGAAATTTAATGCGGCCCACTGTGAGGGTCTGGCTTTAACCTTGTATTCACTCACACCATGCTGAACAGAGATATCGACAGAAATAGTAGCTGATGACTCCCCTACCGCTCAAGTCAGCAATTACTGTCAGTTCACAGAGGGAAGATGTGTGTTGATTTGGAAAGAAAGAGGCATTTAGGAAGACCCACATGCACAGGCATCCAATTAGCAAACACATTAATTGCTTTGCCAAATTCTAGGCAGCGTATTGAAAGTTTTCCAACCATGCTTACATAGAGTCTTTTGTAATAGGCTGCAATGAGACACCTGTAATAAACTGTGAAGTAGAAAACATACCAAACTGCTAACACAAACAGAACATTCATATAGAGTACCATTGCAAAGAAATTAAAGGGTTAGTTCACCCAAAAATGAAAATTAAGTCATTAATTACCAACCCCGTAAGGCCTTCGTTCGTCTTCGGAACACAAATGAAGATATTTATGATTAAATCTGAGAGGTTCATGACTGCTACATAGGCTCCCTAAGGGAATGACACCGGACGGCCCAGAAAGTCATTAAAGAAAATGTTTAAATATTCCATGTCACAACAGTGGCTCAACTATAAGTTTATCAAGCGACGAGAATACTTTTTGTGCGAAAAAACAAACAAAAATAACGACTTTATTCGACTATTCCTTTTTCCACGACGCATGCGCGAGAATTGCGATCTCCTTCAACTACTTCAGTTAAGTTCTCGCGCGTGCGCGTCGTGGAAATCTCTTGAAGTCTCGTTTCAGGCCTACAAGGAAGAAAAGGAATAGTCGAATAAAATCGTTATTTTTGTTTGTTTTTTCGCACAAAAAGTATTCTCGTCGTTTGATAAACTTATAGTTGAGCCACTGTTGTGACATGTAATATTTAAACATTTTCTTTAATGACTTTCTGGGCCGTCCGGTGTCATTCCCTTAGGGAGCCTATGGAGGAGTGATCAACCTCTCAGATTTAATCATAAATATCTTTATTTGTGTTCCGAAGACGAACGAAGGCTTTACGGGGTTGGTACAGCATGGGGGTGGAGTAATTAATGACTTAATTTTCATTTTTGGGTGAACTAACCCTTTAAGTGAGTATTGACCCCATTTACACTCTCTCCATTTGCACTCAGTGCCATATCTTCTCTGTCATTTCAGTGTATTCACCAGGTTGATTGCCTTGACCCATGTCAGGTGATTAACATTTATCAGTCTCTGGGCAAGACCTTTCTCCTGAGGAGACGTTTCAACTGGCCTGCTCTTTTTGCATCTTTTGACAAAGTTTTTCTCATTACTGGTTTCAACACATTCACATGTCAGTACATGTCATGATGGTTTAGCCTGTGATGCCTGCTGTAATTTATTATTCATATAGCCAGCTGCATGTTTCTTTTATACTCTATTAGGAGCTTCACACAACTTCATGCAGGAGTGTTATGGGAATAACTGCTGTGATGCTAAAGGCAACATGAAAACCTATTTGGCACTGTTTACTTTCTTAATACATGTTCCTGGTCTTGAAAATACAAAGCTGTTCAAAGGTTTGTGGCCTTGTTTAAAGATTTTTTAATGTATTTGAAAGTCACATATGCTCAGCAAGGCTGAATATATTTTATGAAAAATACTGTACAAACAGCATTATGAAACAATATTACAATTTAAGATAACTAATTCTTATTATGATAATGTAATCACATGATCCTCCTTCAGAATCATAAATGCTGATTTGGTGATCAGGTAAGTTTTTTATTATTATCAATGTTGAAAAGAATTCGACTGCTTAATATTTTTGTTGATACCGTGATACAGGATTCAGGATTCTTTGATGAATAGAAACTTCACAGCATTTATTTGAAATATATTTATTTTTCACTGTTGATTAAAGCTACAATATGTAATTTTGCTAACCTCTTACAAGCGGAATCATGGAACTTGCCGTCATGCTGATGGATCTAATAATGTTTATGGATGAGTGAAAACATTCATGTTTTTTAACGTGACTGTGGTATGAAGCAGGGTGCGATTGCTAATGAGAGACAGATATCAGCGCCACACGCGAGTCCCGCAGATATAAAGGAATGAGGACATTTAATTCTACCGAACTACCAAAAAGTGCTGAATTACTACTCATATGGGTCAGTTTATTTGACGGATTAAACTTGTGAGGTAACGCAGCGCTATTTCACTTGGTCTACAGTACACTATCATACTAAACTGCATTTGAGTGTGTTGAAAGTTATAATGTTATTCTATGTGATAGTTTGTTTGCTCTATGAGACAAACAGTAAGCTAGATCCACATTAGAATAACATTCTGATCATAATCTAACATTTCATCATGTTGAGATATAACATTGATTTGTTTAATGTACATTTGCTCCCCTGTCTAATAAAGCACATGCAAGAGTGACGTCTCTATCAAGTCGAGAAGCTCTGTCAAGTCGAAGTTTGCCGCGAAGTTCTAGGCATCTCGAAAACACCACACCGATATTTATCCTCGTTTTAATTCTCCTTTTGTCCCAAAGTCTTGCCATGATCCATAATGTTCGAACGAAACAACAACAGCGTGCCACTAGACGTTACGCAGTTGTCCACATCTGTCGCCATGGTTACTATGGCAGCACAAGCGGAAACCAGGGATAACGTGGATATTACGTCATTGACAGGCGACAAGGGACAGGCACTATTTAAAATTGTGAATTTCTCTGACTTTACAAATTCTTGGAAGCTGTCACTAACTGCTCTGAGACAAGAAGGTTGAGGAACCAAATGCAGTATTTATTTTGAAAGGGTAATCCAAAGACGTAATCCAAAAATCCAAATCCAGGCAAGGGTCACACAAACAAGCAATCCAAACAATAACAGAAAAGGGACAAGGAGAGAAATCCGAGGGAACAGGCAGAGAATCAAGGTAACCAGGACACAGGAGAAACAGGATACAAATATGCTCAGAATTGCAGCACAAACACTAAACAAGACTTTGCAGGGAATGACAGAAAGAACCAGGCTCATTTAGGGTGAGCAAACAAGAACATGAGACACAGGTGAAAACAATGAGTGCTGATGAGTCCAGGCAGAGTATTATGGGATATGTAGTTTGTGGATGTGTGGTGATTGTCTGGGTTTGAGTGCCCTCTGATGGTTATCCCGGGCACTCTCACTGGTGATCATTACAGAAACATTTGAATGCTATCACATTACAGACGTAAAATGTCATTTCACATTGACTTTAAAGTGGTGAACATGTTTTAAACATGCAACAATAATGTAATATTTGTATTTGTTATTTGGGTTTTTCTAAACAAAATGTAAAAGTGTGTAACACGCTGCTTCAGGAAGAAGGAGAAGGATAGCTCACAACTGAAGATATTACGTGCAGAGGCCAGGCGATATGCATCTCACAACCCATGCTTTATTCCACATCGAACTCGTGCAGCATAACTATCTGTCACACGTCCTCCCGTCCACATCGTTACTTAACAAGCAAAGTAAAATAATATAAAAGTCGGCATCAAACAGAAATTACACACATGGGCTGTTCGAGGTACACGGCATATATCACATACAATACCCATAATGTCGACTCTTCAACAGGAGCGCGCAGCTCTTAAAGGGGCCACACCCTACCTCCACTCGTCACAGATTCTTAAAGGGGTCACACCATATTTCCACTCGTTACAAATGTCAGATTCACTTTGTTAATACTTATGAGGGCAAAGAACAGGGGCCGTATTCACAAAGAATTTTAAGGCTAAAAGTAGCTCCTAACTGGCGAATTTAGGAGCAACTCCCAAAAATAATGGGTGTGTCACTCCTAACTTTAGGACTCCTAATTTTTTTGACTAAGAGTAATTCACGAAGCATTTTAGCCCTAAAAGTAGCACCTAAACCAGGGACAGCTTAAAAGAAGTCGAGAGGACTCCTAACTCACTAAGACCTATTCACAAACCGCTTTTTGTGGCATTTCACGTTGCGATGTTTTGAAATGCGTATGCGGGGCTAGGAGCTTCCAGTCGCGAGGGAACAATTTTGCATTGTAGGCATAGGGATGCAATAACGCCACCAACAACAACCAAAACTAGGCTACTCACTGCATGTAAACTAATTGTAACGTTTCATTTTGAATCAAATTAAAATGTTCTTCTCTTTGCAAACTTAGTCGGGGGAATATAGTGACAGATTAATTCAATAATGTTGCAAAGATAGACAGCAAGCAAACATTGAATAAACATTGTTTTTCCATCTGAATCATCATTATGGTTGATATTGAAATTTCAATGCAAAATTAATGTTGAATCACCATTACCCTGTCGATTAAAACCTGATGTTATTAATGTTGATGGCAACGATATTGGAACAACATTGATCTATAGTTATCTTTATGACTGATTAAGCATTGATATTTGGTTTACCGGGCGATCGCTGAATGTGTTGAAAAGTCATTGATTTATAGTTGACCGGGAGATGATGCTGTTGTTGAAAAGTCATCGACATATAGTTGAGGGGGAGGTATGATTGAAAATGCATCGATAGCCTATATAGTTGACCGGGAAATATGATTGAAAATCAAAAGATTTTTGGTTGACCGGGAGATCAACGGGTAGGCCTATAGGCTACCAACGTAACATTACTGCGCCGGACACAGCTCATTTCTGGACCTGGAACAAGCATAAAGGTAATCTTGCTTAATGTTTGATATGAATGAATTCTACCAAATCAAATACTGTTAGGCTGATCGTTAACATGATGGTTATAGTTAACGTAGTAACCGACGCAGTGCTGTGCAGTCACTGAAATAGATTTTTGTTTTACCACTGTGAAAGTTAGCAAAACCTCTGAGTCCAGTCCATTTTTGTGATATTTAGCTCAAAATACATGTCTGTAGACTACCCATTGCTTGTGTCGTGAAATCTATTAACACAGCACCGCTATTTCTTCTGACCGCCGGAGAACACCGGCGAAACCAACGCTAGCAGGGCTCCACCAAGCGCCACCCACAGAAGTGACCGCGGCGGGCAAGAATTACACAGAAGACATGACTTACTTTACTTTATTCAATGCAGAACTGTCTCGAGTTGTAACTGGGAATGCCGATTAGACCATCTTGTCGTAATACAAATCCAAAATATGAATGTACTAGTGCTTATGCGATATCACGATTTTTGCGCGCACTGTTATAGCGCCAATCAGGCCTGGCGTCAAGGGGGTACTTGGGAGGGCTTAGCCCCACGTTACATACTTCATCTCGCGGCACGAATGTAGCCTACCAATACAAATAAATATAATCTCCTGTTTAACTTAAATGCAAATTTTTTGTATTGTGATTTTATTTTCTGTTTTAGGTGCTCTTACTCAGCAGATGGGGACAGCCGCCGTCACCCAATTCACATGTGCCAGACCGGGCAGGAGGGACTGGACGACAAAATATTCAGGCGTCAGAGGACATTGAAGTGTAAATAAAGAGTAGCCTACAAATAATTAAATAAAAAGGCTGATAAAAATGAATTTGTGGTGTGTTCAGTGTTTTATACAAGATTTCAAATGTTCCATTACTTTTTAACATCCTGGCTGTAGATAAAGCAGGCTATTTAATTTATGGCATTACATTTAAAATTAACTTTTAAAAACGATTGAAATTCCATTGAAATCACGTTGATCCTTAGTTCAGTTGAAATTTCAACATTGTTTCAATATTCCTGATAATTGAAATACCATTGAAATTCCGTTGATCTATGGACAGGATTTCAATGTTGTTTCAATATTAAAACAGGGTGCAAAATGATGTAGAATCAACATCAGAGTTCGATATTGATTCAATGACTTAATGTTGACAACGGAATGTTGATTTAACATAGTTTCAATGACTGTTTGCTATCTGGGGCATCAATCCATATGTTTCAATAGGCTACTAGGCTATTTGTTTTTACTTAGGCCTACTCTTTATTCATTTTGGCTATTTATTCAGTTATTCATCATCTTCCGTCCTTCGCACTACTTGTGTAGCGCACGCATTCTCAGACCTGTCCCCTGTTACTCATCATCGTAGGGGAGGTGTTTGGAATCATTCCCGCGTTACAATAATCAGCCAATCAAGGTGGTCACTTCAGTCAAGCTCGTGCATCAGTAATGACGTCATCCATAGCAACGAAGACTCACTCTTAATTTAGGAGTTGTCATTTTTCTTTACTAAGAGTAGGTCTGAAAGGCGTTGTGAATAACTTTTAAGAGAAAACTCCTAGCTAAAATCTTTTACTGCGATTTAGGAGTACTAGTGGTAAGATAAAATGCTGTGAATACGGCCCCAGGACTTTAAAAGAATAAAGGTTCCAAAAAGGGTTTTGACAGGGTTTGCCAATGAAGAACTATTCAGTTCTTAAAAGAGCCTTTTTTTTTGTGAGAAGAACATTTAAAAAATCCAAGGAACCTTTTTCCACTATAAAGAACCTTTTGCAATGGTTTCATTGATGTTAAAAGTTCTTTATGGATCATCAATGCAATAAAGAACCTAATGTAGAATAAAGAGTGTAATGAACTAACTTATAATATAACTGCGTTCTTTACTGAAGAAACAAAGAATTTAGAGAAGGAAGGAATTCACTTGCAGTTTAAGTGTATTGTGTATGATGACAATACTGCTTGTCTTTTGTATTATATCTTTTAATAATTTTATAAATTTGTATTATCTGTTTGCAGAGCATGCATACAATGTTTAAGATTGTCTATACAATGTTTTCTGTGACTCAGACAAGCTTTTATTCTTGAATGCATGGCCATTAATCCTGCAATCAATGATTGAAATAACCATGTAATATAATTAATTATAACAGTTGTTTTTGTCATCAGTTTTTATTGGCTACAGTCATCGGTCAAATTTCCCTTGGGTGTCTGTTAATTTTGATGGAACGAAGCTCGAAGACTTAATTGAGATTTCTGTGTTGGCTAGGATTTAAATCTGTTTATTTTATTAGTGTCATGTAAAAATAGATAACCTTAATGACAGAAGCTAATTAGTGTGGTCATTTATTCAAGGTTTACACGCTCGCCTAAAGTCCCGTTTTTGTCCCAGAAGTTGTACAAGCCAATTAATGTGATGCCTCTGGGAACAGTTTATGACTCGAATTATAAGACACGTACCATAATAATTAATAGTTCAGGGGAGTTTATGTTCTCTGTGTTTATTACGCTGTATGTCAACAACGCAGACATCCAATGCAGGTAAAACATGCACGTATTACTCGAGGATCATATATATATATATGAAACATGTTATAAAATAAATATGCAGAAAAGCTTCTCATGTGCAGTTATTTTCACATATGTGAGTTCTGTCACTGAACCTTTTAGACCCTGGATGTAAAGTTAGTGATTAAATCGCATTTTAATTGACCCATTTGACAAACGTGTCACTAGAACGGGAAATATGTATTGCATTTGACACAATGAATATGGTCTCCCTTTCTCTTCAACTGCAGAGTTAGCACCAGTGCTTACTTTTTTTACTGCACTGTTAAAAGGTACGGGAGTGGATTACGGCTCTCCTATCTGAACTACTGGCACTGTGAGCCACAAAAGCTTTTCACCCGTGAAGTATACAGTACTTCTCAAAGGTAACCAAGATGGACACAAAAAGATTGTATTGTGCCCTGTGTAGCCCTGGCCCACATTTTAAATCTCTCCTCTCTAACCTAATCAGTGACACTTAGGGTAGACAGCCAACATCTGCGAAACCATATCAGTTCATGAAAGTCAGGTGCTTTAAGGGAGGAATTGGGAAAAAAGAAGACTGTGTACATTTTTGTGTAATTTTACCAACAGGAAGCTTTGAATGGGTAGTTAACCCCAAAATAAATATTTTGTCATCATTTCCTTACCTTCATGTCATTCCGAACATATGAATTTCTTACTTCCAAGTAGTATATTAATAACATATTTTGTTAGAAGAATTTTTTATATATATTAATATTTTTAATATATAAATAAGCCACAGAAGTTTTGGGATTCTGTTCTGTGGAGCAATGAAACAAAACTGGAACTTTTTGCCCCTATAGATCAGCGGTATGTCTGGAGGAAGAAGAATGAAGCATATGCCGAAAAGAACACTCTGTCTGCAGTTAAGCATGCTGGTGGCTCGGTGATGCTCTGCGGCTGCTTTGCATCCTCTGGCACTGGAAACCTGTAGCGTGTGGAAAGCAAGATGGATTCATTTTTGTATATCAGGAAATGTTAGGAGAAAATGTCTTGCCTCAATTAGGAAGCTGAAGCTCTGGCGTCATTGGACCTTCCAATTGGACAATGACCCCAAGCATACCTCAAATTCCACCAAGGCTTGGTTGCAGAAGAAGTCGTGGAAGATTCTACGGTGGCATCACAGTCACCTGACTTGAACCCCATTGAAAATCTCTGGTGGGATTTGAAGAAGTTGGTTGCAGCACGCAAACCCAAGAATATTAATGAACTGGAGGCCTTTGCTCATGAGGAATGGGCAAAGATTCCTCAGAAACACGTCTGTGTCTGGTTATACATCTCGTTTTCAGCAGGTCATAACAGCAAAATGTTGTTCTACTAAGTACTAAAGATGCTTCCCTTAAAGGGGTTGAATAATTTTGAGACTGCAGAAGTCATTAAAAGTTGCATTTGAATTTGGGGAAACCACTTGAAACATTTGTTGTGTTGAGCTATTTCAATAACTTTTGTTTGATTTCTTCATTGCAAACAGCCGAAAGTCTGTACATTTTGCCAATAAATATATGCAGCAGCCTTTTCATTCTTAATTCACTCACATTGTTTCAGCAGTTTTAGAATGTTTTTCATTGGGTTTTTTTTATTTTATTATTTAAAGCGTGATGCACTCATTTCTTCGCCCAGGGATGACATGTTCTTTTGTTATTTTCTCTCAAAATATTAATTCATTCTTGAAAGCCACAACAAACAAATGCACAAACTTCATTAGAACTATGTATTCTAATAGGAAGCTTAGTGTGGATGAGAGTTTACCCACAAGAGTTTACCCATTGGTCCTGGCCACTGTCAGTGTGAAATATGAAAGTGCTTAACCCCTGTGAGCTGAGGGAATGGCAGGGAAGCCAACGAGTGTTGAATTGCAGGGTTTGCATGTTTATAATGAGCCGAGAAAACTGCTGCAGAGCATAAAGAAGGAAGTCTATTGCACATTAAGCGGCTGAATGTTTTACAGAGGGTAATAAACTCCTGCCTGGCTAATCAAATTTGCCAAGAAAATACCATCCTTCAAGTCTTCAAGAGACCAAGTTTTTTACTCCTTTACTTCAACAGTGTGTATTGAGAGTCATTGCAGCAACACAATTTACCTGATTACAGAATGCATCTTCTTGCTTATTTTCAAAAACAATTTAGCAAAGTTTAATATATTACTCAAGTTGCCCTGGTGTGCCATTCTGGTGATTTAGTTGATATTGGGACCAGCTTCATGCCCACATGCCCCATCAGATTAGTAACTTTCAAAATCAATCAATTAAGAAATTACTATGTATAATTTGAAAATTAAAGATATCATTTAAAAATTAACTCATATAGACCTTATGCACCAGAGAAATAAGCGCAGGAATACATAGGCAAACTCATCTCTGGGGCATTTAAGAATTCTGCCTGCTTTTTTATACAATGAAAGTGGCTGAGGCTCCAAAATCAGTATAAAGCACCACAGAAGTATTGTAAAAGTGGACCATACGACTTGTGCAGTATAAATATACACTCACCTAAAGGATTATTAGGAACACCTGTTGAATTTCTCATTAATGCAATTATCTAATCAACCAATCACATGGCAGTTGCTTCAATGCATTTAGGGGTGTGGTCCTGGTCAAGACAATCTCCTGAACAACAAAAACTGAATGTCAGAATGGGAAAGAAAGGTGATTTAAGCAATTTTGAGCGTGGCATGGTTGTTGGTGCCAGACGGCCCGGTCTGAGTATTTCACAATCTGCTCAGTTACTGGGATTTTCATGCACAACCATTTCTAGGGTTTACAAAGAATGGTGTGAAAAGGGAAAAACATCCAGTATGCGGCAGTCCTGTGGGAGAAAATGCCTTGTTGATGCTAGAGGTCAGAGGAGAATGGGCCGACTGATTCAGGCTGATAGAAGAGCAACTTTGACTGAAATATCCACTCGTTACAACCGAGGTATGCAGCAAAGCATTTGTGAAGCCATAACACGCACAACCTTGAGGCGGATGGGCTACAACAGCAGAAGACCCCACCGGGTACCACTCATCTCCACTACAAATAGGAAAAAGAGGCTACAATTTGCAAGAGCTCACCAAAATTGGACAGTTGAAGACTGGAAAAATTTTGCCTGGTCTGATGAGTCTCAATTTCTGTTGAGACATTCAGATGGTAGAGTTTGGTAGAGAATTTGGCGTAAACAGAATGAGAACATGGATCCATCATACCTTGTTACCACTGTGCAGGCTGGTGGTGGTGGTGTAATGGTGTGGGGGATGTTTTCTTGGCACACTTTAGGCCCCTTTAGTGCCAATTGGGCATCGTTTAAATGCCACGGCCTACCTGAGCATTGTTTCTGACCATGTCCATCCCTTTATGGCCACCATGTACCCATCCTCTGATGGCTACTTCCGGCAGGATAATGCACCATGTCACAAAGCTCGAATCATTTCAAATTGGTTTCTTGAACATGACAATGAGTTCACTGTACTAAAATGGCCCCCACAGTCACCAGATCTCAACCCAAATAGAGCATCTTTGGGATGTGGTGGAACGGGAGCTTCGTGCCCTGGATGTGCATCCCACAAATCTCCATCAACTGCAAGATGCTATCCTATCAATATGGGCCAACATTTCAAAAGAATGCTTTCAGCACCTTGTTGAATCAATGCCACATAGAATTAAGGCAGTTCTGAAGACCCTAACCCAAACACAATATTAGTATTGTGTTCCTAATAATCCTTTAGGTGAGTGTAGGTCTTCTGAAGCTCTACGGCAGCTTTTTTATGAGAAACAGACACATTAGAGATCTGTGTTTATTACAGAGGTGGGGGTGTGTGTTTTCTAGACGTTTTCCTATTTAGGTAGACTTCATAGAAGTGGCTGTTTATAATAAACCCACAAAAGTGAGCAGAGAAATCTAGACAAGTAGCCGTCTTACCTGACACTGGCATTAAAATGGGCAGTCAAAAAAGTCAAGAAGATTGTTTAAAAAAACACATGAGGAGAAGAGTTAGGATGATACAATATCAGCAATCACAAACATTCGATCCGCATTCAGACGGGATTAGATTTCCCAGAGGATCGTTTAGTTTGCCGAAGAGTAGGTAACAGTAGGTAATTTGCCCTGGAATTTTTACTGAGGTTGTCTGAGAAAAACACAGACATGTCCGATTTGGACGAGATTAAAATCACGAAGTAGCTATGTCTGTGAAACACACATTTCTCTAATGTCCCCCTGAGAACTAGTCCCGTCTGAATAACGCACCATGTTTGATTTAAGAGCTCCAGCATGGAGCTGCATGATTGGTTCATTCATTTTTAAATTTTTTGACATGAAAACATCATATGGCTTCTGAAAACGAGTCATTTGGTCACTTCTATAATACTTTTAGGGTGCTTTTTTTGTCCCTGTCCCAATTCACAATAATTCTTTATTTTATTATTTTTTATTTCTTTCCGCTCATGCCTGTTTGAATTCATCATGTCCCATAGAGATGTGTGCACCAGCGATCATATCTGGCATCATGTTGTTTACAGTAATGGCCTTATTGCTATTAGAATGCTGAGGTAATCACTCCTATTGTTTAAATGTCTGCAGATATCCATTCAATGCATGATCTAGTGTATCTTATGATTTATTTGCTTCATAATGCATGTAATTAAGGTTCTAATTCCCTTCCCCTGAAAGACACGAGGAAGCCTTAGAGAAAATGGTAATGCACGCTTCAGACTGGAAATTGCATGCAAAGAAAATCTGTTTCAATAACAGTTCCTTTTTACATCAGCCTGCACTTTTAAAGGTGCAATGTGTAATAATTTTGAGTATCTATTAACAGAAATGCAATATGACATCGATAACTATGTTTTCACTGGTGTATAAAGAACTTACTTAATAAACCGTAATGTTTTTATTACAAATGAGACATTTATATCTACATAACCGCGGGTACCCCCTTCTGTGAAGGTCGACATATTGTGACGTCATGTTTTTATGTTTCTACCGTAGCCGACAGCGAACAAACAGCGCTACAGAACGCGTTTCGTCACTAACTTGAAAGAGAAGCAGCAGAAAGCTAGAAGCTAGCCATAGTCAAGTCAAGTCACCTTTATTTATATAGCGCTTTTTACAATACAGATTGTATCAAAGCAGCTTCACAGTGATAACATGAAAATAATACAACAAAGTTTGTTTCTAAAAGAAAATTGCGTCAACGTCCACCTTAAGTAAGGCAGATCAATAATATTATTGAATATTAAATGTCCCCAACAAAGCAAGCCAAAAGCCAAGGCAACAGTGGCAAGGAACCAAAACTCCATCAGGTGACAGAATGGAGAAAAAAACCTTAGGAGAAACCAGACTCAGTCGGAGGGCCAGTTCTCCTCTGGCTAACGAAGGAACAGTGTATGATTCGGGCAGCATTACAAGTCAGATTGGATCGGAACATTTAGAGTATTTATCCATTTCCATCTTTTTGGGAGTCGAAGTAATCACGCCTGTATGGAGACGAGTTGTTGAGGATCAGTGCCGTCCACCATAGAGTCGTCTCTTCACAGGCGTTGAGTCGTCTCTTCACAGGCTTTGTGATTGGGGCATCTGAAGTCTCCGTGAGAGGCTGGATACAAACTGGAGCTGACGAACGCCATTTTCCTCGGGACTCGCGTCCCGAGATAACAGCAGAAAAGCAAAAAGGGAAAATAATTAGCATAGCTGCTGTTCATAACGAGCGTAGATGATAAAAACATGAAGACAGTGACCCTTGCGTCCCAGAGTCACCCCCCTTCCGTCCCCCACTCAACTCAGCCCAGCTTACTGACCTCTACATCCCTCCTGCTGCTGAGACCTAACCGCAATCTCACAATCTCTCTGCAGCCCAACCATTCGCGCCAACCCGTTTGACTAAGGCTGTCGAGCCCCATAGACACCGTGAGTAAGGCAAGGCAAGGCAAGTTTATTTATATGGCACATTTCATACACAATGGTAATTCAAAGTGCTTTACATAGAAGAAATTAAAATAATCAAAACAAAAAAGAATAATTAAAAGAGTTTAGAATAAAAAATAAAGTAATACTGGTCCACGCCAATTTGGGTCACAACTTCTTTTATTTTTCTCTCGGAATCGTTCCTGATGCATCCCTGGCAAACACAACCCTATTTTTTGTTAGTATCCCTAACTGCCTGATTCACTAAATTCGGGGATCCCCTATCTGAGATGGAAGAGATTGAGCAGTTTACGGTGCCACTGGACCTCTAGCCTAGGGACGTACTCTGCTGGGGTGGTGCGTAGTGACTTTTCCCTTGTCAGTGGTGTAAAATATGTAGTTGGATTGTTTCATGTAACTTAGTTCTTCTCCCTCGCTGTGTTATGGCTTTGCTATGTGGGGATAAATGTGCTGGTTACGTTCGTGAGTCAGCTGATTAGTACTCTTGTCATTGACCGTAAAACAGTATGTTATGTTCAGGAATCACCAACCCGTTTAAGTCGATCGCAAAGAGTTTACAAAATCAGAGAATTGTGTGTAGTAAATGGTGTCTAGGGGATCCGGAGGTGCGCGCGCTGTTACAACAATCATGTCATTTTTGCCGCGCGCACCTTTGGGCTCATGCGGACGCGTCGAGTTTAAACAAGGCTTTACGCTTTAACCAGCTCAGCCACAGTAACAGCTAGCCAGCTAAACTTTTACTACCCCGTTAGAAAAAATATATAGTTGCATAGTTTCATGTGGTTCTTCTCCCTCGCTGTATTATGGGGTTGCTAAGTATGTGGGGAGAAATGTGCTGGTTACGTTTGTGAGACAATCAGCTGATTACTATTATTATATTATATATTAAGACCCTTGATCCTCACCTGACAATGGCTTTGTAAACTTTATCCATGATGTGGTTTATAATGGACTGTGGTAGAGAAACTTGGTTTACTCTGGCTATTCTCTGCTGTCTCAGACGACGATAGCCACCTGTCCCGTTTTAGCCACCGTTGCTTCTTCGAAAGGGAGGGGTGAGCAGTGGGCTGAGCCCTTAGTGCAACTCGCAACCGAACCGCTAAATGCCACCAAAAATCACACACTGCACCTTTAAGCATTTTTATTTTACTCTGAAGTCTCAGTCCGTGACAGACCGAATTCTTTTCGGAACTACACTTCCCATTGAAGTATGCATTAAGAATGAAGTATGCAGGTCATATAAAAAGCATTTTAGCAAGACACGCTAGCGCAGGTGTGCTCAACCCTGCTCCTGGCGATCGACTGTCCTGCACAGTTTATCTCTAACCCTGATCAAACACACCTGCCTTTAATTTTCAAGTAATCTTGAAGACATTAATTGGTTGTTAAGACCTTAATTGAAGACCTTCAGGTGTGTTTGATTAGGGTTGGAGATGAACTGTGCAGGACAGTCGATCGCCAGGAGCAGGGTTGGGCACACCTGCGCTAGACAGACCTGTTTGACCATTGCTCTCGTGTCTTGCACCGCAGCATGACACAGTGTTCTAACTAAAACTGATTCTCAAGTTAAAAGTTAAAATTAGTTTATTGTAATATTTCTAGATATAGTTTTTTTTTCATTCACTGCCCTGCATCTTGTGTTTTTAAACACAAAAATGCATTCTGTCCATTCCACTGCGCTGCTTTTCCATAGTTTTTTTTTTTCTTTTTTTTTTATGTAAACATGCGCTAAAAGACATGTGTTTGGCGGTCATGAATACAGAACATGAGATGTGAATGTGTGGAATGGATAACGTGTTTTTTTTAAGTTTAACTTATTTTACCTTGAGTGCTGCATTGTAAACGCAAAGGTCAAATACATCCGTGTGGAAAAACAATGGAACAGTAGTGCAGTATGGGGCCTTTCACACAGAAAGTGTTTTTTGCATTCCGCTGCTTTTCCATTTTTTTTCAAACATGCACTAGATGGACAACTTTTGTCTTTGGGCTCACATCTTTTGCAGCATCTCTCACATTACTCTTCAAGCATGGAACTCAAGTTAAAAGTAGTTCTGTCATGACAACTCTCTGAGAGTTTGGCATGGTAATGGATATGACAATGTTAATATGTTTGGTCTTGGGGGAATAGATCTGCTACGCTGCTGCTGTACAATATACATGAATTACCCATAGCAGATCTATACAGGTGGAGCTGGGGGAGGTGGAGAGGTTCTAAAAGCGTGCTGCAACTGCTATAGCAGGGGTGCCCAATCCTGCTCCTGGCGATCGACTGTCCTGCACAGTTCATCTCCAACCCTAATCAAACACACCTGAAGCAACCAATTAAGGTTTTTAGGATCACTTGAAAATTATATTCAGGTGTGTTTGATTAGGGTTGGAGATGAACTGTGCAGGACAGTCGATCGGCAGGAGCAGGATTGGGCACCCCTGTGCTATAGCAAATGCTGACCAAGTAAAAGTTGAGCAACAAGCTCATTGGCTGCTGATACAGCAGTTCTTATAAAGAACGATGTGATTGCAAGCAGATTCAGATAAGGATATCAGCACTGACAGAGGTTTGTACTGTAACTTCTTAAAAATCATGTCTCTTTCACTCCCCTGCGTCACACTTTTTTAAATAAAAAATGATTAATAGTGTGAATCACCCCTATAAGAAATTGTTTAAATATCCAAGAAATATTGCTAGAAACGAGGAAAATTATTAACAAAGATGCAAAGTAAAGCTTTGCCTCTGTCTGAATCACAAGGCCTGATCAATCTTGTTTTTAATGCATTTGTGGAATGTACAATTAATGAAAACAATCGAAGTATACATATGGAATTGAAACTCGCCTGTTCACTAACCGTACCCTCATGAAATCCTCTTTTGCAAAATCCTGTTAGGCTTATTTCAGACATATCAAACTGAGTAAATGTGAATTGATCCATGCCTGTGGCTCTGCTGTGAACTGGTAGTTTCAGCTCATAAATATTAAACAGACAGAAGCCGTCTTTGTATATCCTATTCATCTCACCTGCAGCTCAACCTGGCAAAGACTGAGCTTCTCGTCCTCCCTGCCAATCAGTCACTACAGCACGACCTCACTATCCAGCTAGATTCATCCTCAATCACCCCATCAAGGTCGGTCAGAAATCTTGGAGTAATCTTTGATGATCAGCTGACCTTCACTGACCACATTACAAAGACAACTCGATCATGCAGGTTTGCTATGCACAACATCAGGAAGATCAGGCCTTTCCTAACTGATCATGCAACACAACTTCTCGTCCAGGCCCTGGTCATTTCTAGGCTTGATTACTGCAATGCTCTTCTGGCTGGACTTCCATCATGTGCAACTAAACCTCTACAAATGATCCAGAATGCTGCAGCTCGTCTCGTCTTCAACGACCCCAAAAGGGCCCACGTCACTCCTCTGTTCATCTCTCTGCACTGGCTACCACTCGCTGCTCGCATCAAGTTCAAGGCTTTGATGCTTGCTTACAGATTGACCACAGGTTCAGCTACCTCCTACTTCCACTCACTACTACAAGTGTACATCCCTACCAGAAGCCTACGATCGGTCAATGAGCGACGGCTCGTGGTACCATCACAGCGGGGAACAAAATCACTCTCCAGAACATTCTCATTCACGGTTCCATGCTGGTGGAATGATCTCCCCACCGTCATCCGGAATGCAGAATCCCTGACAGCATTCAAAAGGCAACTGAAAACTCATCTCTTCCGGGAGCACTTAACATTAAAAAAAAAAATCCTTTCCTTTAAATCCTCGCTTGCCTGGCTTATGCTACTCCGAGCAATGTCTGAACTTTGTATTTTGAGCACTTCTTGCGTTGTTTTTGCCTCTTCACGATGACTCGCTTGGTTTAGTCCTCAATTGTAAGTCGCTTTGGATAAAAGCGTCTGCTAAATGACTAAATGTAAATGTCATCTCACACTCGATTAAGACAAACAAGTAAAGAAGTCAGTTACAGAACTTATGGCCAGCTTCAGCTCCATATACTGGCGTGATTAATCCGATCTTCAGTCAAAAGAACTGGATGAATCTATGAATGCTACAGATCCTAATCTGAATTCTGACTTGTGATGCAGCCTGAATCATAATCACACCGTGTCGGTTCTTTGGCCAGAGGAGGACTGGTACCCCGACTAAGCCTGGTTTCTCCCAAGGTCTTTTTCTCCACTGTCGCCTCTGTTGGGGACATGTATATTCAACAATATTATTGACTCTACTGACACTGTTGTATGAGAACTGAACTGGATGATGACATATTTTTTTGCAGAACTGTTTGAAATGAACTAATTTAATAATTGATTATCTTTACAACGGAACTGAATCAACACTGAACTGACTTCAGCTGAACAACAGCCGAAATGCATAATTTCCCTGTTATCACTGTGAAGCTGCTTTGAAACAATCTATATTATATAAAGCACTATATAAATAAAGGTGACTTGACTTGACTTAAAGATGTAATCAGGATAAACTCAATTATTTTGATTGCAGAAATATAAATGTAACTGAAGTAAAACCTTTTGCCTCTAAAAATTATTCCGCTATAGGACTTCCAACAACAATGCAGAAATTCTGTTTTACTTCTGCATTAAATGTTGATGTCTTTGTTTTACTGTTCTCATTGATGTTCGTGGACTTTAACTTAAAAATTCATACAATACCATTTCCAGAAAAGTTGGGACATTTTGTAAAATGCTATACAATCAAGAATCTGTGATTTTTCTTCATTCTCTTTAACCTTTATTTAACTAACAAAAGTACAAAGAAAAGATTTCCAATGTTTTGGCTGACCAACAAAATTGTATTTTGTAAATATAAACAAATTTTGATTTTGAAGGCTGCAACGCACTCCAGAATAGTTGGGACAGAGGCATGTTCACCACTGTGTCACGTCCTTTAATGACACTTTTTAATCAGTTGGGAATTGAGGATACTAACTTGCAGTATTGCAAGTGGAATTTTTGCTCAATCTCGCCTGATAAAGGACAGCTACTCAACAGCCCTTGGTCATCATTGTCGGAGTCTCCTTTTCAATTGGCCATTCGTTTTCAATAAGAGACAGATCTGGACTGCAGGCAGGCAGTGTAGCACATCCACTCAACAGTGTAGAATGGCTTTGAAACCACTCTCTTGTACCACATGCAGAATGAGCATTGGCATTGTCTTGCTTCCCAGGAAAGATGTCATCTTAATGGCAGTTTATGTGTCTGTACAATCCCAATATACCACTAGGTAGGCCTACTGTATTTTAGACCATCAGAGATGATCTCGGACCCAGAGAACTTGGCAGCATCTCTGCATTGAATTGAGCTTTCTCCTTGCATAACAGATTCAAGTTGCATTTCTTGATCTACCAGCAGACTGTGTTAAGTGACAGTGGTTTTACAAAATCCTACTTGAGCCCATGGGACTATATTTAACATACTAGCATGATGGTTTCTGCAATGCCATCTGAGGGCTCGAAAGTCACACATTATCAACAGAGCAGGGCCGGCCCGCGGCATAGGCGGAATAGGCAAATGCTAGGGGCGCCACTCATCCATAGGGGCGCCAAAATGAGCGAACGAGTGATTTTTTAACTAGTACTATTTTAAACACATTAAATTCGTTATACTACTCCACAAAATCTTAACTAAGTCCCCCGACTCCGATTCGGCGCCTTAATCCCGCCCAGCGAGTGAAGTGCGTCAGAAACAGAGCGCGCGCGCGCGCGATCAGTTTACTGTTGGTCATAGATAATATATCGTGTTAATAGTGTTTATATCTATGACTATTGGTAATGTGTTGTGTAGCGCGCGCCGCATCCAGTGTAGACTGCTTTGCTTTCGTTTGTGGGCGCTTAACACACTCCAGCACCCCCGTAGAGCCGGGCCGGGCAGCGCGCGCCAGCTCGAGACACGTGAAAGTTTCCTGATTTGTGACGGATGGCCGAATTTACATGACACGTTATAAAATAGCATTATAGTCTGCGATAGATAGCCTACAGTGACAAAAAGAAGAGAAGAGGATAAAGGGGATAAAGACAGAGGTGATGTAGGCCTAATGAATTAACAGTTTCTCTAATTGCATAGTTGTAAGATGCTATTTAATGGCAGTTATTTTTACCTTAAACTTTATGCGAACAGTTGTTCTGAGTTCTCCAGATGCCCCCGACAGTGTGATTTTGTAACAATTATGTCAGTTTTTTAGACGCATTTACTATCACTTTTTTTTTATGAATGTTTTACTCTACAGTTGTGCAGTTTTGGGGGGGATATATGACATTTTCAAAATGTATTTGCCAAAATTAGTAATGATATTTTTTTATAATGGTTTATTAAAAATAGCAACGTTTATGTAAAACCAGGTTAACCAGGGGCACCAGGTAACATCTTGCCTAGGGCAGCAAATTGGTCAGTGCCGGCTCTGCAACAGAGGTTTCCTGCCTTGCACACAGGCTGAGATTTATCTGGATTCCGTGAATCTTTTCACAATATTCTATATGGTAGGTGGTGAAAGGATTAAATGCTTTGCAGTCTTGCATTTAGAAATGTGATTTTTTTAATTGTTTGACAATTCTCTCATGAAATTTGGCACAAAGCGGTGAACCATGACCCATATTTGCTTGCAAAAACCAACCCTTTGGTGGATTTTCTGTTTATACTTCTGTTTTCTGTTTCTGTTTATAACACGATACCCTCACCTATTACCAATTCACCTGCTAATTGTGGACTGTTTAATTTGGGTAATCTTTTCACTTTTGTTTTGCCTCTGTCCCAACTTTTTTGGAGTGTGTTGCAGCCATCAATATCAAATATGTTTATATTTACAAAATACAATTATGTTGGTCAGTGAAAACATTGGAAATATTTTATTTGTACTTTTGACAGTTAAATAAAGTTTCAAGAAAATGAACAAATCACAGATTCTTGATTTTATTGCATTGTACAAAACATTTCTGTAAATGGGGTTCCATTTTTCATATGTTTTCATGATCCTGATGAATTGCAGATATGGAAAATTATAAAATATTAAATATTAAAAGGAAGTTGGAAATTATGATTTCTGCATTATGCATTTTTATGCTAGCTTCACGGTTATTTTAGGTATGAGGTATTAAGATAAAAAAAACTAGCATCAGATTTACTGGTGTTTTCATTAAGATGTACATTTGTCTTCAGCTGCCTCATAAATCATGTCAGTATGCTTTCCTCAGTCTGATCATCTGGCAGGAATTTAAGCTGACATTCAGAGACAGAGTGAGCAAGGCAGTTATTTTAGAGGCAGCTCTCCACAATGAATTGCTGACATGATATAAGATAATTTAGCCGTATCCCATCATGCCATAATTCTATCTGTGCCTTTTATAATTGCAGAGCCTTCTCTTAAAGACACAGTGAGCTGAAATTGGACTCATTTAAGGTTAAAGAAAAATATCATGGTGTTTCGAACCATTTTTTAGCATCAAGTTATCTCTTCTATTGTTGTTTGCAAAAAGTACCCTGGGGTGTTCTGGGTGTTTACCTTCTTTTGTGTTCCGTATAATAAAGAAAGTCATATTGGTTTGGAACAACAAGATTGTAAGTGTTTTTGGGTGAACTATCCCTTTAATGAATAAGGAGGGGTAGAAGATAGAGAGTGAAAAAGATGAAGGGAATCTATATATATAGTATAATATAGTTGGTTTGTGTGTGTGCGTGCGTGTGTCTCTGTTCGTGTGTGTGTGTGTGCGCGCGTGCGTGTGTGCGTACATGCGTGTGTGCGTGTGCTATGTAAAACTGTAAATGAAGTTTATGTTTAGAGCTGTTTTTGCAACAGTCCATCTTTTCTGTGGTCTCTTTTGCATGCTCTTTACCTCTTTCATTGCTCGGCACAGGCAGCAAGAGTGGGCTTGAGCCGTGAAATTCATCATTCCACTTCATCTGCGGCACTCTCCCTTTCTGATCAATGATAGCGCTAATAATAACTGCCACATAGTTACCTCCAGCTCTCTGTCGGTCCAGCACAGCTCCGGGCCCCCCTCTCCAGATTGCCCAGTCCGATTAAGAGCCCATTACAGGGGCTGTTTACTCATAATGTCCCTCAGGCCTGGCCCTGCTTTGTTTGCCTGTCTAGAGATCCAAAGGTGATGAGATGACCTTCTGTTACTGCAAAAGTTCATTCTCTCTCAGTCATTTTCAGTGGTTTTGTTAGTGTTTATTATTGACAAGAGACTTGTGGGTGGTTCTTTTGTGAACCTCCCCCAAATATATGCTTGAATGGATTTAAAAATCTCAACAAAAAAAAAAAAAAATCCTGACATTTTTTATCAAAAAGTCAACTCTAGTTATAATTAGTGTTTGTAAACCGGTTTGTTCTGATGTCAAAGTAATCACAGACTTAGTGTCCCTATTATGCTATTTCAGATAATACCTTTCATGCAGTGTGTATTATAGCTGTTTGTGAATGTAAAAGGTCTGCAAAATTTCGAAAATATCAAAAGTGCATGATAAATGGAGTTATTGTCTACCAAAAAAAAGGATCTAATTCTGAACTCCATGAGACAAGTCATCAGTAATTGCTGTCTTTTTCCAAATGCATATGGTCTTAATTGGCCCCCACAGCGTCTACTTTGACCTGCCCTCAAACACTGTAGTTGTAGCTGAGGCCTGGAAGAATTTGGTTTGTGTTGTAATATATGCTTGAATGCAGAAGAGAGGTGATGCTGCACTGTGTATTATGAGATTTTTTTTATTTTTTTTTTACTTTAAATGCATGCAAACCTACTGTGGGAGACCTTTAAAATATAGACACTTTAAACAAGTAAGTTGTCCCAAACCTGTAGGAGGTTCCAAATCTGACATTTTCTTCTGTAGAACAAAATGCATCTTCAATTATTGGGTGAACTGGTCCTTTAAGTCATTTTATTGGCATATTGAGAAGTAAAACGTACTCGGTTACTAACGTAACCTTGGTTCTCTCTAGAAGAGGGAACGAGTACTGCGTAATATCTTACGCTAGGGGAAAACCTCTTTTCCACGAGATATTGAAGCCAAAAATTATCCTTAATTTTGAATGAATGTAAAACGCGTTGCGGCAGCATGCAGACATGGGCAAGACGGCTCGCATTCCTATTGGCTGTCCTGCGGCAACTGCAGCAGCCTATCGAGAGAGGCCCTTGGTGACGTCAGATCCAATGGGGGCGCTTCGCGCCTACTATGTCACGTCCCGCCGAGACAGGTGTTGCCTGGGCCTATAAATACAGCTCGATGGGCTGATATAATCTGGTTTTTCATCGCCGAAGCGAACCAGAGCGTGTTGCATGCACGGCAAAGATACGCAGTAGTCATTCCCTCTTCGAGAGAGAACCGAGGTTACGTTAGTAACCGAGTACGTTCTCTTACGAGAAGTTCTCTCGTACTGTGCAATATCTTACGCTAGGGGACCCTGCTGAACACAAAGTAAAATGCTGTGCGTGCTGGGATCCAACACCAAAGTCCCAAGGGCAGGTGCCCGGGGATCATATATTGTATAAACACCAGGGACTCACAGAGAGTCTGAGAAGAGAGGCTATAAGCGTCATTCCCAATAAGTAGCATCCTAAGGGAGCTAATCACATCAACAGTGTTCCACACAGTCAGGGTGAAAATGTTCGGCCTGAACTGGGTAACAGTATGGGTCTTACTCATTGCCCATGGAGTCATTTTATCGATCAGCGAGCGGTGCTCAAGCGGTTTTTAGTATTCTGAGCCGAAGCAACGGGGCAGACAGTACTGATCTTTAGACCGAAAGTAGTTTAGCCTGTAAGGTGGGAACCTCTAGGTTATAAAACTATATAAATGTAGACGGGGAGGCCCAGCCTGCCGCCATACAGATATCCTGCAAGGTAATCCCGCTATACCAAGCCCACGACGAGGCCACGCCTCTTGTGAAGTGCGCTCTGTCTGACACCCAAAGGACACTGCAAGCCTTTAGAAGTGTAGGCCAGCGCTATAGCATCAACTATCCATCTGGATAGGCTCTGTTTCGATGCGGCTAGTCCCTTAGTACGTCCGCTGAACAAAACGAAGAGCTGCTCAGTCTGTCTGAAAACAGACGAGCGAGACACATAAGCTCTTAATGCCCTGACTGGGCAAAGGAAGCTCGAGTCCTTTTCCTAGTTGTAAACCGGCAGGGCAGACAGGGAAATAACCTGAGCCCTGAAGGGTGTGTTGAGGGATTTAGGCACGTACCCGTGTCTTGGTTTGAGGATGACTTTCGAGTCATTTGACCCAAATTCCATACACGTCACGCTTACTGAGAGCGCTTGTGAATCCCCTATGCGCTTCACTGAAGCAAGAGCCATAAGAAACACTGTCTTGAACGACAAATGTTTCATGTCTGATAAATGGATTGGCTCGAACGAGGCACCTTTCATGGCTTCCAAAACTGTCGAAAGTTCCCACATGGGGACTGAAGGGGGTCTGGGAGGATTCACCCTCTTAGCTCCCTTAAGGAAGCGGATGACCAGATCGTTCTTCCCCATTGACTGGCCAGTCGCTGGTTTAGCAAACGCTGCTAGCCGCCACATAAACCTTGAGCGTGGATGGGGTTCTGCCCTTATCCAGTAGCTCTTGAAGGAAGGAGAGAACTTCCGTAACCCCACAGTCTAGGGGTGAAAAGCCTCGAGCTTTGCACCAGCCAGAAAACACAGACCATTTTGAGGAATAGAGTCGTCTAGTAGACGGGGCTCTAGCCTGCGTGATCGTGTTTAACACTCCCTCCGGGAGGTTAGCGGCTACCTGTTCATGGGCCATGCATGTAGGGACCACAGCTCCGGGCGAGGATGCCAAATCGAGCCCTTGGCTTGAGAGAGGAGGTCTTTCCTCATCGGTATTGGTCATGGGGCAGTGCTTGTCAGCTGCATCAGAACTGGGAACCAAGCCTGGTTTTTCCAGAGTGGAGCCACAAGTAGCACTGAGCATCCGTTTTCCCTGATTCGTTCCAATACCTGAGGCAGGAGCGAGACAGGAGGAAAGGCATAGAGAGGGCAGCGGGGCCAGACGTGGGACAGCGCATCCCTGCTCTTGGAGAAAAACTTCGGACAGTGAGCGTTTTCTTGGGATGCAAACAGGTCTACCTGCGCTCTGCCGAATGTCTCCCACAGCAGTAGGACCGTCTGCGGGTGCAGAGACCATTCTCCTGCTGGAACATTGTTTCTGGACAGTCTGTCTGGTCCCAAATTCAGGTGACCAGGCACATGTGCTGCTCTCAATGACCGCAGATTGTGCTGAGCCCAGACCAGGAGGCGTTCCGTCAGCCTGTAAAGGTTTCGGGACCTGACGCCACCCTGGCAATTTATATAGGCCACCACTGACATGTTGTCCGAGCGGACCAAGACGTGGTGATTTTTTATCTGTGGACAAAAAGAAGTTTCAGGGGTGCGAGAGCCGCGTCCATGCACATTGTAAATGTCGAACGGTAGGACTGTGTATTGATATGCCTGGCCCTCGAAGGCGAATCTCAAGAATCACCTGTGACGTGACGCTATTTGTATTTGGAAATACGCGTCCTTCAGATCTATTGACATAAACCAGTCCTCTTGGCAAATCTGCGCGAGGATTTTCCTGGTTGTAAGCATTCTGAACTGGCGTTTCACAAGCACTTTGTTCAGCTGTCTTAGATCTAGAATGGGTCTGAGACTCCCGTCTTTTTTACGGTACCGAAAATATCTGCTGTATTAAAATATCTGCTGTATCCCCCTTCGCTCTGAGCTAAAGATAAAGATAAAGCCTCTATGGCCCCTTTGCTCAATAGTTTCGCTATTTCGGCTTGAAGTCGATGAGCTACTTCGGTTTTTACTATAGTTTCGACCCGGGGCGGGGACATCGAGCGAACTGCAGCAAATAGCCTCTTTTTATAATGTTCAGCACTCATTCTGATACCCCGGGAAGCTTTGCTATGAGATCTGGGCTCTGGCCGCAACATAGTGGCGACCGGAGAGCTTCGGTGTGCTGTAACGTAAACACTGTGCTTGCAGCGTTTTGAGGCGGGGGGCGCGCCGAACACGGCGGGCATCCTGGCCGCGCTCGACTCCCTTATGGCAGTTTGCTGAGAGAGAGCGAGCAGGGCAAACCCTGTGGGGCTTAACATGTCTGTGAGTGAATGTGGGCGCGGGACAGCAGGCACATTTACTGCACTGAAAACACAATAGTGACCGTAAAAAAATGTTTAATTTCTAAGGCTATAAAAATGTTACTGAATAATCTATCAATGCATTTCCAGCAGATATTGAAATAATAAAGGGTCTCAATGAAATATGTGCAGTGTCGCATGTTTACTGTAAATTGTCACATGACCAGAGCTGTTTATTTCCTGTTTGTGCCAAGAGAACATGATTGCAGCAAGAAAGCTCCCAAAGAAAAGATTAGTAAAGTATGTTAACATAAAGATAGGACATAGATTTTTGATACACATCATGTTTAAGGTGTCTAGTATTGATATATGCATTTGCAATTACTCAACTTTGTTTAACGTGTTCATAGAACTCACAAACATGTCAACGGCAACAATAGTGACCGGTGGGATAACCCATTGGATCTATATGCTACTACACAAAGGCTAACTGTTCTACCTTACTTTCTGCTGCTACCTAACTTTCTACCTAATTTTGCATACAGACACATACACAGAAACACACACTCACACATCACACACACACACCACCCTCGCCACACACACCACGCCACACACCCCACGCACGCCACACACTCCACGCACGCCACACACTCCACGCACGCCACACACACCCCACACACACGCACACCCCCCACACACGCACACCACACACACGCACACCACACAACACACCCCACACACTCACATCACACACCACACACACACACCACACACCCCACACGCACACCCAACACCACGCACACCCCACACGCACGCACGCCACACACCCCGCACGCACGCACACCGCGCACGCACACCGCACACCGCAACACACCGCACACCGCAACACACCCCACACGCACACAAAACACCACACACCACACACCCAACACCCCACACGAACACCCCACACGTACATCCCACACGCACACCACAGACCCAACATGCACACCCAACACCATACACCCCACCACGCACACCACACACCCCACACGCACGCACACCCCGCACGCACACCATCACACACCCCGCACGCACACCATGATCATAGACATGATCTTTTCAAATCTATGATCATGTCTCACCCCACACGCACGCACACCACCACACACCCCACACGCACGCACACCACACACCTCACACGCACGCACACCCCACACACACGCACACCACACACACGCATACCACACACGCACACCACACATCCCACACAGACCCCACACACACGCACACCGTACACCGCACACCCCCCACCCCACACACACGCACACCACACATCCCAACCACACACACACGCACATCACACACACACGCACACCCCACACACCCCACACACACACCCCACACAGACAGATACACACGCACACACAAACACACACACGCACACACACACACACACACACCACACACCCCGCACGCACACCATGATCATAGACACGATCTTGTCTATGATCACCATGATCACCATGATGATCACCATGATCATGATCACATGATCACCATGATCATAGACATGATCTTTTAAAATCTATGATCATGTCTCACCCCACACGCACGCACACCACCACAGCCCACACACACGCACACCACACACCTCACACGCACGCACACCCCACACACACGCACACCACACACACGCATACCACACACGCACACCACACACCCCACATCCCACACAGACCCAACACACACGCACACCCCCCACCCCACACACACGCACACCACACATCCCAACCACACACACACCCACATCACACACACACACTGCACAGGTCAAATAGACCTATATTCAGTCTGTCCAATGGTTGATACAACACAGTATCCCACCAGTCACAATTGTGACCGATCATACAACTCACTTTTTCACACACTTTTCCATGAATTTTTTTTAAAATTATGATTGATTGTTTTAAAGGGATACTAATGACACATGATTTGGATATTTTTGTGTCTGGGAAAAATTTGGGATTAAAACAATCGACATGAGTCGATTTTATTTGTGCGAGCCCTGTACTGTGGTGGGCTGTGCTTGTGTGTAGGAGTGAACACTGGGTCGTGGGCATTTTTATTACACTTTTTTATTACACTTTAAAAAGACGCTGCTCTTTTAGATATAGAGAGTGTGAGTCGCAGCGGCGAACACCGACTCGGCAGAGTAAAAGGATATAAACGCCGGAAAGCGTAGCAGGTACGGCGACTGAAGGCGGCGAGATGAAGGTCAGCGGCTTCAGATGAAAAGGCTCGTCCCGCAGAAAGCTTTTTCTCAGACGGCGCGGCTTCTTCACTCCGGATCCAGCGATGCGTGAGCTTTGCTGAAGAGATGAAAAATCAGATTAAATCAGCCCATCGAGCTGTATTTATAGGCCCAGGCCACGCCTGTCTCTGCGGGACGTGACGTAGTGGGCGCGAAGCGCCCCCGTTGGATCTGACGTCACCAAGGGCCTCTCACGATAGGCTGCTGCAGTTGCCTCATGGACAGCCAATAGGCATGCGAGTCGTCTTGCCTATGTCTGCATGCTGCCGCAACGCGTTTTACATTAATTCAAAATTAAGGATAATTTTTGGCCTTTAATATCTCGTAGAAAAGAGGTTTTCCCCTAGCGTAAGATATTACGCAGTATGAGAGAACCTGTCGTAAGAGAACATCATCTAACCCTTATCTAATCTGTACATTTTCTCCATTACAAAAATAAATAAATAACTCATTTTACCTGAGGTGATGATGTCCACTGGTCATCAGTCTTGATTTTACCATCATAGACATGCGGCTAAAGTTTGTTTTCATTAAAAGTACAGTCCTGCGGGTCAGCACACCCAAGGGCCAGAAACTCACTAAATTCAAAACTCACTGTGACATCCGACCCCATCACAGCCATCAGCTAAAGTAATCATTAGAAAGAGAAGATGGACTGCCTGCTCTGTCCCAATAGATCCACATTACCAGTCCCCCACCCCTAAAAATAATAATTTGTTACATTTATATAGCGCTTTTTCTGGGACCTCAAAGCGCTTCACATATGGTTGGGGGGAATCTCCTCAACCACCACCAATGTGCAGCATCCACCTGGATGATGCGATGGCAGCCATATTGCGCCAGACTGCCCACCACACACCAGCTTATTGGTGGAGAGGAGACAGAGTGATGAAGCCAATTAGTATATAGGGATGATTAGGAGGCCATGATGGACAGAGGCCAAGGGGCAAATTTGGCCAGGATGCCGGGGTTACACCCCTACTCTTTTTCGAAGGACATCATGGGATTTTTAATGACCACAGAGAGTCAGGACCTCGGTTTAACGTTTCATCCGAAGGACGGTGCTCTTTGATAGTATAGTGTCCCCATCACTACACTGGGGCGTTAGGACCCACACAGAGCACAGGGTGAGCACCCCCTGCTGGCCTCACTAACACCTCTTCCAGCAGCAACCTGGTGTTCTCAGAAGGTCTCCCATCCAGGTACTAACCAGGCTCAGCCCTGCTTAGTTTCAGTGGGTAACCAGTCTCGGGCTACAGGGTGACATGGCTACTGGTAATAACTACAAATGAGGAACAAAGACCTAATTTCTCTATTAATGTTACAAAAATAATCGTTTAACTTAGCTGTGGATCTATGCATTTATTTTCCTTGGGAAGTGAAATATTTGTTATGCTTTCAATTTTGTTTGATTTGTTTGCTGGATGGTAAAAACCTTCCCATACCTTCTCATAACTATTTAAATATTGTGCACAGACAGTTATCTCAGCTAGACGTTGTAAAACATGCATTTCATTGACTCGCTGTCATGGCTGTTGAGAACAGATTGTTGTGTCATCACATTTTGATGCGATTATTGCAGTGAACCGTGATTGGGTAGATAAATACGGCTGACTGCTCTTTCATAAAATTAAGCATTTCATGCATTATTGATATATTTCAGTTGTGCAAGAGAATTCAAGGGACTAAGCAAGATTCATTTTAAAGTTTAAAGGTAGGCCTACCAGTACATGAACAAATCAAACTACACTGTAAGAAAAAACAATCTGTGTTTCCATTAAGTTTACTGACATTTCCTTTAACCTTAAAGGGTTAGTTCACCCAAAAATGAAAATTATGTCATTAATGACTCACCCTCATGTCGTCCCAAGCCCGTAAGACCTCCGTTCATCCTCGGAACACACTTTAAGATATTTTAGATTTAGTCCGAGAGTTTTCTGTCCCTCCTTTGAAAATGTATGTACGGTATACTGTCCTTGTCCAATAGGAAATAAAGACATCATCAAAGTTATCCATGTGACATCACTGGGTTAGTTAGAATGTTTTGAAGCATCGAAAATACATTTTGGTCCAAAAATAACAAAAATACGACTTTATTAAACATTGTATTCTCTTTCGGTTCTGCGGTCACTGCGGACAGAACCGGAAGAGAATACAATGTTTAATAAAGTCATAATTTTTGTTATTTTTGGACCAACATGTATATTTCGATTTTCATTTTTGGGTGAACTAACCCTTTAAAACACAACACAATGCAATGCGTATTTAAAGAAACATCTCTGAAAAATTGATATAGAAAATTCCTTTATATTAAGACAGTACATGGGCCTATTTTTAGTGTACCCACAGGCCTATATTACACTAAACTACAGTATACTATATGTTTAAGTTCAGTAGGCCTACATAAGCCATAATGTACATTTGGTTTATTTTGCAATACTAACCCACCAAAAAAAATAGACATGAAATATTGATTTGGCAAGAATTGTATTATAATCTTACCCTGTATATCAACTTAAAGCTTTCACTGAGAAAAAAATATAATGTGTAAAAAAATTGGTCTAGCAACAATATGAACACTGAAACAATAACCATAACATTATTACAGTAATATGAGATCTCTGAAGTCATATTGTTGTGTTTTCTGTGGAGTTCTGTCATTTATAAAAAAATTTAAATATGTTTAATTCCAAAGTTTACCTTAAACTACCTTAAAATATCACAAGTAACACTTATGGAGAAACGTTTGAAGTTTAGTAGCCTAATAGTGTAGTGCCTCTTTAAGAGAGGAGTGTGCAGTGAAACATGTGACCGGAGTTTACTATGTGAAAAGGAAGCTCGATTCATTTAGTCTATTATGACTTTCAACCCGGTGTGCAGCCACTTGGTAAGCTCTCTCTTAAATTCAAATGTTTCTTGTCTGGTTTATGATGTACGCTTCGTGTTGTATGCTATCGCCATGCTATGTTTGTACTATGTTTATGTCCGTTATGTCCGATGCAAGTTAAAGAGAATGCTATGCTCTGGTATACGCAGTTTAGTTAACTGAAAGAGAACGCTATGCTCCAAAGTTATGAGTTGACGAGGTGGTCGTAGTCGTGGGACATAAAGCTGACATTTAGACTTACTTATAACATCGCTATACCAGACGTGTCCGTTTGTGTTTACTTTCTTTGGCTTTATAAATGTTTGATGAAGTTAAGGATCGCTAAGGAGACGTTATGGTCTAAATTCGCCTATGTCGACCTTAAATTGTATGCCGACGGTGCAGAGGAAAAATGTACTGAAGTGGAGAACACTGATGTGAAGGAGTTGTCGGAGGATGACTTTCAAGGCCTGAGAGAGGGCCTGGTGGAGAGAATCAAAATGCTTGAAGAGAAGGTGTTTGAATGGGAAAGCCTTGTCCCCGGAGCCAAGACAACAGTGTATAAGCAGCAGCTATACAAGCTGGTCAACAGACTGCATGACTGGGTACGGAGCTGGCAAAAGTTGAAGCGGGTAGAAGAGGTCGACGGGGGAGAAGAGGTTGAAGAAGCAGGTACTAATGAAGAGCATAGCGAGTCCGGCGAGGGGCCCACTAGAGCTGGCATGCAGCCTCAAATCCCCAGTGTAACACCTGTATCTAGTACTGCAGCAGCTGCGTTTCCATATACACCACCACAAAGCATCCCTGGCCTGCATCCCGGGGCACACGGCTTCAGACCACAGATCAGTCTTGAAAGAACACGCCTGCCCAAGTTCTCGGGAGACATGACCGACTACTATCGGTGGAAGGCTGAATGGGAAGAGCTGGAGCAGCTGGGAAACCCACTGAGGACGGCTGGTGTTACAAGGTTCCACCTCCTGGCAAGTCTCGGCGACAGGGTGAAGAAAGACTTGGTTCTGTCTAGCTGTGCATCGGCGGATGAAATGTTCAGGCGCCTCGACAACCGCTTCGGGAACAAGGCGAAAATCGTCCTGAAGATATCCGAGGAGGTTCAGGGCCTACCTTCCGTAAAGGGAGATAACCCTAGGAAAGCAATTGAGCTGATTCAAGCAGTGGAGCGGGCCCTAAGTAACCTTGTGATCCTGGGAGAAGAGTAGGTAATAAAGAACCATTGGGTAGCGCAGTCCCTTGAATGCAAGCTACCAAGTGCTCTGAAGGAGAAATGGATTGCCCACAAGACTGAGCCTGTAAATGGTTTTGCTCCACATAACCACTTCGACTGCTTACTGCGGTTCCTGAAGAGGCAGGAGCTAGATCCTGGAGGAGCTAGATCAGCTGGAGGTAGGACTTAGAGAGGGAAGCTCCTCAGTGAGAGGCTTGGCAGACAAGCCAGAAGGAGTCAAGAAAGCATTCTCCAAAGCTACCTCAGGCCAAAGAGAGTCTCAGTCGAACCCACGCTTAAAGGGCATGGTGCAGGTTAAACACTACTGTCGATTAATGGGTACATAAAGCAGTTAAGATATGTATATAAAGTTAGAAATATCTCCAAAATGGTGTTAAAGTCCAGTTTTTGTAGTTTTTGTTTAGTAACGGTTATTTTTTACGCGACTCGGTGATGACGTCACATGAGGTAGACGCAGGCTGCAGGCAGCAGGCAGCGGCGCGCTTCAGAATTGGTTCACAGCCGAGGAGATCGATGTTCTCGTCAGGGCCGTAAAAGAAAGAGAAGTGACATTGGGGATGGGACAAACCCACCCATATTGGCTTCGGTTAAACATGCACATACTAATTTGGGTAAATGTGTAAGCTTTATGCCTATTTTTCCCATCGTCATGAACACAACAATGATTTCACTCGTGTTTAAATAGTTTCCCTTATAATAATGTATCATTTGCAAAAAATAAAATATGAGAGAATCATCTACAGTGTATGCGCGTTGTTCACTCTGTATCTGCAAGCATGCGCGCTTAAAATAGCATCTGAATGTACGCGCAACCTATGCTCGCAACACTTTAGACTAGGGTGACCAAGCTGTTCTCTTACGAGAGTATCTCTCGTACTGCGTAATATCTTACGCTATGGGGAAAACCTCTTTTCCACGAGATATTGAAGCCAAAAATTATCCTTAATTTTGAATTAATGTAAAACGCTGTGCAGCAGCATGCAGACATAGGCAGGACAGCTCGCGCCCCTATTGGCTGTCCTGCGGCAACAGCAGCAGCCTATCGAGAGAGGCGCTGCGTGACACATATCCAATGGGGGCATTTCGTGCCCCTTTCGTCACGTCCCGCCAGAAAGGGCGTGGTCTCGCCCTACAAATATAGCTCGATAAGGCTGGTACACTGATTTTCATCTCTTCAGCGAAGCATCAAGCATCGCTGGATCCGGAGTGAGAAGCCACGCCGTCTGAGGAAAAGCACACAGCGGGACGAGCCATTGAGTCAGAAGTCGCTGGCATCGCCGCCTTTAGCCGCCGTACCTGCTACGTTTTCCGGCGTTATATCCTTTTCAAACTGTGTGTGTGTGTTCGCCACTGCGACACACATTTTTTCACTGTCTCTAGTCTCTCTCTGCTAAAAGAGCTGCGTCTTTTTCAAGATGCAAAGATCCTGCGGCTCGGGCTGAGCCACACTCAGCGACGGGGACCGTCATGTCATCTGCGTTTCCTGCCTGGGTGAGGATCATGCGGCTCTCGCTCTCGTCGACGGCGGATGCCCTCACTGTGAGCTACTGCCTTGTATGGTGACTCTGAGGACTCGCCTGGCATCTTTCTCAGAGCCTACACTTCAGCCCGCTGTAGCGCCGCGCCGTAAAAGCGCCATGCCCAGCGCGGCCCCGAGCCTTCTCCTGCCCGCCAAAGCTCGCCGGTTCGCCCGCCAGCTTCGCCGGCATCGCTCGAGTCCCTGACCGACGGACAGCGGCCGCCGCTTCCGCCATTGAGGTCGACGAAACAGCCCTGAGCCTTCTCCAGCCCGTGATAGCTCGCCGGTTCGCCCGCCAGCTTCACCAGCTTCACTCGAGTCGCTCGCTGACGGACAACGGCCGCCGCGTGCCGCCGCTTCCGCCATTAATGACGACGAGATAGCTGCATCTGTAGAGAAGGCCAGCTTCAAAACCGCGGCTAGCTTTCTTTTTTTTACGTTATAAGAAAGCTACCCCGCCCCCGCCCCCCGTGGGCATGCGTCACCGACGAAATGAGGAAAAGTGTGTTTTTAGTCCCGCCGAGGCCGGACTAATCTCCATTTCTCAAACATTTCTCAGCTCCTCTTAGTTTGAGCGGCTGAAAATGTCAATATTGCAGCAATGAGCCTGTTGTATAACACGCACGCCTGCAAACAAACGCCAACACACACAAACTGTGATGACGCTCTCTTATCTGCTCGAGCTATTTTAAGCCTTTGACGTTTCCCCCTGTGGCTCAGCGGCGAAACCCAAAGCCTTCGCACGGGAGACCCGTGTTCGATCCCAGGTCTCGCAGCAGATAAAAATTTAGTCTCGCCACGGCCAGACTTGCACCGAAACATTTCGCTCGTTCAGTTCCAAGAAAATGCGACTGTTCCAGTGTATTTTGCAGTAAACAAGCCGGTACCATGGCCCGCTTGCCTGCACAAAAATGCCGTTTCCACGGCGACCCAGAAAAATCATTTAAGCAGTGTATTTTCTGGTATTCCGGCCACAGCCGATGGTGTTATGAGTGTAATAAAAATGCCCACAGCCCAGTGTTCATTTCTACACACAAACGCAGCCCGCCACAGTGAAGGGCACGCACAAATGAGATCGACTCATGTCATTGTCCATTAAATGTAGTGAATGTGCCCACAAACACTACACACTGCATGTGCCACGTTTTCTGTAAAACGAAACCAACACACATACAGTCAGCTAAAACCCACAGTGTTTAAGTCTCGCCGCGGCCAGACTCCACCAAAACTTCTCGCTCGTTCAGTTCCAAACAATGTGACTGTTCCAGTGTATTTCGCAGTAAACAAGCTGGCACCACAGCCCGCTTGCCTGCACACAAATGCCATTTTTACGGCGACCCAGATAAATCCCAAAAGAGTGTATTTTCTGGTATTCCGGCCACGGCCGATGGTGTTATGAGTGTTGTAAGAATGCCCACGTCTCAGTGCCCATTCCCACACACAGACACAGCCCGCCACAATTCAGGGCTAGCACAAATAAAATCGACTAATGGGGATTGTGCAAAAATGTAGTGAATGTGCCCACGACACAGTGCCCACAAACACTACACGATGCATGTCCCTCGTTTTCTGTAAAAACGGAACCGACACACATTCAGTCAGCACAGTGTTTATGTCTCAGCACACCGAAGCTCTGCAGCCGCCGCTATGCCGCGGCCACCAGAGCCCGGATTTCATTCTACCCCTAGCTATTCACGCAGATGCGTGGGCAAAGCTTCCCGGGGTATCAGAATGGGTGTTGAACACTATAAAAAGAGGCTATTCGCTACAGTTCGCTCGACGTCCCTGCCGTTACACAGCGCGAGTCGAAACCACGGTAAACAGTGAAGTATCACATCTACTTCGAGCCGAAATAGCGAAACTGCTGAGCAAAGGGGCCATAGAACCTTTATCTCAGGCTCAGAGCGAAGGGGGGCTATACAGCAGATATTTTCTGGTACCGAAAAAAGACAGGGGTCTCAGACCCATTCTAGATCTGCGACAGCTGAACAGAGTGCTTATGAAGCGCCAGTTCAGAATGCTGACAACCAGGAAAATCCTCTCGCAAGTGCGCCAGGGAGACTTATTGAGGTTTATGTCAATAGATCTGAAAGACGCCTATTTCCAAATACAAATAGCGTCACGTCACAGGCGATTCTTGAGATTCGCCTTTGAGGGCCAGGCATATCAATACACAGTCCTACCGTTCAGCCCCTAGCACCCCGTACATTTACGAAGTGCATGGACGCGGCCCTCGCACCCCTGAGACTTCAGGGCATGCGAGTTTTTGAACTACTTGGACGACTGGCTGATTCTAGCTCGATCACATTCAGAGCTCACAGAACACAGAACCACATTACTCGAGCATCTCGAGAATCTGGGTCTCACAGTCAATTGGGCGAAGAGTTCGCTGTTTCCCAGCCAGAAAATCTCTTTTCTGGGAACAGTACTGGACTCGCTGTCTATGACAGCACGTCTGTCGCCAGAGTGAGAACTGGACATTCAGCGCACTGCGAAATCCTTTCGCCGCGGCTCTATAGTCCCGCTCAAAGATTTCAGAAAATGCTGGGCCTCATGGCCTCGGCATCTTCAGTACTCCAGCTGGGCCTGCTTCGCATACGCCCACTGCAGTTATGGCTGAAAGTGCGAGTTCCACCCCGGCATGGACCTCTGGTCTGTTTCGCCTCAGGGTCGGCATGAAATGCGTTTCGGCTCTGGAACCTTGGAAAATAGCTGACTGGTGTCAGTCAGGCGTGGGTCTGGGGACTCCCTCGAGTGTGACAGTGGTGTCCACGGACGCCTCCACCTCGGGATGGGGAGCGCTGCTCGAGGGCAGACCGTTCTTCGGACAGTGGTCAGAACGGGAAAAGCTCCTACGCAAATACTGGCAGTCGACAACGCGCTATGGCGTTTTTGTCCCCAGATAAAAGGCCGCCACGTCTTAGTCCGGTCGGACAACATGTCAGTGGTGGCATACATAATTCACCAGGGTGGCGTCAGGTCCCGAAACCTTACAGGCTGACGGAACGCCTCCTGGTCTGGGCTCAGCACAACCTGCTTTCAGTGAAAGCAGCGCATGTGCCTGTTCGCCTGAATCTGGGACCAGACCGTCTGTCCAGAAACAATGTCCCAGCAGGGGAATGGTCGCTGCACCTGCAGACGATCCAACTGCTGTGGGAGACATTCGGCAGAGCGCAGGTGGACCTGTTTGCGCCCCAAGAAAACGCTCACTGCCCGAACCTTTTTCTCCAAGAGCAGGGATGCGCCGGCCCACGTATGGCCCCGCTGCCCCCTCTATGCTTTCCCCCCCGTCTCGCTCCAGCCTCAAGTGCTGGAGCGAATCAGGGAAAACGGATGCCCAGTGCTACTCGTGGCTCCGCTCTGGACAAACCAGAATTGGTTCCCAGTCCTAATGCGGCGGACCAGCACTGCCTCGTGGCCGATACCGGTGAGGACAGACCTCCTCTCTCAGGCAAAGGGCTCGATTTGGCATCCTCGCCCGGAATTATGGTCCCTACATGCATGGGCCATCAACGGGTACCCGCTAACCTCCCAGAGGGAGTGTTAAATACAATCACGCAGGCTAGAGCCCCGTCTACTAGACGGCTCTATTCCTCAAAGTGGTCAGTGTTCTCTGCCTGGTGTCAAGCTCAGGGCTTTTCACCCGCAGACTGCGGGGTTACGGAAGTGCTCTCCTTCCTTCAGGGGCCGCTGAATAAGGGCAGAACCCCATCCACGCTCAAAGTATACGTGGCGGCCATAGCGGCGTTTGCAAAACCGACGTATGGCCAGTCACTGGAGAAAACGACCTGGTCGTGCGATTCCTCAGGGGAGCTCGGAGGCTGAATCCTCCCAGACCCCCCCTCAGTCCCTGTGTGGGACCTTTCTACGGTTTTGGAAGCCATGAAAGATGCCCCATTCAAGCCAATCCATTTGTCAGACATGAAACATCTGTCTCTCAAAACGGTATTCCTTATGGCTCTCGCTTCAGTGAAGCGCGTAGGGGACTTGCAAGCGCTTTCGGTAAGCGCGTCATGCATGGAGTTTGGGCCTAATGACTCAATAGTCATACTCAAACCAAGGCACAGGTACGTGCCCAAATCCCTCAACACACCGTTCAGGGCCCAGGTTATTTTCCTGTGCGCTCTCTCGGTTCATAACGAGGAGGAGGATGCGAGTCTCCTTTTGCCCTGTCAGGGCACTGAGAGCTTATGTGTCCCGCTCGTCTGCCTTCAGACAGACCGAGCAGCTCTTCGTTTTGTTTGGTGGGCGATCCAAGGGACTGGCCGCATCAAAACAGAGCCTATCCAGATGGATAGTCGACGCCATAGCACTGGCTTACACTTCTAAGGGCCTGCAGTGTCCTTTGGGTGTCAGAGCGCACTCCACGAGAGGCGTGGCCTCGTCGTGGGCGTGGTATGGGAGGTTACCTTGCAAGATATCTGTACGGCCGCGGGGTGGGCCTCGCCATCTACATTTTATAAGGTTTTATAACCTAGAGGTTCCCGCCTTACAAGCCAAGCTTCTGTCGGTATAGAATTCAGTACTATCTGCCCCGCTATGCCGGCCCAGATGCTGAGTTTTGCTTGTGCATCGCTCACCGGGCGATAACACCGCTCCATGGGTGTTGAATAACCTGTACTATTACCCAGTTCAGGCTGAACACGTTCACCCTGTCTGTGTGAAACACTATTAACATAACTAGCTCCTATAGGATGCTATTTCATGGGGAATGATGCTTGCAGCCTCTCTTCTCCGACTCTCTGTGAGTCTATGGTGAGTATGCACTACATGAACCCCGGGCTACTGCCCTTGGGACTTTGGTGTCGGATCCCAGTATGCACGGCGTTTTGCATTGTGTTCCCCATAGCGTAAGATATTACGCAGTACGAGAGATACTCTCGTAAGAGAACGTGCTCGGTTACTAACGTAACCTCGGTTCTCTCTAGAGAGGGAACGAGTACTGCGTATCTTGCCGTGCATACAACAGCGCTGGTTCGCTTCGGCGATGAAAACCAGTGTACCAGCCTTATCGAGCTATATTTGTAGGGCGAGACCACGCCCTTTCTGGCGGGACGTGACGAAATGAGCGCGAAATGCCCCCATTGGATATGTGTCACGCAGCGCCTCTCTCGATAGGCTGCTGCTGTTGCCGCAGGACAGCCAATAGACGCGCGAGCTGTCCTGCCTATGTCTGCATGCTGCTGCACAGCGTTTTACATTAATTCAAAATTAAGGATAATTTTTGGCTTCAATATCTCGTGGAAAAGAGGTTTTCCCCATAGCGTAAGATATTACGCAGTACTCGTTCCCTCTCTAGAGAGAACCGAGGTTACGTTAGTAACCGAGTACGTTTTCCTAGGACATGTTCTATTTCACGTCCTGTCCTGGCTGTTTTTTTTTATTATGAAAATGTCCTGGTTTTCAAAAAACTTCTGGGAAAGATCAGCTCTAAAGCAAAACATAGATGGGCAAACAAGGAGGAAGAAAAACAGGATAAAGAGGAAGAAAACTAAAGATACATTTTGTTAGTTCATTTTTGTAAGTTTGTGAGCTATTTTTGTTAAATTTGGAGGTATTTCTTTTAGTTATTTCTAAATTATATATTTATTTTTGTAATACAGAAGAAACATTTCATTCATTCAAACCTGTAATAATTATATATTTATTTTTCTAATACAGAAGAGACATTTCATTCATTCAAACCTGTAATAAAACAGGCTCTGAGAAGCCGTATCTGAATTTGTGTCTTGTAATATAACCATTTTCTATCCATACAGAGGAGGCATATACTTTAAATATACTGATACAGATGTAACGTGCCTAACGCAGCATCCTGGATATGAGGCATAATGCCTGAATCCATTTGTGCTACACATAGCATACTCCCACTTCATGCAGGATAATGGTCCCCTTCAAGCCAGCACGCACGAGTATGTTCATGGTTTATGTTTACTTCACCTTTTTATTTATTACATGGAGTCCTTAAAACAACAGCTATAGGTGACAGGAGATGTGTTGCATACACAATAAACATGCATCAGAGACGTTTCCAAACTACTTACAGAGTTTAAAACTTAAGAATCTTTCCTACTTATCCCAAGGCAATACCAGTACACTGCGTACAGGCAGGCTATACACTGGGCTTATGGGGTTTTAGGCAGGAGTATAAGAAGCCTCTCGTGTGGTTTCAACCATCAGACAACAATTCGTGACCAGACCTATCAGGGCTTTCAATTGCCTCGTTTGGATGAAAATTAATTAAAAAAAAAAATTGCTTATTCTGTTGTGATCACCCAATTGCCCTCAAAATGTTATAAAGTACACAGAACACATTAATTTTTATAAGAAAGACAGTTTTTTATAAGAAAAACAGTTTATTGGCATTGCTTGTAATGGTTACTAAACATTTACTGAACAAGGACAAAGATTACTGAACAAAGACACAGGTTTCAAGTAAACAAATCTATATAAAAAAAGCCCACTGATGAAGGGCTAGACCTGAAACGTTTGCACATTGTTTCTTTTGCCTGCAATAGTGTGGTCCAGAGCCATAGAGAGAGAGAGTTACGACACTCCCATAGACCGCCATAGGAACTCTGGAAAGAGGAAGTAACGTGTGTTGTGGAGCTGGTAAATTAATTAAATTACTGTATTTTTTTTACTTTTACACACATTAGCCGACCTCTCGTGAATCTAGTCAGTACATTTTATGTAGCCAGTTTTAGTTAATGCTTATTGGAAGAAATTGGGTTAATTGCAGCTAGCTATAGCTTACATGACCAACTCTTCATTAAAGTTAGCTAACTTATGGTAACCTGAAGTATATATTGTTTGTAATATATTTATGCATGTAGGCCTATGCATATATACACACATAACCCTAACCCTAACCCTAAATAAATGAATTGTGTGTGTGTGTGTGTGTGTATATATATAGTACACACACACACACAATTAATATATTATGTGTATGGGTTAAGGTTAGTTATGTGTGATTCAAATATACATTGTGTACTGTACATCGAATACACGTATTTGTGTGTTTTCTGATATGGTTTAGTCCATGATTAGGGTAGGATGAAGGGGAACATTAGCCATACTGAAATTAATCCCGTTAACAGTTATGGATCATGTTTAAGAACATAGTTAATTCACTCATTAACTATCTCTCCGGTTTCATTTTATGTTATTAAAGTTGATATTTTCCTGAACATTACTGCAAATTTGTACATATATTTTATGTTGGTTGTAATTCGGAACAGACCGCCTCTCCAGACCGCTTTGCGTGATCACGAAGGTGACCCACGAAGGTAAACAAGATCACGGGAATCAATAGCCTAAGAAAAAAAGTAATGATTTTGTGCAAAGTAAAACCAAAGCAACAGCACACAAAGAAAACAAAACAAAACATGCAGAATGCAGCCAGGAAACCACCACTAAATGAGATGACAGGGACAGAAGGAAAGAAGATAACTAACAACTAAAATAAACAAATACAACTAAATCATTGGACTTGTCTGTGGAAAGAAAATAATGTGAAATTATGAAGAAATGTGACTGCTGGGCTAGGTAGAGGCTGACGGCCTCCTCAGGAACCTGTTTGAAGGATTTGGCGATGGGGGTGGGTGCATCAGGACCAACTGGCGCTAACCTCTCGAAGAGCTGCAGGTGAATTGGTGTAGCTTTCCCGAAGGGCCTTCATTAATGATGTTGCATAACCTGCAGACATAATAATAATACTGTATAAAGATGATTGCCACTAATCGAATTATAGCAAACATAAACAGTAAACAGAATGTTATGAGATTGCCAGGGAGATTACAGTACAGTGGACCCTGATATGCGCTACTGAATGTTTTAAAAAATACATAAAAGAAATTCAGAACATATTTGATGATTTGAATGTTACTATTAAATGTTTACACCAATACTATAATACATGTGGTAAAGTTACAAACTCTATGAGGTAGTGAATTACTGAGAGGTAACTTAGCTAAACTCTGAAGTGAGAAGTGGATAAACTGTTTCTGACATAATTTCAGCGGTGGGTAAACTGCGTTTAGCCTCCACTACAGCCCTGACGACACGGTCAAATGCGGAAGAGAACCGTAGCAGTCTAACACAAAACGCAAACACACGATTGCGAAAGCCGCTTGATGATCATCACCACTGATCCAAACACTAGCCACGAAGCTTACATGGACATTTGGTATGGACATTTACTTTAGGGCAATTTTGTTTTGGCTCAAATTCGTGAATCACGAAAAATGCTCTTCTAGTGTCAGAGTGATCGTGCTTGTAGTGGAGGCTGTGTCAAAGGGAACACGGTAGCTATACAAAATACACACAGCTAGTTAACACGCAGCTTGTAAACATTAACGTTAGCATGATGCTTACTGTGGCAATTTCTCGCTTGCGGCAGACGGTGTCTCTCGACCTCGGGACAGGGCAAGCAGAGAGGTTTGCGTTCACAGACGGCACGGCGATAGGAAGTAATTTAGCACTCCTCACACTCTTTTATCCAAGTGAGACCATCTTGGCATCCCCTGAGTGGTAATCCTCCTCTTTGAAATGCGCGCTGCATATTCTCGAGTAGGCGGCGACAAGAGCTAACTTAGCTGAACAAATCTGCTCGCCTAATCTTGACAAACTGCACCCAGCTTCGGAAGATCCCTTTGTCCTTGGGGAAGGAATATACCCTATGTCCAGTTTTGCTGGAGTTCTTGCACCCGCCACAAACACAGTAATAAACCATTTTGACTAACGTTATTTATTATCTACTCTTTATCTATCTCTAAGCTATCTGTTATGCTATACTATCTCTCACTATATATGCTATGCTTATCTATCTATCTATCTATCTATCTATCTATCTATCTATCTATCTATCTATCTATCTATCTATCTATCTATTTATCTATTATTTATCTATATCTACTTATAAATCAGTCACTGTCACTCTTTCACTAGCTATAGCTACGCCTCGTATCACTCTCCCTCGGGCGGGCCGCGGGCTTTCGTCTGTCGTCCAACAGTCAGCGAGTACCTCATGTGACGTCATGGAATGCATTGTGGGAGAAATAAAAATCCTCGCTAAGCTGTAGCTAAAAGCTAACATATCACCCACTTTTCCGTATTATATTTAAATTTTTGAGTACCCTACAATATCAGATACAATTGATAACTGTTTTAATGTTTATTACCAACTAGAAAATTGCCACAAAAAAAAAGCCTTCAGGGAGTTGGATCTCCAGGGGAGAAAAGCTCATCTAAAGACCCATGGGGTATGCAATCGGTGCCTGTGCTTCCACCTAAAGGGTGGCCGTTGCAACCCGAAGTTCCTCTGCAGTAAAATGGACTGTCGTAAAGAAGAGCCTCACCACTATCTGCTCTGCCCCAAGTCCATTGCTCAAGAGAAAGACGTTGGCAGCGAGGTGCAAGGAACCAAAAGGGCGAGAGAAAAGGCCTCGGGCTGACTAGCAAGCAAGAAGAGGTCCTGGTGAAAGTCACTCCGGAATTAAGAGCAGAATTCAGGAAGGCATTTTCTAACAAAGCCTCAACTACGATCTGCACTGCTGGAGGTGGACTGAAAGAGTATCCAGTTATAATGATGTTACTGGAAGTGACAACTAACTCAGGCCAGTTGATAGGCACTCTTATTGACCTTGCCTCTGACACCAACTATATAACAAACAACGCTGCCCAGCGCCTTGGACTGATTGGTGAGCGCATCAAGTTAATTGTCCACGGAATAGGAGGGATGAGAACGACAGTTATAACCAAGAGGTACTCCCTGCGACTAAGAGTGAAGACCATCAAGGGGACGGTAATGGAACACAAACTGCTCTGCTATGGCCTGGAGAGTATTGCGGAGATAAGTCGGCCTGTCACTCCGCAACAACTGCAAAAGATCTTTCCTGACGTCACTGCAGAAGATCTGGTCCGTCCTGAGAAAATCGATCTTTTGATCAGCCACAGGTAAGGTCGTCTAGTCGCACAGCCGTTCAAGTTTAGGGAGATCTAGTACTCTGGGACGGCCCATTGGGGAAAACTGTTGGCGGTACTCACCCTGATCTCTTTGAGGTGGTTGACCTAATGCTGCACCAGTCTGAGACTCACTTTGCAAGGTCTATGAGAACATCCTCAAGGGTGTACAGGGAGGTTCTTGTGGACACCAAAGACTTGAGTGAGGACCCAACGAGAATGGAAGAAGTGACCCTCAGCAGCACCACTGTCACGAATAAGGAGGTGTTTGATTGGTTCAGGTTGGATAGTATTGGAGCAGCATGTGTCCCGAAATGCGGGAGCTGCAAGTGCAGCAAGTGCCCTCCGGGAGGCGAGAGAACCTGTGTGGAAAGCGGCATATGGAGAGCAGATCCGTGAGATGGCATCAAGAGGAGCAGCCATCGAGCTCACGAAGGAAGTGATCAAAGGCTGGAACGGCCCAATCTGTTACATCAGTCATCTGGTTGCCCCGAATCCTCATTCTAGCTCAACCCCAGTGAGGATAGTCTGGAATAGTAGCCAGGAGTTCAGAGGGTTGAGCCTGAACAATCTCTTGCACAAAGGCCCTGATGTCCTCAACCCGATCCGAGGTGTCCTGCTTAGATTCAGGAGCAGATTGCATGCTGCCCTTGGCGATGTTAAAAAAATGTATAATTCAGTGTGGCTGAAGGACGAGGAGGTCCACCTCCATCGATTCCTCTGGAGGGATAACCCCGAAGATGAAATCGGTGTGTTTGCCGTCGTCAGGGTTAACAGCGGCGACAAGCCTGCTGGATGCATCGCTCAGGTTGCCATGAGAGAGACGGCAAATCTGCCTCAGTTTACATCCATGGTTGAAGAGCGCCGGATCCTGACAGAGGACTGCTATGTTGACGACATTTTGACGTCGCATGATGATCTCCAAACTCTGAGTAGGATGACCGAAGGAGTGGAAGAGATACTAAAAGCAGGTGGCTTCTCCCTCAAACCCTGGCTCATGACAGGCCAAAGTGGGAGGAGTGGAAAACCCACTGACCCCAGCAAAGTCAGGTCAACAAAGCCCAAGACTCTGATACTCCCTAACCAGATGCGGGACGAAGAGAACAGGGCATTGGGATTGGGATATGAACCCGAATCTGACAAACTCTGTGTGCTCACGTCAGTGAACTTCTCAAGGAGGCGAGGAAAGATGAGGACCGGTCTGGATCTACGAGAGGATGAGATCAGAGGCAGCACCCCCGACCCTCTCACCCGACGCATGCTGCTGAGTCAGATCGCAGGGTTCTATGACCCCATCAGTCTGGCCTCACCTGCCAAGCAACGAGGAGTGATGCTCATAAGAGAGTCCTTTCAGGAAGCAGGAAGAGACCATCCCTCCAAGGACACCTGGGACTATCCGCTTTCGCCACGTCTTAGAGAGGCTGCAATAAAGCAATATGTGAGGCTTGGGCAGCTTAGATTTGACAGGAGTCTCACACCCCTTGGAGCCACAGGTAGCCCAATGGGGATCACGTTTTCCGATGGTAGTGAAGCTTCCTACGGAGCCGTTCTTTACCTACGTTGGGAGACAGAAGATGGAGTCGTAGTGAAGCTGGTTGAATCGAAGGCCAAGCTCACCCCTCTAGACCAGAAAGGTGATGTCATTAAAGCAGAGCTTTGTGGGGCTGTCTTTGCATCCCGCCTGAAGACATACTTCAAGAAGCACTGCTACATAAAGGTTGATCGGTGGATCCATTTTGTCGATAGTCAGACAATCCTGGGAGCCATCCAGAAGGATAGTTATGGCTATCAGACATTTTTTGCCAACCGGATTGGAGAAATCCAAAAGGCCGGATCAGTAGAGAGCTGGAGGTGGGTCGAAGGAAGACAGAACGTCGCCGACCTCATCACAAGAGAGGCATACCCTGAGGAGCTTGCTGAAGGATCAGTCTGGCAGGAAGGCCCAGAATTTTTAAAGTTGCCTGAATCAGATTGGCCTGTGAAAACTGCCAGAGAGATCAACCCCTCTGTTACTGAGGAGATCGGAGGACTTCGAAGGAAGGCGTTCTCAGCACTGGTGACAGCAGGAGCCCAGCCCAGGAAATGGTCAGGCCCAACCAGTGTTGCACTGGTGCGCCTTGTGGACCCTAGAAGGTTCAGTTCACTGGCACGGTTATGCGGGACAATTGCTTGGGTGAGACAAGCAGTAGAAATCTGGCTAGGTAACAGCCAGGCCCCAGTTCGGTCAAAGTGGGAGGCAAGACTATACCTGTCTGTGGAAAAAAGAGCAAGAGCTTTTAAAGATCTAGCTCTCGAAGCTCAAGATGGTGTCGAGTTCCGGGACACAACCCTAGATCGCCTGGTTGTTCAGAAGGAGGAAAAGACAGGACTCTTGCTCTGCGGAGGGAGAATCCAACGCTGGAATGAGGATAGAGTGGCTGTACCGCTAATCCCATGCCAGTCGTGGCTAGCAACCCTACTGGCCAGGGAGGCACATGAAGAAAATCATGAAGGTGTTGCTTCTACCCTTCTACGGACAAGAAGAAAAGCCTGGATCATGCAGGGACGAAGAACAGTTAAGAAGGTGTTGAACAACTGTGTCATCTGCAGAAAGCAAAGAGCCAAGATGTGTCAGCAAGTAATGAGTGAGCTCCCTCAAGAGCGTACTGAAAGAGCAAGCCCATTCGAGTATACAACCCTCGACCTCTTTGGCCCCTTCGAGGTGAAAGACGCTGTTAAAAGAAGGACAAGTAAGAAGGTCTGGGGTATTGTTTTCTGTTGTATGGCCTCGAGAGCCGTCCATGCGGACCTCACCGATGACCAGTAAGCAGAAAGCTTCCTCCAAGCATACTCCCGCTTTGTTGCTCTGAGAGGGCATCCAAGAAAACTATGGTCCGACAGGGGCACCAACTTCGTTGGCGCCAAGTCAGCTCTGAGTGAGCTGTATAAAAATCTGGCTTGCTTGCAGGCTACGTCCATAGAAGATGTAGCCGCTAAGAACGGGACTGAGTGGAAGTGGGATTTTCACCCTGCAGACGCACCCCACAGGAACGGAGCTGCGGAGGCTGCTGTGAAGCTTTTGAAGAGGGCACTCATGAGCCTCGGAGGAGTTACAGAGTCTCTCACATGGGGGGAGCTCCAAACTCTCTTCTATCAGGCAGCCAACCTGACAAACGAACGCCCAATCGATGCCAGAGCTCAAGAACAGGAAGATTCGATCGAGTATTTAACACCCAACTCCCTCATATTGGGTCGAGCATCGCATGGAGGAGACACCAGCGGGCTTGACCTAGAGACCCATCCCCGGCGTCGTCTAAGGGCTATTCAAATCGGAGTGGACTGGTTCTGGGCAAAGTGGAGGGAACTAGCTGGCCCAAATCTCTTCATTCGACATAAGTGGCACCGAACGGAGAGGAACGTCAAAGTTGGCAAAGGATTGCTGATCCAAATGCTTTGAGAGGTCAGTTTCGTTTGGGCCGGATTCTGGCAGCTTATCCTGACAGTAAAGGTATTGTCAGGGATGCTGACATCACAACATGTGTTGGCCTTCCTGTTTCCCTGGTGGGTGGCCGGAAGAAGAGGAGTTCTTCACTGCCCATGACAGTTATCAGAAGAGACGTGAGAAGACTGGTGGTCCTTCTCCCGGTGGAGGAAAAAACTCATCCACCCTAGCCACCATGACACCCGCATCTTCCTGAAACCATCTTATTCTGCACATCGCCCTATTCCCTACCCCTGTCACCCTGTCACTGCCCTTACCCCTGTAGGCTGGTTGGTGCAAGCCTAGCGTTGCCACCATGCCCATCACATTGCAAATACATGAAGTAAGAGCATGCACATCCTATACCTCGCATACCCGGGCAGTACACCACTCACCTGCCAAGGGGATGTGATTGACTTGGACATTGGACTAAGCTGTTCCTCCATCGGTCATGCCTTCATCAGACACTTACACAGACATTGTGTTAAGCCAAGGGCTCTCTTAAAAAAAAAAAAAAAAAGGTGTCACTAAGAGGGGTTCTTTGAGTGATTTTGGTAAGTTCCCTGGATAATAAGATCAGGAACTTAAGTGGGAGGTGTTGTGTTTTCTGTGGAGTTCTGTCATTTATAAAAAAAATTAAATATGTTTAATTCCAAAGTTTAACTTAAACTACCTTAAAATATCACAAGTAACACTTATGGAGAAACGTTTGAAGTTTAGTAGCCTAATAGTGTAGTGCCTCTTTAAGAGAGGAGTGTGCAGTGAAACATGTGACCGGAGTTTACTATGTGAAAAGGAAGCTCGATTCATTTAATCTATTATGACTTTCAACCGGTGTGCAGCCACTTGGTAAGCTCTCTCTTAAATTCAAATGTTTCTTGTCTGGTTTATGATGTACGCTTCGTGTTGTATGCTGTCGCCATGCTATGTTTGTACTATGTTTATGTCCGATGCAAGTTAAAGAGAACGCTATGCTCTGGTATACGCAGTTTAGTTAACTGAAAGAGAACGCTATGCTCCAAAGTTATGAGTTGACGAGGTGGTCGGAGTCGTGGGACATAAAGCTGATTTAGACTTACTTATAACATCGCTATACCAGACGTGTCCGTTCGTGTTTACTTTCTTTGGCTTTATAAATGTTTGATGAAGTATGAATCGCGGACCGGTATTTAATGTTAGTGATGTTGTTCTTCCTGGTTTGCCGCGGGGCATTCTGGGAACTGTAGTTTTTAGCTGTAGTTTCCTTCTTGCATAGGTTTGGTAGGATTTGAGTATGGTGCATAATGTGTGAAGCGTGTACATGAAAATTATGAAATGATTATTATTATTATAGCTTATTATTATTATTATTATTAGTAGTAGTATTATAGCATATTAATATTGTTATAATTTGTATTTTTTGATGTTATTTATTGTTGCATATTGTTATCGGGCTATTGAAGTCTGTTTGTAGTATGCATGCACATGAAAATTGAAATGTATTTTCTTATTGTTTCAGGTTTATTACCTGCTATCGTTTGTGACAAAAATAAACAAACAAAAGTAAAATACAGAGTAATATCCTGTGTACACTGGGTTGCCCTTTCCGTGGGGAGAACACGGAACACATATGGTAATTTTCACTATAAACAATAACAAAGACGTTTGTACGCAAGAGTGCTACGAGAGACATTTAAATAATAGTTTCAGGGCGACGATCTGAACGCTGAATTCTCCGATTGACCGATCAAAAGCAATACAATAAAAAAAGCCTTTTTATTTCCATACAAGATTATAACTTTTGTTATACTAGGTGTTGATGGGTATCTAAAATTATTGTTTCACTTTTTGCACTTTTTTCAATTCGGTGGGAGAACCCAGGGCCATTTTTCAAGCTCTCTCCAGAATATTTTAACTGCACCACACTACCTCTGATAAGAGAATGAGAAAATAGGGTAACGCTTTAGATTACAGCCCGGAAAGTACTGCGTAATTAAAGCAATTTTACAGCGTAACCTTCGGTAATTATAGTGTACCTATAACGTACTTACAGTATAAGTATAAGGGAACAATATTTTAAGTTTGGGGAATAAAGGGGTAACAACCGGAAGAATTAAAAAAATATTTATATTGTAAGTATTATAGAACTAAGGGGTACTTATTCTACTATTATGATATAACAATCTTACATTTGTGATCAATTTAGCAAGAACATACACTGCGTACCTTTTTGAAATAATGGTGAACCAGTACATACTATATAGGCTTTATAAATGCATAGATTTGTACCCTGTAATTTTTAAAATTTAATCTTTTTAACAAAAGTGCACTGAAAACGAAAACTATTTCAACTTTTGCTTAAATATTGTGGAAAGATACTCTTGTTTCATGTAGCTTGTTACCCCCTTGTTCCATGTAGTTACAGGGTAAGTGTGACATTGCGGGCTGTAAATTAAAGTGGTGCTTGTTACCCTCTTGTAGTTACAGGGTAAGTACAATAAAAATGCATACACACTCTTATATCACTGACTCGGAAGCCTTTATTTATTATACAAGCACCACTCACCCTGTAACCACATGAAACAAGATATATTTCCCAGTATATAAAAAAAAAGTCCAATAGTCTTAGCTTTTCGTGCCTTGAAACATGTTAGCCCAAACTTAAACATCTGCACTTTTGCTATCAAAAAAAATAAATAAAATAAAAGTATAAATGCATAGATATGTACCCTGTAATTTTAAAAAAAGCCTATGTATTGTTTGTAATACACAATTATTACAAAAAGGTATGTCCTCGCTAAATTGCTCCCAAATGTAAGATTGTTGTATCACAATAGTAGAATAAGTACCCCTTAGTTCTATAATACTTACAATATAATTTTTTTTTGAATTCTGGTTGTTACCCCTTTATTCCCCAAACTTTACATATTGTTCCCATATACTTACATGCAAGTACTTTATAGGTACACTATAATTACCGAAAGTTACTCTGTAAATTCCTCCTAATTACACAGTACTTTCCGGGCTGTAATCTAAAGCGTTACCGAAAATAGATATATTTTTTGTCTATGCTCTCATTTAAGAGCCCTCTTTCTGAGTCACCTCACTGTTTACTCTCTGCGGGCATTCACTGCCACTCAAAATCTGGCTCATACATTTTATTTAGACTGAACAGGGGAAAGGTCCTCTTCCTGTCCTGAGGGACTGATAACGCCACACACTGAGTGGAGGAAATGGCTACAGCTTCACAGAATTGCCCTTTTGTATTTATTTGGCCATTTTGAAGCCCTGTTTCCTCCATGATCAACCACTTTATTTGCAAATAATTTACAATAAAAAATGTGTACTGCATATAAGTCATTTTGGCTTGGTTTTGTATCATAAAACCATTTATTTTCATGAATCAGAGTACTACATAAGCTAAAGTGGACTGCTCAAAGCCACCTGCTTTTGTTTTGTTTCAGGGGGTTTTAAATCAAGTAAAGTATCTGCAGACTGATATTTTATGATAATTTTTACTTGCTGAGTTCAATTACTTGTTGAGCTCTTGTAAAATTATTATGAGAAGAAATTCAAACATAGACCTTGGGTGTTCATTTTGATGAATGAGTTTTCAACAGCATGATTTCAGGGTGTTATTTATCATGACATACTCGATGGCATTTCATCAATCCTGATCAATATTTATGGTGAAAATAATTTTTCCAGTTGCGTTATTTGTATACTTTCATATATGATGGTGTCAAATGTCCATCAGAAGAGAAAATCAAGCATATAGATCAAAACTCAACGATGAAACTTGAGAAAACCAGTAGCCTTATTTTTTTCAGTCCGATTTGAACAGGCTATTTCCTGATCTTCGTCCCGAATTACTTTTATTTTATCTATTTGCATTGACCCGCTGAAGATGAAGTTAAAAGAGATAGAGAATGGCCCTGATTACCAGCCCCTGATGTGACTTCACACCAGGTGATCATGGTCATCAGGGTCAAGGGGGTCACATCCATCAGCCCAGCAACGAAAAAGGTCCTCGTGCCAGGGTTCTTCCTCTTTTTCCCACTGGAGAGTGATGACGGCCTTGTTTCAGATAAGGGACTGATCCGTTGGCCTGATTTGTGGCCAGCAGAGCAATTTCAATACCCATCTTTGCACTGATGGATGAGGCCTGCTGTTGATAAAGGGCCAATTTACCTTAGGGGCAATGGGGATGAAACTGCAGCAGTTGCCTCTATTTATCTAGACAACAATTCAAAGTGAAGAAAAATAGTGGCAAAAGAGAGTAAAAATAATGAAAGAAATGAAAGAAAAGTCGCAGTGTTTTGATTGGTATCTATGACTAAGCTTTCAACTGACTGAGAATATTTTACACACAATGCTTTTGTTTGAAGGAGTGTAGCAGTGTAAGGGGTCATTTACATGGTGGCACATTGTTGCGTTCAAAAACAGGTATTTTGAAAAAAAAAAATCTTTTTTTTTTTTTTTTTTTGCTTTTTATTAAATTTTAATTTAATGTCATAGGTCGACAAAAGACCTCCTCTGCAAGAGAAGATCAACGCCTTCTTCTACATCACCGCCCACCAATTCGCATATGTCACGTAGTAGTAAATACGAGACAGACGCAAACAGGATTACCCAAGCAACAACACAATAGAGGTTTAGCCTACAAGACTGTTTGCAGTCTCAAATTGTGGGAAAACAGTCTTTGCATCGCTTTCCTTGTGATCCTAACATTAAAAAAAGCATGGATAAACTTTGTTTTTAAGAATATAAGAACGACAGTGCAACAGATTACATTCGTTCATAATTCGTTTACACAAAACACCCAAAATATATTTTGTCAATTATAACTGTGGTAACTCAATACTTAAACTTTAGGCTATTTGCCACAACCAAGACTTATAAAGCTTATGTAATATGCATAAATGCTTCACATTTGGCAAATGTTTCAAATATATAATGAGAGAAACGCCTTTCTACTGTCTTTGTTTAAAAACGAATGTATAATGTAATAACTACCTCACAAATACATGAGGGATAAATTACTGCTCTGTCGCATGGAGTGTCCTTGGTATAAGGTTTGTCTTTTGATTCATTATCATACTCTGGCTCAAACATGTATGGCTGAATTTCACCTATTGCCATTTTCAACATTGGAAGGTTTCAAAACAATTCCACAAGTGTAATGGTGGGGATGTTGCAAATTATGTTAACATGCAAAATGGTTACCCAATCATATACTCTAAAAAAAGATGGTTCTTTACAAGTAGTAATAACGGTTCTATTTAGAACTGTAGCGTCCTGAAGAACCATTATATGCTGAAATGGTTCTTTGTGTTGGAGTTTAGGGTTCTTTGCTCCCGCCTTTTTGTTTTTTAAATCTGTAACTGTCAAAGCCTCCTCATTACTGATTCTCTGGAGCTCAGCTACAACTATACACAGACTGTTAACATACTCTCAACAAATAAATGATTTTACATTTTAAAATGTCTATAAATGATAACTTTAAAAATTGTAACTGATTTCCTCATGTCTTTATCTATTTTTAGTTTAACTGAACATGCAAGTGTTAGCAGCTCTGTTCAGTTACTCATCCTCTATTCCACAACGTAGGCTAAGTAACAGAGATATCAATTTATTATCCATATTGTTTTTTTTTTTATTATTATTACTTTATGCCTAAACATACCCAGTCACAAAAAAAACATTAAGGCTATCCCATGACTTGATATAACTTTTTCCTTTTAACATGGTAAAGGGCTGATACTGTCCATTTTTGCTCATTTTGGCCTCCATGAACATAATTGTTTTTACATAATCAAATGGAAGAGACACAATGTAAATCTAAACTCGACTCTGTATTCCAAATGCTATCACTCGCGTATCATAACCTCATCATCTGCAGAGAGAAACTCCCACTAAGAATACACACATAATGAAGGACGTAGCCTAAAGACATCATATAGGGGATTGTGAAGATATTTCACTGGAACTTGGTCTTCATTACATCTATATCGTGTTCAATGTCAATGTTATTTATTAATTGTGGCGAGCAGGACGAGGCCGAGGGCCGAGGGCCATGAGAGAATGGCGCGAGGCTGGTGGCGTGATTACGAGCATCACCTGCGCGACGCACCACCGGTCTCGTAGTCGGGGAGCCAAAGTCTCATTGATGGGTTGAACCCAATAAGTGGAGGGTCTGCTCTGCCGGAAATATTGTGAAAAAAAAAATTGTGGCCATTGGGGCGGCAGTGGCTCAGTTCATGTAGGTTGTCTACAAACCAGAAGGTTGGTGGTCCAATCCCTGGTTCTACCTGACCAAGTGTCGAGGTGTCCATGAGCAAGACACCTAACCCCAGCTGCTCCCGACGAGCTGGATGGCGCCTTGCATGGCTGACACCGCCGTCAGTGTATGAATGAGTGAGTGAATGTGAGGCAAAATGTGAAGCGCTTTGGTGGACATTGGGTCTGTGAAAGCGCTATATAAATCCAGTCCATTTACCATTGTATGCACCCTTTATTTTTTACCAGAAAAAAATATTTTTTTCCTCAAATCCTTAGTGGGTTGGGTAGGCTGTCAATAAATGCATTCCAGATACACAGAACACATGTGCTAACAACAACCACTGAACAAAAATAACTCTTAAAACACATTTTCCAATATTTTCATCTTTACTTCATTGGCATTCAACTATTCCCCTAAGTTATGACATCAGTCAATATGCCATTTTTTTCACCAAACACTATACTCATTCCACAGAAAAAAATGATAAAAATCCAACCAAAATCAATGGATCTGTGATGATTTTACTAGTTGTCAATCAACAGGCTCAGAACTTCAATAGAATTTTAGACTACTCTCAAAATTCTTAAAAACATGCTGGATATTTAGCATCATGGCACACTTACAAACACACACATGATCTTAGTAATTTTAATGAGTTTGGAACAACCAACCAACGGTTACCAACGGACTTCAAAGCTGCTCATCATTGTCTGTGGTATGTGCAGTGACTTTAGTAAATACCGGGTCTGCCCCAGCGTTTTGGGAAAAGAATGGTAATATGGATATTGTAATGGTAATTAACTGAAAGGACCACGCCAGTCTTCAAACAAGTATATTTCCAATGATTCATCTTCCCAAACATATCCCTGTAGCAGCAGCATTCATTCTCTACTACTTAGCTAGTTTTAGCCGTTTTAGCTAGTTTCGGTGGTTTCTTTAAACGGCCATAACTCCTCACGGGAATGGGGTAGAGACTTACTTTTTTTTTTAATGCTCAGAATCTTATTCTCTATGAGAGGTATGTGCCATATGTCCATTTTGCTTCGAAGGAAAGTTGAGAAATTGCGAAAATTTCAACTGGACTTGCTAGGTATGAGAATTAATGCTGCTACAGGGATACGTTTGGAGCGAGGAATCATTGGAAATACACTTGTATGAAGGCTGGTGTGATCCTTGAAGTGTTTTTCATGTCAGACAGATAGTAGGCTAGTAAGGATAACTAAAGGCTACACTAAATGTTAGCTGCATTGGGCAATTAGCTACATGGCCAGTTGTTACGTTCAGGTTTAGAGAAGTTTTAGCTAGTTAGCTTGTGGCATGAATGGCCACACGTATAAAACTATATATAGCTATATTGGATATCAGACTGTACACAATACTGAACAATACAAATGTTATGTAAGATGTAAACATACTATTATGCATAGCAGTGGCGGCTGCTGGTCTTTCAAAGAGGGGAAGCTCTTTTTTTTTTTTAAGCGACTGTCGGGTGTGGGGATGGTGAAAAGAGTGAGGACTCAGGTGCAGAGTTGATGGGCTTTATTTTAATAATAAAATAAAAAATACAAAACAAAAACTACGAACCAGCACAGGACAAGGAGAATAAATAGGGAGCAAAAAAGGCAGGTAATGAGGGAGGACAGGTGGGGCAAAATAACTAATAATCAGGAAACAAGATGGGAGTCGACACAATCGACAGGAGAGCACATGGCACAAGGAAAACACATGACAAGCCATGTGCTCACACCAAACATGAGAAAAACACAAACACATGGCCAGTAAAACAAATTACAAGTAATTGTGCTCACACAAAATGAGACCCGAAGAACAATGAGAAGAACACTCATATGCCACGTGTTCACACAGAACATGACAACATGAAAGCACACAGCTAGTGTAAAACACAACCGCGTGCTACACAAAAAACAACACACTGAACAGAGCGAACACGAAACCGCATGCGAACATAAGACAGAACGTTATGCACGAGAACGAGTGAAAGCTCATCCTGTGCATTCACAACAGAAAACAAACACGCACTGTTCTTTAAGACTTCCCTTGCAGTCTTAAAGAAATCGCCACTGATGCATAGTTTGTTTTTGTATATAGTACTGTACAGTATATAGAGAGAGATTTGTCAAAAGCTAGTTAGCTAGTAGTAATAAAAATAATTCATTTTATTTGTGGGCACCTTTCAAGACACTCAAGGACACCTTACAATAATAAAATACATAATTATACAGAGGAAAACAACAACACCGTAAACAATACAAACAAACAAAAAAAGTAAAAGTGATTTGAAAAAAAAAATAGTTTTAAGACGTGATTTAAAAATTGAAAGACAAAGACTATTATATATATCTTGAGATAAAGTAGGCCTATTCCAAATCGCCGGAGCAATACAACTAAAGGCTCTACCTCCCATGGTAGTCAAACGCACAGATGGTACAAGAGTCCCAGAAACAGAAGACCTGAGGGATCGGCTAGGTACATACACATGAAGAAGTTCACTCAAATATGAAGGTGCTAGATTATGAAGAGCCTTATCAGTAAAAGTAAAATTTTGAATTGAAGCCAATGAAGGTGCCCTAAAACTGGAGTAATATGCTCATTCAACGGTGTTCGTGTAATGATCCAAGCTGCTGAATTCTGAACCATCTGAAGTTTATGAATAAGTTTCTGTGAAACACCACTGAGCAGAGAATTACAGTAGTCAATTCGAGAGGTAACAAATGCATGCACGAGTACAGTGGTACCATTAGCGGAAAGAGATGGTCGAAGACGATTAATATTTCGCAGATAGTTTTGCATAGTAGTATGCGGACCGTGTAATATTATTTACATGAGCCTCGAAAGACAGAGTACTATCAAGAATGACACCCAGACTCTTGACCTGAGAAGAAGGAAAGATAACAGAGTTGGTGATAGGAAGTGTAAAACTTCCACAATTACGCAGTTTTGATTTAGTACCTATACTAATAAAATTTCAGTTCCCTTTCTGTCGCTCACGTGCGACGTAACGTAGGAGCTTCGGAAGCGTAAAAGGAGCGACGAGAACAACCTGGCCTGGACTATTTATGTTATGTCATGTATTGTTTTTATATGTGGCTGCAGTCGTCAGTGAGGGGCTGCCGCCTTTACTTTCGTTTTGTATTTGTTTAATGATTATTAAAGTGTGTTACAAGTCTGCCTATTGCCGCCTCTTTCTTCCCACAAAAACATACTTTGCTACATTAATGTCTTCAGCTAACAATTGTTGTTAGAGCACTGTCATTGTTGCTACAATCTGCCATGTCAATAAAAAATAAATGTAGACTAGGCTACCTAATTGAAACAACATGCTGTTTGTTTTTATGTAAACCCAAATAGAGGCAACAAGATATAAGACCAGGCAGATAGAGGACTAAAAAATCAATATTAATAAATCATATATAAACATATTAATAACAGTATTAATATGAAGATACTATTATACTAATTTCAAAGAAAATATATTGTTGAAAGGGTTATTTATACCACCACTAAGGTCCTATAGCACTTTCAAAGCATGGTTCTTTATAACCTTATAAAAAGGGTTCTGCTAAAATGCAGTACATGACCACTTTAAGGGAAATAAATGCCATCTCTATACAGTATCTACTCGTCATTACATTCAGAGTTTGCAGATTTCTCAGATAGAGATGGAAATGACAATTGAGACTTTTGCTCTTGATATTTTCTCTGTAATGTTAAATGTGTTGACTGAGCATGATGAGAACAGACATACTTCTTATAAGAATGGTGTAAGAAAGAAGAAATATTAGTAACTGCTTCTGTATGCGGCTCTCATTTTGAATACACATTTTGAATACCTTTGCAACTCAAAAAGCAATCTCCTTTGAAATGCAAGTTTGGAATGATTAACAAATTCATCTCAAGACTCAATAATGAATGAAAACCGAGTGAGATACTTCTCACTTTTTAGTGACATTGTTTCAATACAGACCTCATTATTTTGTTGTATTTCAAATACAAGATGAGCCTTATATAAAAGTAATTATTAACCACATTCACTTGGTACAGACATGGCTGCTTTTTGAATTAGAGATGAGCTCTTTGTTATTTCTGAGTTTTGCTGGGGTGAGATTAACATTTATTTCAAACACTGTGCAAATTTGAGAGCTCATGTAATGCAATTTTAACAGATTTTAAAAAATGACTGATTATTGTTTTTGTAATATTGCTGTTACATATCCAGATTGCCACTATGTCTCCTAAGTAGCAAAAATACTCAAACTGAATATATGCATATGTTTGACTGAGATGTGCAGAAATATCTACACAACCCTTACGGCTGTTGGACGTGACATACTTTTATTGCATTAGGCTGCCGTTTTGTTTGCGCTATCGGTGCTACTCTGCCTCAGGTTCTTTTCGAAGTCTATCTACTCTGACAAATGTTTTCTATAGTCTTGCCTTTATTACTCTGAATTTCATACAACCACAAAGATTATATATTAATTTGCATACAAATTTTGGGGGTTATGACTGATATAGTCTGATGTTCTTTTGAATCCTCCCTCATGGGCCTGTGGTTCATCCAGCACATTTTCTCTTCGTTTTACAAATTCCGAGATGCAGAATTCACATGTAAATATTCGGGAATAAAATAACAGTATATTCAAGAGGTATCTGTTCATATGATTCATTTTAAAAACAATAATAGGCCTAATAATATTAAAAACATCCTATATTTCGAAAAAAGGAAACCAGGAAAAGACCTATAAGAATACAATACATATTACTTTAAGAAACTGTTAAAAGAATATGTCAGGGAAACACACAACATGTGTATTCAAACAAAACAAAACAGACACATACACAAGGAAAGAACCTAATTGCTGGGATTTGTTTTGAATGAGTCTATTTCCTCACAATAGTTAAGAAATATTAGGGTTTTGTTGTTGTTGTTCTAAATACATTTTTGGAAGGTAGAAAAGATGGGATACTAATTTATGTTCATTTTAAATACCGTTAGGCCTAATAAAAAAAAGGCTATTTTAAGCTAAATGAGTGTGTAGCATTTGCGGAATCACTGAGAGCCATGGTCAGACCAAAACTGTTTGGATAGAGCATCTATTTATATTTACATCAGGAACAACATTTTTTTATATATTAGAATTTAAATTACAAAGATACAAGCATCACAGTTCGTAAACAAATATTGTACAACAACCAATAAATAAATACAAGAATGATTTTTTTTTTAATAATAAAAAAAAAAACATAAATTAAATAGACTTACAATCTTCATTATTTATAAAACTAAAAAGATTTTTCTATTTTCTATTGAAAAATTTTGAATAGGCTATATTTCAGTTACTGACACAGCTTTCTTATTTTTAAGAGACTCAAAATATATATCAGTTTCAATTTGGAAAAGTTTAAAACATGGCCTTGACTTGGAAAATTTAGCTTTATGAATATGGAACTTGCCTAGTAAAATAAAGAGATTTACAATATTACATAAAGTTCTATCTCTACAATCAAAATATGTAATAATCTGTTTCCCTTCAAGCGTTATTGTATTCTTTGTTTTAAATGCCACATAACTTTCAACATTTTTCCAAAATGTAATGCAAAATGAACAACCATAAAAAAGATGTTACCGATTCTTGAATCAAGAAGCTCTTGTAGTTACAAAAAACTACAAGGATTATCAATAGGTTTACATTTTGAAATAAACAATATTGTGTAATATTTTCAAATGTAATTCCCTAACTTTGTTTGTGATACAAAATCTAAAAGGAACAAGCCACGCCCTATGCCAATTAATCTACGAAAAATGCGAATTCCAGAAAAATTTCCCACGAGGTGTTATTTTCTTTACATTTAGAAAGCATTTTCTGATATGCTTATTAGTACAATTGCTACTCATAACATCCATACCGTTAAATAAAGAGTCAAATTAATACCAGGAACTTCGTTTTGTTTATTATAACTTTTCATTAGTTCTAATATACCATTAGGTATAGACTTGAAAGTTGTATTCTTTAAACGTTCTTGGGAATGCCTTCTCCCTGAGAAAAGATTCATAGTTAAGTAATTGATTATTATCATCAAAAAGGTCTTTTAAAAAAATGATATCTCTATCGATCCATTTCTGCAAATAGAGTGACTTGCTCCCTTTAGTGATGCATTCATTATTCCAAACATTTACATCAGGAACATCATTTCTATTCATTTCTATTTGTGACGTCATTCTCTGCTCTCAGCCTATAGATGGCGCTGTTACAGTGCCAGTCGGCGGACATGACATCATAGCAAGCCTATTTGACTCTTCTTGGGTCTAAGCGCGGTCTATTGGAATTTACTAGAAATATAATTTTTTCTCTCTCTCTTGCTTGCGAGGTAATGTACCCAGAAACTTTTTTGACAATTTTAATATCTGGTTTAAGTGAACTTGAACCAGATGGAGCGTTTAGTTCTTTTACAGAGCAAACTCTGTAATGTGCAGGCTACACAGTTAGCTGTGATAGTTGAGCTAGCTCGCTAACTTCTAAGCGGTAATATTAAAGAAAACATATAACGTTATTTAGACAAATTAAAATGTTGTGTTTAAGGATAGTCTGACAGTGGTTATTTAAGCAGCATTAAATATGCAGTTTTTCATTGATACCGTTCACTGGCACTCTAGGGAGTGCTAGAAGTAACACTACCTCACTAGTTATGCTGAATGTTTTGAAATGTCATTGTATTGCTGTCATTTATTTCAGGTTTGGTGTTGACCTGTGGTCCGAGTTTCCATGGCTGTACCTGCCCTGCAACAGCCCAGTTATCTTCTGGTTAGTACTAGGTGTGTGTGTGTGTGTGTGTGTGTGTGTGTGTGTGTGTGTGTGTTCGTGTGTTCGTGTGTTCTCTTCTAACCTTTGTGTCTTGATGTCTTCAGGCCAATTTAAAGGCAGACTGGACTAATAAACCTCTTCATCAAAGATGTCATGAGTTGGGCAAAATTATAGATGATTACCCTGCAAAGGTACAGTTTTCTGATTTATTACAAATGACGATGTTGAAAAATACCCCTTTTTATTTGTACATTTATTATTAATGTTATCATTTACACTGTTCTGATACACTTTTATAGTTTAACATAGAGGATCTGTTGCAGGCTTTTTAAACCCAACACAGGCGAGGGTTTTTTTTTGTTTTTGTTTTTTGATTCATTAGAGAAATCCATTAAGGCAGCTGCGCCGTTGCCCATGTATTAGAGATTAAACCAGGGGTGCAACTACCCAGTGTCAGAGGGGTATGCAGCAACATTTTTTGCGCCCCCCCCCCCCCCCCCCCCTAAAATAAATAAGTGTGCCATGTAATAAGTGAGTAGGAACGAGTGAGAGCTAACAGATAAAATAAGTGCAAAATTGTCATTTATTAATACAATTAAACTATAGCTACTCCACCGTGATGAACCCCCCTAAAAAAAACTATAATCTCCATTGTCTAGGGGGGGTTCGGGGGCATGCCCCCCCGTAAGAAAATTTTGTGTTCTTTAATGTTAAATTCATCAGTCTGGTGCACTTTGTTCAAAATTAAAAGCTCCAAGTTATTCAGGGTGCAAATTAAACAAAGAAAATTTCAAACCTGTTTTAGTTAGTGTCTGTCTACATTACACTACTACATAATAATAGTTATAATATTAATCCCATGATAGTAATAGCCATATATTGTAAAACAAATGCACTAATTTCTATACTTGAAAGATATAAGCACATGATGACATGTTTCATGGGCCGGTGTGTCAGAAAAAAAACTAACGCTGACTTTTTTTGACCAATACATTACACCGGCACTAACCCAGCGCCGGCAATTAAGCCAAAAAAAAAAAAAAAAAAAAAAACCCCAATGGGCCACCGATGTACGAGTTGTATGGGCCATTAAAACAAAACAAAAAAAAAAAGTATGAGATGTATCGGCCAAAAAAGCACGTCGGCCCACCGGGAATCTCCCGGTCGTCCCGATGGCCACCGAGATATAAATAGCCTACGTGCCTGGATGTCACACTTTAAATCCTACCTGTTGGCTTTCAGCATGCACTTATTTAGCTGCTGTCGCATCAGTTGACATGCCATCTCCTTTTCCCTCTTTATTTTTCTATTTTTAGCCCCACAGCATTTTGTTTTATCCATCTTTTTAGACGACAACTCACTACTCGTACCTGCTCGCTCAGCGCTCACGGCGCCCCCGCCCGCTCGCGATATCACCCCGCCCCCCTTCTCCATGAGGGCGCCTCTAGCCTCTAGCCTGTTATTAGTCCTCTAAAATTTTATATAACATTGAAGAAATGCAGAAATGATTTAGAAACGCACAACAGCAGCTTCATAAAGAAAATACAATATATATATATATATATATATATATATATATATATTTGTTTTTTAATTAAATTTAAAGATTAAAAAAAAGATTTACCATCGCTTTGGCGCCCCTATGCGCCGCATATAGCGCATACCAACTTTTTGCGCCACTGGATTAAACGCAGTGTCATCTGCTTGGCACATGGCAGTGGACCAGCTGCTGTCCTGCTGCTGCCACTTTACCCACACCCTGACTCAACTCTGTGCTGTCTGAATAAATGATTCATTTGAGCGTTTGTTGGCCGCACATGCCTGTACTCTGGCTTCATTTGTTGGCTCTTCTGTTTATTTGGATTATTAAAAGGTTGGCATTCATGCAAGTCACGAAAAATCTTGTTTGTGTTTGACATACATGTTTGATTAGGATCTGCATGCGATCTTTCCCTGGTTGGTGGAGAGTGTGTTCGGTAGCCTGGATGGAATCCTTACTGGCTTGAATCTTCGGTTTCTGCAGGCTCGAGCAGCAGAGTACATCATCGCCATGGACTTCCTGGACCCTAGGTTCTTTTTATTTTGTGTATTTTTGTATGTATTACTGCTATTACCACACATCTGATATATACTACTGTTTAAATTTTTTTGTTTGGTTTTTTGGAAAGAAATGGAATGGATTATTTAGCAAGGATGCTTTAAATTTATCAAAAGTGACAGTAAAGACATTTATAATGTTACAAAATATTTCTATTTCAAATAAATCTCGTTCTTTGAATCTTTCTGTTTATTAACGAATCCTGAAAAAAGGGGTTTGGCTGTTTCCAAAAAAAAGATTAAACCGCTAAACAATAACAAGAAATGTTACTTGAGCACCAAAAAAAGCATATTAGAATGATTTCTGAAGGATCATGTGACACTGAAGACTGGAGTAATGATGCTGAAAATTCAGCTTTGCCATCACAGGAATAAAATGTGTTTTCAAATATTTTTTTTTAAAGTTATTTATGTGGATATATATATATATATATATATATATATATATATATACTTTTTACAAGATTATTGTTTTTACTGTATGTTTGATCAAAGAAATCTGCGTAAGACTTCTATCAAAAACATTAAAAAATCTTACCAACCCCAAACTTTTGAACAGTAGTGTAAATAAAATGTATCCCTGTTGTAATAAAATTTTGTTATGTTTAATCAAGCAGTGGTCCTATGATGAAATTGGTGTACAAACTACAAGCTGAGGAATACAAGTATGAGTTTCCAGTCAGTTATCTGCCGGTGAGTGTGCTGTACACATTAATTGAAAAAAGTTTATGTTTTAAGGAATTATGTCCATTAATTATTTTTATGTTAAGAGGTATTCATTTAGGTTTTGTTGCATCATCCCTGATTCATTTCAAAGTATAAATTGTTATTTTCACAGCGTTAATATATCAACGAATGTTTGCATTTATTTGTTCTGTTTGTACAGGGTCCTATAAAGTTGTCCATTCAGGCAGGGGTTCTGCCGGATTGCCCTCTGTTTCACAATAAAATTCAATTTCCCATGTCAGGCCTTCTATTCCTCAGTACGTCTTGGCTCTTTACACCCTCACTTTTGAGTTTTACCGTACATTAAATTGTGTTGTATAACTTTCTGTAACTGTTACAAGGCTGTTTCATCACTCTATATCTTTCTTTCACATACAAATCTGTTCTTAATCTTTCACAGATCCTTTTGAATATTATATGTTCAACTTTGCCTCCAGTCTCATTGCACCAAAGGTAAGTGCTGCAGTTATTTTTATAATATATATTATATAGAGTAATTTTAAGCATTATTGGCTGAATGTGGAAATGTTGTTTAATCATCTTTTCAGAACTACCCTCCAGGGCAGCATGGGAGTTGCTCAGACAGTGCGTACTTTGTGCTTGTCGACACCTACCTTAAGTACTTCCTTCCTTCAGAGGGAAATGTGCCTCCATCACCTTTCTCAGACACCAGGGGCACTGTGGCCTCTCCTGCTCCAAGGTATCACCATGTCATTTTTAAAGATCCTTTTCTCGGCAAATAAACTTTAATTTTATAAGCTTTTATATGCTTTTTCTCTCAGGTCTCCCAATGTGCCTTATGTTGGAAAGGGTGGTTACAGCACATGTCTGTTAAAACGTCATATTACCCATCAACCCTCAGTCAACGCTGACCCTGCCGCTCACGAGATCTGGAGGTCAGAGACGCTTCTGCAGGTAGGAAAACATGTTCTTAATTCATGAGTTTACTTTACGATTTGGTGTATACTTATGCATAAAGTTGTGTGTTTCTAAAGGTGTTTGTGGAAATGTGGCTCCATCACTATTCTCTGGAGATGTACCAGAAGCTGCAGTCTCCTCAGGTGAAGGTAAGAACAAGATACAGGCCCTTAAACCTACACTCTCCCTTCTTCCGCTGCGCACGGCTGGCTGGCTGAACACCACCACCCTCCAATGCTTCACCCCTTCACTGCATAGGGACTGCTGCACGACACCCATCCTGATTAATGCGCTTCCTCTACCTCTGTGAATGACACACATGTGCTCTGTTTACAGATATATCCTATATTTTTGTAAGCATTTTAAATGGGGGGATTCCTGGTCATCATCACAGTCATTCCGACTGATCTTATGTCATGTATATCCGGGATTATCCACTCTACATATTTTTTTACTTTTATGAGGATATTAGCATATAGAGGACCTTAATGTATGGCTAAACGGAGATTGGCTGAAAACCACAGAACTCCCTTTTGTGGTTTTGTCATTAAAGGACTTTAATACTAAATGTGTTATTGCTAGTCCTGTTACACCACTTTAAAATTCACATTTTAAGTTATTTTTCCTTAAGTCAACATAAAATAACCATTTATATATTTATTTTTATATAAAAGATTTTATTTATTCAAGTCAGAGTTTGACATTGCAGGTGACCCAGCTTATTATTTGCTCTTACAAAATTTGCACACAAAATGTAATTTTTATTGTGCAATACATGAGTATGAAGAGTATATATTACATTATGCACTACAGATTGGTTGTAGTATATTATGTAATGTATACACTTAATATACGTCCCTTCTAAAAGTTCATGAAAAATTAATGCTTTCCTTGTGTGTTTTTGTGGGTGTTAAGGTAATTTCTTTAATTGATGATCATATGGTAGTTTTCTAACTAATCGGCTTCATTTCGAATCAAGCTGTTGATTTAAAAATGTTAGCTGAACAATTGTCTTTTGTAGCTGGCTGTGGCATTTCATGTGATTTTGGCCATCTTGTATAGCTCTCTGGTAGTTTACTGAGGCCCCCTAGTGGTTTCTGTAGTTGAGAAGTTTTTATGTTGAACATATATCTCCCTTGAACTGTTTTATTTCCTCAATGACTTGCCTGTTAAAATCAACCCAAAGTCATATGACTGCTGGAAATAGAAGGGAATACAAGAGAAATACAGTTGTTGTTTTTTTTATTCATATTTATTTACTGTGGTCTCTGTTGCTTGATGATTTGGGTAGAATAAGCACACTAGCACAGTACATATTTGGCATGTGATTGAAGTAGTAGAATTATTGCTTCATGTTTGAGGCTGCATGATGCAGCCCTGGCTTCTTGATATGTCTTCCGTCTTTGTTCTTTGGCTGTGGGATGTATGTAATCTTTTGGTGTCTTTGGCTTCCGAGTCTATTTCCCTGTCCCTGCGTTATTTACAGTCAGTATATCAGTGCAAGTCTCCCTCCAGTCAGCCCAGATCATATTAAGTGTGGCATCATTTATTTAACATCTTTGTGCTGGAGATTATGAACTAAAAGTCACCAGTTTACCAAAAATGAAAGGAATAGTTCACCCAATTAAAAAAAAAAAAATCATTATTGAATCATACTCATTGTTCTGAACCTGTATGCTGTTATTTTGTTTGTAACACAACAATTTTTTTTTCTTTTTCATGTAATATAACATTTCATATACTACTGTTCAAACGTTTAGGGTTGATAAGATTTTTTGTAAGTGTTTTTGAAAGAAGTTTCTTATTCTAACCAAGGCTGCATTTATTTTATCAAAAGTAAAAATAAAAAGTAAAATTGTGAAATATTATTATAACTCAAAATAATTGTTTTCTTTTTTTAATGTATTTTATTCCTGTGTCAGCAAAACTGAATTCTTGGCAGTCATTACTACAGTATTCAGTGTCACATGATTTCTATCAAAAATTATTCTAATATGCTGATTTAAATATTTGAACGGTTGTGTGTGTGACTATAAACGCATTACATTAAAATTAAAATATCTGTGATCTAAGATTTTGTTCTCCATGGAAAAAAATAACCATGGATTTTGATATGGATATAGATAAACTGACAGAATTTCCATTAATTGGGGTGAACTGTTAAACTCTTTTTTTGGGTAAAAAAAATCTGCACTGTAAATGTACAATTCTGTTTGCATGGCCTGAATTTATTTAGCAAAAATTAACTACTTTGTCAGAGTAAATTGGTGACTTTTATTGGTATATTACATGGTGAAAACTTTAAAGATGCAGTGTCTCCTTTTCTGCTCTCATAAGCTCCATTTGGTTTTATTTGGAATTCTAGAGATTAGACAAAACTGCAAAGCCGAAAGCAATATAACACTTCATCAAACAGACACTTCTCTTGAGAATCAAGGCCTACATTACAAATAATGTTCCTTGGTTGCCTTGACTACAGTTGCAGGCTTCCTGAGGCAAACAATTCTATTTAGTTTATACTTGAGTTAGCATCATTCCTCAATTTGTTTTGCCTTTTTGGAAAATGTTAGTCACAAAAAAGCAATTTCTGTGTAATTTTCATAAGAGTATATCCACCTGGCCATATTTCATCAAACTTGTATAGTTAGAAAATCTTTAAATGCCTCTCAGCCTTATGCTAGAGGTTTGCCTTGGTACGAAAAGGACAACTGCATCATCTTCATGTTCATTGCATTTGTGTCTTTTGTGGTCAATATCGATTTGTCTCTTTCTTTCCTTTTGTACACCCCTTTTCGGTCCTGACTATATCCAACTATTTTTCTCGGATTGCACTCTCCTTTTTCCTTTCTATTCTCATGTTCACTGCCCTGCTCCTCTCCCCTTTTTCTTCCTTTCCTCCCCCCCCCCCCCCCCCCCCCCACCGTGTTCCTCTCTTTCCCCCTCTCCTCCACCCGTTTGTGATGAGTC